>ONZH01027101.1:0-364191 GCA_900303285.1 Rhinella marina
ACACTGTGGGGTGTTATACTATATACTACACACTGTGGGGTGTTGTATTATACTGCTATATACTGCATACTGTGCGGTGTTGTATACTATATACTGCCTACTGTGGGGGTGTTATACTATATACTGCATACTGTGGGGTGTTATACTATATATACTGCAATACTGCGGGTGTTATACTATATACTACTGTGGGGTGTTATATACTATATACTGCATACTATGGGGTGTTATACTATTTACTGCGGTGGGGTGCTTATACTATATACTATATACTGCACACTGGGGGGTGTTATACTATATACTTGCAAACTTGGGGTGTTTACTGTGGGGTGTTGTATACTATATACTGTTTACTGCGGGGTGTTGTATACTATATACTGCATACTGTTCAGTGCTATATACTATATACTACACACTGTGGGGTGTTATACTATATACTACACACTGTGGGATGTTATACTATATACTGCATACTGTGGGGTGTTATACTATATACTACACACTGTGGGATGATACTATATACTACCACACGTGGGGTGTTATACTATATACTGCATACTATACCACACTGTGGGTGTTATACTATATACTGCATACTGTGGGGTGTTATACTATAACTACACACTAGGGGTGTTATACTATGCTATATACTGCACACTGTTCAGTGCTATATACTGCATACTGTGGGGTGTTATACTATATACTACACACTGTGGGGTGTTATACTATATACTGCACACTGTTCAGTGCTATATACTGCATACTGTGGGGTGTTATACTATATACTGTACACTCTTTAGTGCTATATACTGCACACTGTTCAGTGCTATATACTGCATACTGTGGGGTGGTATACTCTATATTTGGTATAGTTTTCATTAATATTTTTCAGAAAAGGAGGGATGGTTGGGGAAAATGGAGGGGGGGGGAGGCCAACATTGTCAAACAGCCCGGGCCTATGGTGCACTTAATCCACCCCGTTCTACTGTCCACCTGTAGCAAGACTGAATGGTGTAGTGGTGATGGGGAGAATATTTTCGCAGATTGATACAGAGGTTCGTCTTCGACCTTCCATTCCCTCTCTCATTGCTGTCGAAGTATTTCCCGTTCTTTCAGTGACACGTGAAATTCTTGTGATATCTGCTGTGTCTTGTCTTATTGGACGAGGCAGTAGATGTATCATTTCCCTTTACTTCTGGAATTAAGGGTTAGTCCAGTTTTTTATTTATATATATATATATATATATATATATATGTATAAATTTATTTTTTTTTAATAGGTTTTCTAATCAAGCTTATTGTTCCACCGCCAGCCTCCCTAATAAGATATGGTTATCAGATACACACTGTCTATGGATGGAGTGTTTTCTACAGATGTCATTACGTTGAACCATTTTACTCTTAGAAACCTAAAGGTGAATTTTGTTCTATCCAAAGTAAACCTAGAAAGTTAGGCATTTTGTAGAGACTAGTAAAGATTTTGATCTCGCTATAAAATTTCTGCTTCCACAAAAGATTAGAATTTTCCCTTTCAGGAAAATGAGGACTAGCATGACTGTAAGAAAGACTAGGAGATCGTTTGAATACACAATGCCTGTTACTGCAGGTATTCTCAACTTCATAACATGTATGAAAGCCTAAGGGAGTTGGAGGGGGAAACACAATGCCATTCTAATAAAAAAAAATCTCTGCTGTGCATTTGAACTGTAGCAAAAAGTTGTGTTCTGAGTTACGTATATAACCTGCAAAAAAAAATCTAAATCTTAAAGAGCATCTGTCAGCAGTTTTGTACCTATGACACTGGCTGACCTGTTACATGTGTGCTTGGCAGCTGAAGACATCTGTGTTGGTCCCATGTTCATATGTGTCCTCATTGCTGAGAGAAATATTTTTTTGTTAATGAATTTTTTAAAAATATTTTTATATGCAAATGAGCCTCTAGGAGCAACAAGGGCGTTACCATTACACCTAGAGGGTCTGCTCTCTCTGCAACTGCCGCGCCCCTCTGCACTTTAAATGAAAGGGCCAGGCAGTGAAAACTATTATGGGTGATCTGTGGATGACTTCATAAAAGTAGCAAGCAGTGGCGTACATAAAGAAAGGGCCTCGTAGCAAGGATCAAACCAGGCCCCCACACAGGACAGAAGGGTTTCTGCCTAAACCCTTTTCAATGACCCTTGGGCCATTTGTCCACTGCTTCATTTTCTAAAAGTTGTTCCTATAGAGGGTAGAGTTCTGATGAAGTTTTCACCCCCAGTAGAAGAGGAGATGATCGCAACTAAGACTGGGCCCCCTCTTGCCCTGGGCCCCATAGCAGTTGTATAGTCTGCCGCTATGGTAGTTACGCCCCTGATAGCAAGAGTATCCTGTGCTGCTGAATTTCTCCTAAATTCTCCTAACATTGCTGACGACCCACATGACAATGTGAGCCTTCATCAGCAGGTTCAGAGCTGCTGCCCTGCCTGAACGTCAAGCATACAGGCAGCCGCGGACTCAGGACCCAGGAACAGGCCCACCCCGGATCAGCCCTGCACCCAGGAACCAAAGGTATGGTGCAAATGGGGGCTGTGGCAGGGACATGTGAAGTGGCTGCATTTCCCTCAACAAGCCTTGAACCCATGTATTCGCATCATAAGATTCACTAGATTTTTACTCAATTTTTAGGGTCATTAAATTTGTCAGGGAGCCTCCATGGGGTATGGGGAATCTGTTCTCCCAGTGGTAGGGCTCTTACTTTTCTAATAGTTATCCCTTATCCTGAAGTATTACTTGTTCATTGGGTTTTTTTTAATGTATTTCCTGTTGGAGATACAACAACTTCAGCTTAGTCTATCTCTATAGTGACTTCTGCTGGATTAACTGCAGTTTATTGTTGTGACACTAGATGTCGCTGTTGCTAATGCTAACTTGTAGTCTCTGCATTTCTATGATGTGTTTCCTGTACATTGATGTGAACTCATTAATTCCAGTTTTTTTTTTTTTCTGTCTCTCTGCTATCCACCATGTAAGGCAGAGATCTCAAACTCGTGGCCCCACAGCTGTTGTAAAACTACAACTTCCATCATGCCAGAAGAGCCTACAGCTATTGGGGCATGCTGGGAGTTGTAGTTTTGCAACAGCTGGAGGGCCACGAGTTTGAGATCCCTGATGTAAGGTGACCTTCAGTTATTGCACGCATGTTCCAATAAACCCAGTTCCTGTTATTCCACAATGTCTGATCTAAACTGACTCTGCTGCACTCAGCAACCATACTCTGCAACATTTCCTGTAATTTGGTGTCAAAGGTGAATATATAGCGTACCTATGATCCTTCTGGGTGGATAGTTAACTTTTTGGGTAGTTATAAGGCTGCTTACATTAGTCATTTCTGTCCTTTTTCCTTAGTAAATATATGCATGAGCTGAGTGCTGTCCTCATCCACAGAGGGGTCAGCGCTTATTCCGGACATTACATTGCCCACGTGAAGGACCGTCAGACCTCCGAGTGGTACAAGTTTAATGATGAGGAAATAGAGAAGATGGAAGAAAGGAAGCTGCAACTTGGAATTGAGGAAGAACTATTACAGATTTCCTTTAAAAATCTGATTTTATTGTTTTTATCTGTTCCTTTTGTTACCAGAACCATCTAAAGCTGTAACACTAAACCCAAGTGTGCAAAGAGCTTCTACTCTCGAAACACCTACATGTTGGTGTATAGGTTGAAGGTAGGAGAGATGCAACAGATGAAGTGTGAGGTTCCAGGTGAGTTGTGTGGCCTGGTACTGTTGGCTCTATCATGATCTGTTCACCTCAGTTCCAGTGATAGCGAGTCAGTGGGAGTTCAGCCATGGACAGAAGCCTTCAGAGATAATGGCTAATTATGTCTGAACCTTGGCTGATGTTGTTCGTTCCACTCACCGCGCCTTTCTCTTATTGTGACTGTCATCGAGAACTTGGTGGACTGGATAACTGCAAGTCTGAGGACTGGTGTGTGGAAATGTCGGCGATGCGGAAGGAGAGTGTGGATAAAGGGAAAGCCAACCATGAAGAGGTGAAGGAGCTGTACCAGAGGTTACCTGCAGGAGCTGGTCAGTAAGATATTTTATTACCATTTTATTGGTCATTTTTGTCCTTTTTCAGTAAATATGTGTATGAGCTGAGTGTTGTCCTCATCCACAGAGGGGTGAGCGCTTACTCCGAACATTACATTGCCCGTGTGAAGGACCCTCAGACCTCCGAGTGGTACAAGTTTAATAATGAGGAGATAAAGATGGAAGGAAAGAAGATGCAACTTGGAATTGAGGAAGAACGATTACAGATTCACTTTTAATAATCCATTTCTATTGATTTTTGATCTATTCCTTTTGTTAGCAGAGCCATGCATAAACTCAAGCGTGCAAAGAGTATCCACTGCTCTCGAAACGCCTACATGTTGATGTATAGGATGAAGGTAGAAAAAATTTTCTGGAGATGACGCATGCAAGTTAATCCAAAGCCATCGACTATTTCAAATACCCAAGTCCTCATGGCAAGCTGCATCCTGACAAAATTTCTCTCATGAAAAGAATCTCAAAGGACTTGTCTGAGGTCTTCAGAGATATTTTGGTGGGCCGCGTCTAAAGGGTGAGATGGTTGTAGATCCTGGTCGATTTAGTTGTGTTGACCCACAAGATGAAGTTTGTATAATGTGTTCTGGAGTTAGTTGAATGTCAGACATATGATTACACTATATCTCAAAGAATATCAACACGTCACATCTTAATATTTGCAAGTGACTCTTGTCCCGCATTAGCACCGATCCAGACATTAACCCCAGGTCTCTGCTATGTAAAACAGCAAAAACCCGGCGGCTATGTGCTCGTGATCGGGCACCATATTTAAAGTGATGACTTCCACCATAAATGCATGACCGATGTTGCCAAAAGGGTTAATATGTGAATTTTATGATGGAGCTTATTAATTACAGTAGTTTATGTATTATTGGTTAGTCTTTGTTAACTTTGCTAATATTATGTTTTATGGTGGTTGACGTTGAGTTGATTGTAGTGAAGGTTACCTAATAAAATTGAGTCCATTCCAAAAGTAGTATGTGTCTTGTTTTTTGGGGTTTAGGTTGTGTAAGATAAACATAACATGATGATCCTATGCTCTGGAGACGGTAACTGATGGACGGACGGTTACTATATTCATCGCCTCTCCAGGCATTCCATTCCCCAGTGGTGATGTATTCCAGATTGGCAAGATGTCAGTACGATAATGGTGAGTAATGGATAACATCTACTACAAAAATATACTGATCTTTCCTGTTGATCTGCAATCAGTTCCTCCATGCGTAAAATATGCCCGAGTTCCTTAGCCCATTCACAGAGGGTGGGTGGGAATCTGGACTTCCAGTGTCTGGGAATTACCATTCTCGCTAGAGTCAGAAAGTATCTTAGAACCCCTTTCTTTACTTGAGCCAGAGACCCCGGTATAAGAGAGAGTAAGGTTACCTGAGGAGTGTTTGGAACTTTCCTGCCGGAATATCTGGCATAAATGTTTAATACTTGCTCCCAAAAGGAACAAATAATAGTGCAACTCCACCAACCATGCAATAAGTTACCCTGTTCCTTCTCACATCGCCAACATAGGTCCGATCCCGAACATACGATGTATGGTGGTCAGGCAGAAGTACCATCTGGAGAGAATTTTGTCGTTTTTTTCCTTAGCCTGTGCCGCCAACGCCAGTCCATGAGAGAACCTACACATCTTGACAATTTCTTGCTCTGAGAATTGAACTTGCAGATCAGATTCCCATCTGTCAAAGTATGGTGCCCTATCCGTATTGCACAAATCTGGTAAAACCTTATACAGTGGGGAAAAAAGTATTTAGTCAGTCACCAATTGTGCAAGTTCTCCCACTTAAAAAGATGAGGTCGGCCTGTAATTGACATCATAGGTAGACCTCAACTATGAGAGACAAAATGAGAAAACAAATCCAGAAAATCACATTGTCTGATTTTTAAAGAATTTATTTTCAAATTATGGTGGAAAATAAGTATTTGGTCAATAACAAAAGTTAATCTCAATACTTTGTTATATCCTTTGTTGGCAATGACAGAGGTCAAACATTTTCACAAGGTTGGCCCACACTGTTGCTGGTATGTTGGCCCATTCCTCCATGCAGATCTCCTCTAGAGCAGTGATGTTTTGGGGCTGTCGCTGGGCAACACGGACTTTCAACTCCCTCCAAAGGTTTTCTATGGGGTTGAGGTCTGGAGACTGGCTAGGCCACTCCAGGTCCTTGAAATGCTTCTTACACTCCTTCGTTGCCCTGGCGGTGTGCTTGGGATCATTGTCATGCTGAAAGACCCAGCCACGTTTCATCTTCAATGCCCTTGCTGATGGAAGGAGGTTTGCACTCAAAATCTCACGATACATGGCCCCATTCATTATTTCATGTACACGGATCTGTCGTCCTGGTCCCTTTACAGAGAAACAGCCCCAAAGCATGATGTTGCCACCCCATGCTTCACGGTAGGAATTGCAACTCCGCATTCACTCTCCTCCAAACACGACGAGTTGTGTTTCTACCAAACAGTTCTACTTTGGTTTCATCTGACCATATGACATTCTCCCAATACTCATCTGGGACATCCAAATGGTCTCTAGCAAACTTCAGACGGGCCCGGATATGTACTGGCTTAAGCAGGGGGACACATCTGGCACTGCAGGATCTGAGTCCCTGGCGGCGTAGTGTGTTACTGATGGTAGCCTTTGTTACGTTGGTCCCAGCTTTCTACAGGTCATTCACTAGGACCCCCCGTGTGGTTCTGGGATTTTTGCTCACAGTTCTTGTGATCATTTTGACCCCACGGGGTGAGATCTTCCGTGAAGCCCCTGATCGAGGGAGATTATCAGTGGTCTTGTATGTCTTCCATTTTCTAATTATTGCTCCCACTGTTGATTTCTTCACAACAAGCTGCTTGCCTATTGCAGATTCAGTCTTCCCAGCCTGGTGCAGGTCTACAATTTTGTTTCTGGTGTCCTTCGACAGCTCTTTGGTCTTCACCATAGTGGAGTTTGGAGTGTGACTGTTTTTGTCTTTTATACTGATAATAAACAGGGGCCATTACTACAGGTAATGAGTGGAGGACAGAGGAGCCTCTTAAAGAAGAAGTTACAGGTCTGTGAGAGCCGGAAATCTTGCTGGTTTGTAGGTGACCAAATACTTATTTTCCACCATAATTTGCAAATAAATTCTTTAAAAATAAGACAATGTGATTTTCTGGATTTGTTTTCTCATTTTGTCTCTCATAGTTGAGGTCTACCTATGATGTCAATGACAGGCCTCTCTCATCTTTTTAAGTGGGAGGACTTGCACAATTGGTGGCTGACTAAAAACTTTTTTCCCCCCTGTATAATGTGGACAAAGCCCCCCAAGGCCAATCTTTTTGTTAGGGAAAGTAGCTCTAAAAAACTGAACTCATCTGGACATAGCCTAACCATGAGACCATACGAAAATTAGAGCTTGTGCGTAGGGTTTCATATGAAGCAAGCTGTCCAGACACTAGAACATCTTGGAGGATGAGTTTGTCAGTGAGAAGATCAACAGCAGTACCCTAAAGAAAAGTAAAATCTCTGAATCCAGTGGAGAAGATTATTGAACACTGATGAGGAGTTTGTTCATTTACTATCCTGTTTATGCAACAATTGTGGCTTCAAAAAGTCTCCAATTTTGGCACACGCTCATTTTTACGGCAAAATCTGTGACTTTTTCACCTCGCCACTTCTGGAGGTGAATTGTTAGAGCATCAGGCGTCCGGCTGATTTATCTTTATTAGGGTCCATTCACACGGTGGTCCGCACATGGCTGGCACTATGATAGAAATGCCTTTTCTTGTCCGTGACTGCGGACGAGAATAGGACATGCTGTATTTATTTGCGGGGCACGGTACGGAAGTGCGGATGCGGACCGGACAGCACATGTTGAGCTGTCCACATCTTTTGCGGACTGTTTGATTTGTACTCCAGGGCCTTTCCGGCACATGAGCCAAGCATGCAAGTGAAATTCCACGCTAACAGAGCCTAAGACCAAATGGCAGCTCTAGATGTGACTGGAGCATTAGGAATATTCCCACATCATTCTGGATTGTAAGCTCTTGAGGTCGCTGGGGTGACGTTTCCTTGTAAGAGTCACAGCTGCAATATTTCTCAAGCACTTGGCGCAGGAGGGAGAAGCCACTCGCGGTCACATCACCTTGGCCGCCGTCACCTGTTGCAGGTATTGGGATTCCCATCCGTCGCTGCATATTAGATGGAACAGAACCCGGGGGCGTCCATGGATCTGTGGACCCCAATCTCTGATGTGGGGGTTGCAGTACTTAACTGGGGGAAATATCTAGAACAGGGGCGGGCAACCTCTGGCACTCCAGGTGTTGTGAAACTACAACTCCCATCATGCACACTTGCTTGGCTGTTCTCTGAACTCCCACAGAATTGAAAGAAGCATGCTGGGAGTTGTAGTTTCACAACAGCTGGAGTGCCGAAGGTTGCTGATCCCTGATCTAGAACCTTCTTCCTTGTAATGATGCGCAGGGAAAGCTGGGTGACATCCAATACTTCGCCATCACTGCTCCCACATGGGTCATCCACCCAACTTTCCAAGGTCCCGAAGAGCAGGCAATCATTGGTTATCAGGTTAAAAGCCTCTTTACAGTTTGTATTCACTGATGATAAGGGTCATCACCCAACTTTCCCAAGTGTCCTGAATGTCACATCTGCCTGTACAGGAGCCAAAGAAAGCTGGATGAGAGCAGTAATGGCATTGGTCACCCAGCTTTCCTGGAAGTGGACGGAAGGGTGACCCTCTTCTCTGAGTTCACTGGCAGCTCCTCTGTGATGTCAGGACTTGTTGGCACTGTACCCGCAGCCTTGGGCACAGGTCCTGACAACACCTGGTTTCAGCGTCCCCCTGTGCACCCAGATAACGTGCAGTATAAGAGGCGCCCGGTGCAGGTAAGTCCAGCCTGACACAATGCTGAAGCTTCTGATCACCTTCCTGCTGGCCGCCACGGGTAAGTCCTTACAGCACAGCCATGTAGTGGCCTCCCCCAGATGTGCTCCTTTTATACATTAATCCTGTGTCTCCTCCTCTCCAGCCTATGGCTGCGGGGTGCCCACCTATGCCCCTAACAGCCGCGTGGTAAATGGAGAAGATGCCAGACCCCACAGCTGGCCCTGGCAGGTAAGTGCCCCTCTTCTCTTCAGTACACTGCCCGGTATTCTCCGCACTAACACGTCGTTCCTCGTCCCCAGATCTCCCTGCAGTACAAGAGCGGCAGCACCTTCTCCCATACGTGTGGGGGAAGCCTCATCGCCCCAAACTGGGTCATGACAGCGGCACATTGTATCTCGTAAGTACCAGGAAGACCCCTGTAAGCTCTGGAGCAGTCCCATGTAAATACAGCCTCGTCAGTGTGGAATGAGATTTTCAGCAACTAGCTGCTCACTAGGTACAAGAACTCTGCTTGCTGTCAGTGAGTAGGAACGTTAACGTCCAGCTGCTAAAAGCTTGTTCTGCCCTAGTTCTGTGACTGTAGCACAAACCTCTCTTGTCCTGGTGGTTTGTTACAGTGTGTCAGGTTGGATGCATGTCACTAAATACGGAAGATGACGGCGGTTTTTCGCTTTTCAGATCAAGCCGTACCTATCAGGTGGTGGTAGGAGAGCATGACCGCAGCGTGCTGGAAGGAGAGGAGCAGGTCATTGCTGTCAATAAGGAGGACATTTTTGTCCATGAAGGGTGGAAAAGCTCCTCTGTATCAAATGGGTGAGTGCTCGTGTCAAACATGATCGGCTAAGATACATGGCTCAGCAGACAGTATCACACATAATAAGGTTAGATACAGCAGTTCAGCAGACAGTATGACACATGACAGGATTAGATATAGCAGTTCAGCAGACAGTATGACACATGACAGGATTAGATACAACAGACAGTATCAAACATGATAAAATTAGATACACAGGCTCAGCAGACAGTATCACACATATGATAGGATTAGATACAGTACATCCAAGTTAGGAAGAAACAGTAGAAACAATAGCACACGTGATAGGTTTAGATACAGCAAAAAATAACACACAGTAGGCTTGGATACAGCAGACAATAGCACACATGATAGTCTTAGATACAGCAAAAAATAGCACACCTTATATGCATAGATACAGTAAAAAAAAAATAGCACACATAATAGGCTTAGATACAGCAAACAGTATCACACAGAATAGGTGTAGATACAGCAGACAGTATCACACAGGATAGGCATAGATACAGCAGAAAGTATTACACATCATAGGCTTAGATACAGCAGAAAGTATTGCACATCATAGGCTTAGATACAGCACACCATCACACAGCGTAGGCCTAGATACAGCAGACAGTATCACATAGGATAGGCTTAGATACAGCAGACAGTATCACACTTATCGTATTACATGCGATGGGCTTGGAAACAGCAGACAGTATCACACTTCATAGGCTTAGATACAGCAGACAGTATAACAAAGGATAGGCTTAGATACAGCAGACTATAACAAAGGATAGTCTTAGATACAGCAGACAGTATCACACAGGATAGATTTAGATGCAACAGTATCACACAGACTAGACTTAGATACAGTAGACAGTATCACACAATAGTATTAGATACTTGACAGTTATCATCATCTTTCTCCAGGAATGACATCGCTCTCATTAAATTATCCCACGTGGCTTTATTGGATGATCAGGTGCAGTTGGCGTGCCTGCCCCCTGCCGGAGATGTGCTGCCCAATAACTACCCATGTTACATCAGTGGCTGGGGCCGTCTGACCAGTACGTATGGTGGACACTGTGTTATTTGGTGATATTTTCGGGGTGCTGATGATGGTGGATGTGTTTGCAGCTGGTGGCGCCCTCCCGAATGTCCTCCAGCAGGCTCTGCTCCCAGTGGTGGATCATCAGACCTGCAGCCAGAGAGACTGGTGGGGCAGCACCGTGAAGACCACCATGGTGTGCGCTGGTGGGGAGGAAAAGGCCGGCTGCAATGTGAGTACAGAGATCACCGTCCATACAATGGTGGGACCAGGTCACATTAGTGTAACCTAATCTAAAAACCAGAACATAAGGATAAAATGTCTTCTACTCTAATCACATCCAAATCTGCACCCACAATTCTCCTGGCTCCTTCATGGATAGAATCAGTGCGGCAGTAACAGGCACCATGATAAGAGTTATGATACATTGCACTCGGATGAGCAGTTTTGATGTAAAGCCGTCTCCCACCATGCACTGCAGTAGAGCACACTCTTATGTCAATGTTCCAAAACAAGGGCATGATAGGAGTTGTAGTTTTGCAACAACTGGAGAGTCACAGGTTATATAGATCACTGCTGTATGGACAATGAGACGGCAGAGGGATGTTTGCAGCCTGAGATTTAACAGGATGTTAGGATTCTTACTGCAGCTCTGGATGTCACTGGAGTATAAAACCAAATGAAAGAAGTAGAATTAATATCTTGCTCTCCATGTAATGTTAGAATTACAGGTTTCACAGGCCTTTAGTTTCCTTGTCCAGATGTGATGGGCAGTGTCCTGATCTCTGCAGCATGCTTTGTATTTCAGGGTGACTCTGGGGGACCCCTAAATTGCCAAGCTCCTGATGGCAGGTGGGAAGTCCATGGCATTGCCAGCTTCGTGTCTTCCCTTGGGTGCAATGCTAGGAAGAAACCGACCGTCTTCACCCGCGTCTCTGCATTCAATGACTGGATCGATTACGTAAGTAGCGGCAGAATCTGTACTGGGTAGATGGGGGTGTATGGATATAAACATATTAACATAGTAACATAGTTTATAAGGCCGAAATAAGACATCTGTCCATCCAGTTCGGCCTGTTATTGCTATGTATATAGATGGGGGTGTGTAGATATATAGATTTGGGTGTGTATGTGTATATATATATATATATATATATATATATATATATATATATATGTGTATAGATACATTACTACAACTCCCAGCAAGTCATAAAAGCATTATATTCACAGCTAATCCATTCTCATTACAGATTATCAGTAACAACTGATGGCCACAAGGTGGCGCCACAAGAACTGATTGCACAGAACGGCATCGCTCCCCTCTCTGATACAATAGGTTTAACTCCAGCCCCCTCCTGGATGTGATCTGTCCTAAGACTAGAAATAAATGTTGTGATTGGCAAGGATTTGTCTCCTTTTTTCTTTCAGCGATCAATCACTTTTATTATATATTTTGTATATACTTTGCAAAATCAGCTTTAGTCACAGCCAGAGCTGCAGTCAAAATATTGATGGCTTCCTATTAGCACTGAGGGGGCAAGACCTCACAACTCATTACTAGAGCATAAGGCCAGACACCAGCGAATTCAATGCGAGAAACAAGCCTCGTGTGTCAGTGCAAGGTCCCTTCCTGACCTCCGCTCCTCTGACAGGATCACACAGCATTGTAATGATTTATAATGCTGTGTGACCCTGAGAATCTACTGAATTACACTGACATAATGCTGTCGGTGTAATGCAATAGATTTTAGGAGAGCCGGTGCCTTCTCAACCAGCTGATCGACATGGGTCCGGGGTGTCAGACCCCCACCGATCAGATACTGATGACCTATCTAGAGGATAGCCCCTTCAAGACGAAGCCTATTTTTGTTTCTTCCTCTCCACATTCTAATAGCCATAAGTTTTTTTAAAATTTGCCGTTCACATAGCCATATGAGGACTTAAGTTTTTGTGGGACTGGTTGTAGTTTTTGTATTGGAAAATAGGAAACATTTATTTGTGGGGTGGAATTGAAAAAAATCCAAAATTCTGCCAAGGTTTTTGTTGTTACAGTGTTCACAGAAGAACAGACATATTGGGTATTGCCACGCCTGTAACAATTAGCTCTATGAAAATATCACATGATCCACCCCATCAGCTGAACTCTGTAAAAAATAAAAACTATGCTAAAACAACCATTTTTTTTTTGTCACCTTACATCACAAAAAATATAATACAAAGTGATTAAAGGGGTTCTGCAGGTTTTAATATCCTCTGGATAGATCATCAGTATCTGATCGGCGGCGGCCCGACACCCGGGCCCCCGCCGATCAGCTGTTTGAGAAGGCAGCGGCACTACAGGAGCGCCGCGGCCTTCTCAGTGTTTACCTGCAGGCCAGTGACGTCACGACTAGTATCACATGAACAGAGCTTAGCCCCGCCCAGGCCAGTGATACTAGTCGTGACGTCACTGGCCTGCGGGTAAACACTGAGAAGGCCGCGGCGCTCCTGTAGCGCCGCTGCCTTCTCAAACAGCTGATCGGCGGGGGCCCCGGGTGTCGGGCCGCCGCCGATCAGATACTGATGATCTATCCAGAGGATAGATCATCAGATATTAAAAAGAACCCCTTTAAATAGCCATATGTACCCCAAAATAGTACCAATAAAACCATCATCCCATCCCGCAAAAAATGAGCCCCTACATAAGACAATCACCCAAAAAATAAAAAATAAATATCACAGACTATGGAGACACTAAAACATGATTTATTTATTTTTGTTTCAAAGGTGCTAAACTTTGTGTTAAAGTAAAATTTAAAAAAAAGTAGACATATTGGGTATAGCCACGTCCATAACAACCAGCTATATTAAAATATCACATGACCTAACCCCTCTGGTTAACTGTGCCAAAAAAAGCCATTTTTTTGTCACCTTACATCACAAAAAGTGTAATACCGAGCATTTAAAAAGTCATATACACCTCAAGATAGTACCAATCTAACCATTACCTCATCCTGCAAAAAAAATGAGACCCTACCTAAGACAATTGCCCAAAAAAAACAAACAAACAAAAAAAACTATGGAGACACTAAAAAAATCATTTTTTTCAAAAATGCTTTATGTGAAACTGATACAAACAAAAAAATAGACATATTTGATATTGTCACGTCCGTAACAACCTGCTCTATAAAAATAGCACATGATCTAACCTGTCAGATGAATGTTGCAAAAACAAAAAATAAAAACTGTGCCAGAAGAGCCAATTTTTGTTACCTTACCTCACAAAAAGCGTAATATAGAGTAATCAAAAATCATATGTACCCCAAAATAGTACCAACAAAACTGCCACCTTATCCCGTAGTTTCTGCTCTAGGGGTTCACCAGGGGGTCTTCAAATGTGACATGGCAACTTAAAATTATCCCAGTGAAATCTGCTCTCCAAAAACCATATGTTGCCTTATGGTCCTTTCTGCGTCCAGCTGTGTGCCCATACAGCAGTTTACGTTTACGTGTAAACTGCAGAATCAGGGTAATAAATATTGAGTTTTGTTTGGCTGTTAACCCTTGCTTTGTTACAGGAAAAAATTGGATTAAAATGGAAAATCTGCCCAAAAAGTGAAATTCTGAAATTTCATCTACATTTCCGTTTAATTCTTGTGGAGCACCTAAAGGGTTAACAAAGTTTGTAAAATCAGCTTTGAATACCTTGAGGGGTGTAGTGTCTAAAATTGGGCTATTTATGGGTGGTTTCTATTATGCAAGCCCAACAGTCATGACTTCATAACTGAACTGGTCCTGGTCCATTTTAAGATTTGCTTCTAAAATTCTAAGACTTCTAACATCCCAAAAAATAAAATGGCATTTACAAAATGATCCAAACATAAAGTAGACATATGGGAAATGTAAAGTAATAACTATTTTATGAGGTATCTGTTTTAAAAGAGAAATTTGGAAAATTGCAAATTTTTCCAATTTTTTGATAAATTTGGGATATTTTTTATAAATAAAAATGAAATATATTGACGGAAAATTACCAGCATCATGAAGTACAATGTGTCATGAGAAAACAATCTCAGAATGGCCTGGATAAGTAAAAGCATTCCAAAGATATTACCACATAAAGTAACACGTGTCAAATTTCCAAAAAATGGCCTGGTCCTTAAAGGGGTTCTCTGGGAATTAAGAAAATGAAGATACTTAAATATTACTTTATTATAAATATATTCCCAAATACCTTTCATTAGTTATAATGGCTCGTTTTGTCTAGGGAGAAGTCATTAGGAGAAACAAAATGGCCACCATCCTATTAGTCCACACAAAACCTGTCCTAATCACACAGAACTGTGCTAAGTAGCTGCCTCGTCCTCCTCTCTGCTGGACAGGGATTATAATCCTGAATACAGATGATAAGATCTTCAGCTGAATCTCTGTAGGAATGGAGTTCATGAGGAGACATGACGTACAGAGAGGAGGTGGGGGTGTGCCTTATGGGCCGCAGGACTTGTATGTAGTCTCCATTACCACAGTCTGTCCTGTCCGTCCTCTGTACTTCATGTCTCCTCATGAATTCCATTCCTACAGAGATTCAGCTGAAGATCTTATCTGTATTTAGGATCATCATAATCCCTGACAAGTAGGAGAGGAGGATGAGGCAGCTCTTTAGATCAGTGTTGTGAAGTAACTTGTCCTGCTGTGTGATTAGGACAGGTTCTGTGTGTACTAATAGGATGGCGGCCATTTTATTTCTCCTGATGATTGCTCCCTAGACAAAACGAACCATTATCACTAATGAAAGGTATTTGAGAATATATTTATAATAAAGTAATATTTAAGTATAGTCATTTTCTTAATTCCCAGAGAACCCCTTTAAGGTGAAATATGGTAGGGTCCTGAAAGGGTTAAAAAAAAAACCCAAACCCCTGAAAGTTCCAACAAAAAAGCATACTGCTCCACCAACTCAGTATAAAATATATGGACAAAAGGATAAAATACATATATATGTTGTCATAATCCAAAACCACTGGATGATGCATACAATGTGGTTATATTACATGTATAGTAAAAGATAAAGAAAGCAAGTGTTAAAAAGACACAGGCCACAATAATGTACAGCGCAGAAAGGTATACAGACCAAAATTAGCCCCTCCTCAGGAGAGCCCAACAAGTGGGAGAGAATAGAAAAATCAAAATTTTCTTTGCTTCTCCATTTTCTGACATCCATAATTTATTTTTTTTTATTTCTGCCCACAGAGCTGTATGAGGGCTTGTTTTTAGCAAAGCGAACTGTAGTTTTTACCGGTACCATATTTGGGATATATACGACTTTTTGATCACTGTTATTCAATTATTTTTGGTGGGGGGAGACAAGATGACAAAAAATAGTGAATCACATTTTTATTTTATTTTTTTCCATTACAGTATACACTGCGCAGGCTTAATATTTTTATATTTTAATTGTTTTACATTTTCGCATGTGCAACATCGGTTATGTTTTGTTTTTTTATTGTATGTATAAAAGGGGGTTTTATATAACTTTTAACCCCTTAGGGGGATAGAACCTGGGATCTTTTGATCGCTTGTCTCATAGACCCTAATAGAGATCTATTATTGTCTATGAGATTCTGACGCTCTGCCTGCTGAGCTGTGCCCCGTGCACAGCTTTACAGGCAGTTTACTATAACAGGAACAGTAACCTTCAGGAGGCCCCAAGCTGTCATGGTAACCGATTGGAGTCCCTCAGTTTCTATGTGGGGGCTCCAATCAGAAGGCAGACAGAGCCCCTTCTCTCTGCCTAAGTCCACAGATGCAATTGCTAATGACAGTGGCATCTGAGGGGTTAAATGACTGGACATTGCCCTGCTGTGTTCATAAGTCGGCACTCCGGTTATCTTGATAGTGGTGCTCGCTTCTAGGAGAGGCACTCTGTATATATGTGAAGTAAAGACCAGCACTCGCTTCTGTTTGCAATTATGGCGTTCTTTGTTGTCACATTGTATAATATGTGACGTGTTTCGGCTAATGAAAGCCTTTCTCACATGTCGTCATGAGCCGCCATGCAGCTCCGTTAGATATAACTATAAAACTATTTTTTTGGGGAGCATTAAAGCACGACAAACTATATAAATGTGGAATCCTGGTAATCTTACTGACCCAGAGAACGAAGGGCATAGGTCAGTTTTACCACAAAGGGAATGTCGTAACAACAAAACCCATGCAGCATTTTATTTCCAATTCCACGCTATTTGGATTTTTTCCACTTCCCGCTACATTGCATGTAATAGTAAATGGAGCCATTACAACCTGGTCCAACCTGACCCCCCACCAGGCAGAATCTGTTTGGTTGTTATGGGCAAGTAAGCCAGATTTCTCTTTTTGACCATAGCAACCAATCGGATTGATCCTTTCATTTTCCATGCGAGCACTGAAAAATGAAAGGTGGGATCTGATTTGTTGCTATAGGCTATTTCCTTTTTTTCACCATTTTTGATAAATCTGACTTAAAATATTCCTCTCATTAAAAATTTCCCCCATGTGTCAAAGCATAGTTGCCAACTGTACTGAATTTGGCGGGACTGTCCCTGATTGTCAGAGATGGCAAATTCGAGCTGTCCTGGGCCGAAAATGGGTGGGACTAACACAAACCCCTCCAATAAGTGGTTGTTCCTAGATGGGGTCGGATGTTCCCAGGTGCGGGGCTTATAAGCCATGATTTTACCAACTTGGTATGTCAGAGGTGTGTCCTGAACTCTGCTCTTTATGACATTCTCCACGGCATTATAATGATTTATAGTATATAATGCTGTATGTGTCTCCCCGACCTCAACTCTAATTATCTGTACTCTTGCCCTGGGCCCCATAGCTTTCGCATGGTCTGCGGCTATGGTAGTTACGTCCCTGCCCACTGAGCATTTTCTCTCATTGAATACGCTGGTGTAAAACAGGTCAATGCATGCTCTGCTGCAGTGCACAATGGGAGATATAGATTTATCAAACTGGCTTAGTTGCCCATAGCAACCAATCAGATTCCAGCTTTCATTTTTCACCGCTCCTTTGGAAAATGAAAGAATTAATCTGACTGGTTGCTATGGGCAACTGTCAGTTTCCCTTTGCACCAGTTTTGATCAATCTCCCCCTACATGCACTCCCCGCCAAAAAACAAAGAAGACCATATCCTATTCTTGTTCGATTTGTAGACAAGGATAGGACATTTCTATAGAAATGAAAATGGCGTCCGGGATCTGCATGGTCATGTGCATGAGGCCGAACACCTAGTATTAATTACCCACTGAGTAAGACCCTATTCACACTTCACTGTTAGATCAGTGATTTCTATCAGTGATTGTGAGCCTAAACCAGGAGTGGAGCCTACAGAGATAAGGAAGGATCTGTTCCTGTTCTGTGTTCAGAAAGGCCTAAAATGGGAATCTGTGACTCTCAGGAGACATGGCATCTGGTGTGGGTGCAGATGATATGAGCTTCTGCTCCCCACTGCACAGAATCCAGGCAGGAAACAAGCCATCTGGGGCTGGAACCCCCCAAAGTACAAGTGGGTGTCATCTACTCTCCCCTATAATCTGGACCAGCTGCCTAATTTATTTCTCAGGGGTCCCCTGGTGCAAAGACAGCACCAACTGAAGTTCTGGCAGCCATCTTGTGGCCTTCTCCTGGCCTACCATTGCATCAGCACTGAACAACTTCTCTTCCTTGCCTGAGAACACTGCATTATCAAGCAGCTGCCACAAGGGGGAGCTCAATGCAAAGAGATGTTGACAGCTTCCTTGGAAAATTGCAGAAATTCATATTCACCAAGCTCCCCTAGTGGCAGCTGCAGGCAGGCAGCTTCGTTAATAGAAAGAAGATTTATCAATGTATTTTTGCCAGTTGTCTGGTGGAAATACATTGATAAATACAGCTCTCAGTATGAGAGCCATCATTTTGATGCACCGGTTCCAATTTTTCCATCAAAAAATCGTATAAAGTGTTTGAGGCCAAAGGCATTTTTCATTGCGTTTTGTATTTAACCATCAACAGTTTTCGCTTGGACTTTGGGAAAAGCACTTAAAGGGGTTGTCCAGGCTTTTTAATATTGATGACCTATCCTCAGGATAGGTCATCAATATAAGATTGGTGGGGGTCTGACACCCTTCACCCCCGTCGATCAGCTGTACTGGGAGACAGCGCACACAGTGAGTATGTGCTGTTTTCCTGCCCGCTGCTGTATGGCTATGGCACAGTAGCAGTGGGCAGGAAGAGAGAAGAGAGCCGGCACGTGCGCACCGTGTGCGCACTTTCCCCATACAGCTGATCAGCGGGGGTGCTGGGTGTTCAGACCACCACCGATCTGATATTGATGACCTAGGAGGAGACAGTTGGGGAGCTGACAGCCTGCAGAAGGAAAGAAAAAAAAAAAAAATATATATATATAAATTTGGCATTATCATCATTGTATTGATCCATATAATAAAGTTATTTTATTTATACCACACAGTGAACGTTGTAGTCATAAATAAATTCCACAAAATAATGTTAGAATTGCTGTTTATCGTTCCCCCTAAAATAAAATAAGAAAAGTTATTTAATACCCTATACTGTATATACCCCAAAATGTTTACTAAAAAACCTACAACTAATCCCGCAAAAGAAAAAAAAGAAAAAATTTTGAAGAAAAAAGGTTACTGGTCCTTAAGGGCTCATGCACACGACCGTATGTATTTGGCAGTCCTCAAAAAATGGATACGCAAAAAATACGGCTGACCTCCGTGTGCATTCTGTATTTTGCGGAACGGAACAGCTGGTCCCTAATAGAACAGTCCTATCCATTTCCGTAATGCGGACAATAATAGGACATGTTCTCTCAATTTGTGGAACAGACATACGGACACAGAATGCACACGGAGTAACTTCCGTTTTTTTTTTGCGGACCAATTGAAATGAATGGTTCCGCATACGATCCACAAAAAAAATGGAACGGACAAGAAAAGAAAATGCGCTCGTGTGCATGAGCCCTTAGGCTAATATTAATTATGTTTCTAAGGCCTCTTTCACGCAAGCAAGTTTTCTGCGTGGGTGAATGTGTGAAGTGGGCGCATAGCCCCCGCACTGATCCTGACCTACTCATTTCACTGGGTCTGTGTACATGAGCGTTTTTTTCACGCATCAGTTCTGCGTTGCGTGAGAATCGTAGCATGTTCTTTAGGACTCATGCACACGACCGTATGAAAAAACAGATCCGCAGAAAATACGGATGACATCTGTGTGCATTCCGTATTTTGCGGAACGGAACAGCTGGCCCCTAATAGAACAGTGCTATCCTTGTCCGCAATGCGGACAATAATAGGACATGTCTATTTTTTGCGGAACAGAAATAAGGACATACGGAAACGGAATGCACACAGAGTACCTTTCGTTTTTTTTTTGCGGACCCATTGAAATGAATGGTTCTGCATACAATCCGCAAAAAAAAAACGGAACGGACACGGAAAGAAAATATGTTCATGTGCATGAGTCCTTCTTCTGTGTTTTTCACGCAGCCCTGGCCCCATAGAAGTGAATGGGGCAATAGTGAAAAACGCATTGCACCCGGACTGCATCCTGTTTTTTCACTGATGGTTGCTAGGAGACGTTATTTGTAAACCTTCATTTTTTTTTCACACGTATGAAAAACGCATTGCCCCCACGCGGAAAAAACTGAATCACTGAATGCAATCGCAAACAAAACTGTCTGAACTTGTTTGTGAAATGGTGCGACTTTCACTGAACGCACCCTGACACAATCTGTATCTTTCACACAAGAGTAATGGATTAGGTCCGGATGTGTTCACGATGTGTTCAGGGAAACTCGCACCATTTTGTAAGCAAGTTCAGTCAGTTTTGTCTGCGATTGCGTTCAGTTGTTCAGTTTTTTCCGCGCGGGTGCAATACGTTTTTCAGAGCTGTGTGAAAAAAACACAGAATACAGAACATGCTGCGTTTTTCACGCAACGGGGAACTGATGCGTGTAAAAAAAACGCTCATGTACACAGACCCATTGAAATGAATGGGTCAGGATTCAGTGTGGGTGCTATGTGTTCACGTCACGTATTGCACCCGCGCGGAAAACTCACTTGTGTGAAAGGGGCCTAGGGGTTTTAAAATGCAATTATGTCCCCTGAGTTGTGCGCCCACAAGATTTACTTCAGACACATACTAAAAAATCTACAATAAACATTGACATTTTTGGGAGGGTTTTTCCAATTTTTAATGTGACTGTTAGGATGTTAATTAAAATTTGATCTGCCTCATCAAAAAACAACAGCAAAAAAACGTAAATTTGTCCGCAATCTAGGTTGTTACACTTTTGCTTTCTGCAGTGCCTGGGAGTGACTGATGCATGCACACTCAGAAACTGGGTGGGGCAGGGGCGGCCATACTAAATTTTGCTATGGAGCCCTGTGACGTCTGTGCACGACCCATTATTGTACAAGCTATACCTAAGCAATTCCAAAGCATCTCTGGAGAATTGAACCAACAGTGCCACCAGGTGGTCAATTCATGCCATAACTATTGAGCTTTTTCTTGAATATAGAGTATATACTGGGATTTATAGAATATAAGCTAGATGTGCACACTTCTTACCTGTTGTGCATGGACATATAGATTTATAAATGATCAGTAAGAGTAGGTTGTTAAAAAAATGGTGGTTTATTATTGGATTTACATCAATAGCTTGTATTGTGTTTGTTACATAAATATGCCAATGTATTCAATAGGATCCTAGTTGTTGTGTGATGGCTGTTAACCCTTACAGTACCGGCGCCGTACATGTACGGCGCTGGTACGATGCGGGCACATGGCGCCCGCTCGCGGGTGCGGCGGGCGTCATGGCCGGCAAGTCTCTGCTGTTTCTAACAGCAGAGACTTGCCGCTACTTACCCGATCGGCGGCGTCTTCCGGGGTGACTAGATGCCGTGATCACACGTGATCACGGCATCTAGTTGCGTCTAAACCCGGAAGCGTTCGCTTCCGGGTGGTGTACAGACACCCCGTGTGGCCAATCGGGGTGTCTGTACACCATATGAAAACTGTAATCCTCGCTGGTGAGGATTACAGTTTTCAAAGTGCAATTCTTATTCTGGCCACTAGATGGCAGGCCAGGATAAGAAATGAGCAATTGATGGATTTAACTGCCTCTAGTAAATCCATAATTGCTCATAAAGAAAATTAAAAAGCCACAATATATAAGCTCATATTTGAGCATTCAAATAGTAAAAAAAAAATTAAAAAAAATGTTAAAAAATATATAAAAAATAAAAAAGATATAAAAGTTCAAATCACCCCCCTTTCCGTATAAGTAAAAAATAAATACCTAAATAACACTAAATATAGACATCATGGGTATCACCGTGACCGAAAACGCCCGTACTTTTAAAATATAAAAAAAAAAATCCAATACGGCGAATTGTGTGGCGGAAAAAAGCGTCCAAATGGCGATTTGCCGTTTTTTGTCGCTTTTTTTTTCTAAAAAAATTAAATAAAAGTGATCAAAAAGTCATACACACCCCAGAATGGTATTAATAAAATCTTCAGATTGTCCCGCAAAAAATGAGCCCCCATACAGCTCTGTACACATAAGTACCAAAAAGTTATAGGGGTCAAGATATGACAAGGAAAAAAAAAAAAAAAAAAAAGGGCAACTTTCTAATTTTTTTTCACTATCAAAACGCAGGAAAAACTATACATATTAGGTATTGCCGGATTCGTACTGACCAGTAGAATGAAAATAACGGGTCAGTTTTAATGCACATCGAACGCTGTAAATAAGAAACCCGTAGAACTGTAGCGGAATAGCGTTTTTTTTGCAATTTCACCTGATTTGGAATTTTTTTCCCGCTTCCCACTACACCATATGCAATATTAAATGGTGGCGTTGGAAAGTACAACTTGTCCCGCAAAAAACAAGCCCTCATACAGCTATGTGAACAGAAAAATAAAAGAGTTATGGCTGTTGGAAGGCAGGGAGCGCAAAACGAAAATGCATGACCGAAAAAACCTCCGGTACTGAAAGGGTTAAAAGCCATCACACAACAACTGGAACCACTGAGGAAGGGACATATTAGCCCCGAAACGCGTCTGGTGAAACAGGACCTATTCTGGAGAGACTTTTAGTGCGCACCTAACGAGAACTAAATCCTTGACGTCCTAGCTGCGAACTATATATTTGCGGAGACTTACTGTAGAACTCCACTAACAACTATATCCACAGCGTTGTTCGCACGCTGTCTAAATATTTCCAGCATTATCCACAAGCGCTGCCCGCACGCCGACTAGAGCATCGCGCTGCAGAGAAGAGGTGTCGGATGTCTCCGCTACATCCACGGCGCTGACACAGCATTACCCAAAGAGGAGAAATATCAGCTATCTCCGCTAATACTGACATCCGCAGCGCTTTCGGTCCAAATGCTGAGTCAGTATTACTTACTCGCAAAGCGCGCGCCCACGTGGGACGCCACGGAGGCCGCGATTTGGGCCACCACCCTGATCATCTGCCCACTTGTACATAGACTGTAAGTACCAACATCTACAAGTACTAACAATAGCATTTTCCAGCCCGTTTTTCAGCTCGCTCCTATACCACACCTGCCTGATACCGTGCGGTAGGATGCTGAGACCATCATAAAACGGCCGAATTCCATCCTAACACCCGGGATCGCTATCCAACAAAGGGGCTTATTACCTGAATACAAAGGGGCTTATTGCCTGAAAATTGAGGGGCTTATTGCCTGAAAACACCGCACTGGTAATGTACTGAAACTATACTATTTTTAAGTATTTTTATACATGCATGTATATTTAGCAGAAGTTTTGGCCACTTTTATCCACATGTTGGGACTATTTTTTTGATTTTTGATTTTTATTTTTACTTTTTTTATTTTTTTTATTTTTCTGATTATTTCTTTTGATTATTATTTTCTACCATTTTTATTCCTTTTTATTTCTTGTTCATACACTATTAAAATAGAATAACTTTTTAACAGCCATCACACAACAACTAGGATCCTATTGAATACATTGGCATATTTATGTAACAAACACAATACAAGCTATTGATGTAAATCCAATAATAAACCACCATTTTTTTAACAACCTACTCTTACTGATCATTTATAAATCTATATGTCCATGCACAACAGGTAAGAAGTGTGCACATCTAGCTTATATTCTATAAATCCCTCTACACAGTGACTACGGGTATAGTCACAAGATAGTAGCACCTCCGGATCCATCATTTGAATAGAGGTGAGCCACCAAACAATAATTTTTCTAGAGTATATACTGACTGACTGTCCACACACTAGGTCCTTGTGTAGTGCGGGATGAGTGACAACCTCAGACCTAATGTAACCCTGTGGATTTATCCCTGGAGGAGGACACATCTGCCACAAATGTGGCACAGGAGGTCTCTTGACTTCTTATGTCATTGCTAGACAAATGTATGGATCTTCATATTTCAATATTGTGGCATTAGCCTTGGTCAACAGCGATATCCAGAAAATCACTGAACATCTAATCTTATGGTAACATTCAGGTGCACCTGCGCAGCCTGAGTCACATGAGTCATTGGTAGGTGGGGCTCACAGTCTCCTCCCTCCTACCATTGTATGTGTGATTTCACGCTGGAGGTAACTGGGAGCTGGTTGCTGTGTGTCGGCCTATATGCTCCTTCTGCAATTGCCCATACGGCTAGGCAGGTTAGTGTTAGGTCCCGTGCCACTCTGAGATACCTTGACGCGGTGCTTGGGCTCCGGTATGTTATTGATATAAGAATATATTGGCGAGTCTCATTTTAACATCAGCATGAGGGTTTAGCCATATATTGTCAATTGCATCTACCGCCGCAGTGCACCTTTATCAGTGATTGTCAGTCAGTGAAAATAGGCAACTTTTTTCCTGTGTCCGTGAAAAAAATATAACTGTCTGTGATTTATTTTTTTTATGCTGGGGGTACTTGAGTAGATTATTTTGGTGGTAATTAAGATAATTTTACAGCTCATGCTAAATGCCGGTAATGAGTACATTATGGTTTTCCAATTTGTCCTTAAAAAAATTTTGGCATCCGTGATTTTGGGATAAATTGTCCAGAAAAGAGAAGAATTCTGGTTGGCAAACACCAAGGTTTTTTCTTTCTCTGTTCTCTTCTTGACATTCCCTTGTGTTCTTTGTACTCGGGATGTTTGCAGTTATTGCATTTGTAATTTTACAGAATTCACTTGACTTGCTGTATTATGTTTATGTTTCTTTCCCTAGCCCTTCCCTTCCCTCCACGTGAGTCCAGGAGTAAAGGTTGCTCTCTTGTCTCATTGGATCCAACTACAAATTAGGACAGATCTGGACCACCCTTGCATCTTCTTATCTAAACTCCACCACAGCATCCACTGGAGGAAGGATGAGTACTACTCTCTCAATAGGCACTGATAACACTTACCGCACCCTCTTCAATTAGATTTGTGTCATGGAATGTGGCCGGCCTAAATTCTCTGGTCAAGAGACAGAACGTTTAGAATGCCTCACTCCTGATCCAGTGTTCCTTCAGGAAACTCGCTAGGAGGCTGGAGATCACCCATGCTTCGAGGACGGTGGATAGATACTTGTCTTGAAGGATCCTTTACATTCTCATTCGTAAGGACCTTCCACATTCCATCATCAACCATTACGCAGATCTGGCAGGGCACTTTTTGTGAGTTGACATTTCACTAGCAAACACTACAATTTTCTAAATGTTAATTCTCCCCCCACCCCCCTCAGTTCCCAAACATGAGTTTTATTCAGCCCTATTTGAGGACCTTCTTACCAGACCAGGAGATCTTGATGTTCCTTTACAACCTAATATGGATATATCCAGGGGCGGATTGGCCATAGACCTTACAGGGAAAGTTCCAGGTGGGCCAATGCCCAGGGGGCCACCTGAGCCCTACTCACAGCCAGCCAGTGGAAGTTTTTGGGGATATATTTTTTGATGGACTACAAAATGAGGCCACTTTTAGTATTTTTTTCATGGTGACATCTTCACCCGGGTGACAGGGAATACACTTATTACTCATGTGTACATGGCACCTATTCATGTGTAGACTATTTACTAGCTTCTACCTCTTTTCCACTGTTGAGGATGGTAGAATACATCCCATTCTCATCACGCCACTATAACATTGGATTTGAACCTGCTACCAGCCTCCCAGAGGAGTAAAATTTGGAGATTCCCCTCCCATCTCTTGTCATTCCAAGACATTCAAATCTGGAGACCAATGGCGTAATTTTATTGAGAACATTATTGAACTTGAAGATGATGTTCCTCTTCTTTGGATGTCTTCCAAGGCGCTAATGGGGGAAGGGGAGACATCTCAAAAAAACACTATGCAACTCACTTTCAAGCTCTTCACAACAACCTTTGGACCACTCAACAAGCACACTAAGGCACTTCAGAAGAAACCAAAAGAAGGTATCAGGACACACGCTCCTTACTTGCAGGGCCAAGCACTGCGACATTATTCGACCACTCAGAACCAGTACTATCGCTTGGAGGAACAAGGCTGGCTCTTTATTTGCTTGACTTACCTATTCTATTAGGCCACAACACACCATACTAAGGCTTCAGGTTCCTGACACCAACAATGTACTCTTGTACTCAGCAGTATATACCTGAAACACTCTATAAGTCAATAGATCATTCCCCACCGATGGATGTAAATGCCATTCATACTTTCCTGGGATCACTTTACTTGCCTGGCTTAACAGATGAGCAGCGGGAGGCTCTGGAATGAGATATAACAGAGGAGGAGGTTAGATCTTCTCCAAATAACAAGACTCCAGGCACCGATGAGTTATCCAATAAGTATTACAAGCTGCATTCTTCAGAATTTATCAGATGGTATGATCTGGCACATAAGAATTCAACATCACCGCCGGGCTTTGCGGATGCTCGTACTACTCCTTAAACCTGGCAGAGATCCAGGTCTCGGCCTCTCTCCATGCTTTTCAGCTTTGAAGTGAAAAAGGCTTTGACAAGGTCTTGGTCTTTTCTCTATGCATCCTTGCACAGGCGAAACTTTGGCTCTCTTTTCCCCCCTTATGTATGGTCACTTAAAGAACGAGCTAACGGTAAGAACTCCCTCCCAATAGATCTTATTTAGAGGCACCCGTCAGGGAGGTCCCCTTTCTCCCCCACTTTTCAACATCTTCATTGCCCCACGGCTTCACTATATAACCTGTGCATCATTATACCAGGGGATAAATGTGGAAAACCAGGAAGTGAAAGCTAT
This sequence comes from Rhinella marina, assembly GCA_900303285.1. Taxonomy (NCBI): domain Eukaryota; kingdom Metazoa; phylum Chordata; class Amphibia; order Anura; family Bufonidae; genus Rhinella; species Rhinella marina. The sequence goes on from ONZH01027101.1 coordinate 27,092, forward strand.
GGCATTCGCAGGTGATTCTGAACCCAGGAACACACTATTAGCCATATTAAAGGGGCTGTCTCATTTCGGTAAGTGGCATTTATCATGTAGAGAAAGTTAATACAAGGCACTTACTAATGTATTGTGATTGTCCATATTGCTTCCTTTGCTGGCTGGATTCATTTTTCCATCACATTATACCCTGCTAGTTTCAATGGTTACGACCACCCTGCAATCCATCAGTGGTGGCCGTGCTTGAACAATATAGGAAAAAGCACTAGCCTATGTGCGCTCCTGTGGTCCCGCCCACCAGGGAGGCTGGCGCTTTTCCTATAGTGTGCAAGCACGACCACCACTGATGGACTGCAGGGTGGTCTGTAACCATGGAAACGAGCCGTGTATAATATGATGAAAAAATTAATCCAGCCAGCAAAGGAAGCAATATGAATAATAACAATACATTAGTAAGTGCCTTGTCTTAACTTTCTCTACATGATACATGCCACTTGCTGAAGTGAGAGGACCCCTTTAACTGACATTCAAGACATAGGGTCCCCCTAATTTGGAAAAATGTCAAGCTTTAGTGTGAAGGGCCCATTAAAACCCTTTTGGGGCCGGAGTATACCAGTCCATTTGAGGGACACTTCCTTGACATATTGGGGGGAAGAGGTTACTTTGTCTCCTGCAAATATATTTTCCTCTGAAATAGGGTATTTCAAAATACATTAGGACCACAGAGTCCTCGTTATCTACTTGGAAGAGGGTCCCCTTGACCTTTTTAGGCAAGGCCAACCTTCTAAAGATGCTGGAAGTTCCCAAACCGTTATACATTTTGCAAGCCTTGCCAGTTTATTTCCATCCCAGATATGAGAAGATCAACTTTCTCTATCGAAATTATATCTGGATACCCTTCCAAACCCTGACGTCAGATAATGCTCGCTAGCGGTTCAGCTGAGAATGATTTAGGATTGGGCATAGTGTGCCTCATTTCACATAGATACGGCATTGTACCTTGCTCCCTGATGTTTCCCTTTTTCATTTTCTACATCCCGCCTCTAAGGACACCCCGCCATTAGCAAAAGATAATCCTCTGTTAGAAGACCTGGTGTAAGAGTCGTCAAAAGAAGCAGTAGAGTCCCACACACTCCTTACGAGTCCTTCTTATGGGCAACCCAGCTTTCCATGATGGCCATCCAACCCCCATCTTTTACGCCTGGTTCAGACACTGCCTTCGCTCAATTGTATATTTCCTAGACCTAAAAAAGAAATCCGTACACAGTCTCCAGACATTGCAGGAGAAATACCCTATCCTAACTTTTCCATTATTCGCATACCTTCAAGCCAAGAGTTTCATCACCAAGAACATACATTCACTCCCTGATGCTGAGTGGGACTCAGTGTTTCACTAGGTTCTTAGTTGATCCACAGGCTCTAAGGGGCAAATACGTTAGATATTTACACTCTATGTTAGATCTTTGTACCTGCTCCACCAGATTGGTGATATGGCTCCATGTCCTCCCTGGGCTGGACTATATGAATTGCTTCCTTAAAAGACTTCCATCAGCCAGATATATGGAAACGGTTCTACAGACTTTCCACAGATCATATATCTCAGTTGTCACAGGTTTCAAGATGGGCATTTGCCCCTCGGACTCGTCTCCACTTTGGTTCTCCAAGCTCTCATTGTCTGGTTTTGTGATGTTATTCAGCCTTTATGGTCAAGGGTCTGGGACTTTACCCAACTCACACTTAAAGGAAATCTGTCATCATAAAATGACCTATTGTTTAAATCACGCTTTTATGTTTAACATATTTTTAAAGAATTTTTGATGGTTATTTTTACATTTCCATGTCACTATCTATATTTAAACAAAAGCCTTAAAATCCTGCAGTTTTCACACTGGCCACTAAGCCTAATAATAGGCGCCACTTCTTGGTCTGTACAGGTCACTTTACTGCACTTATCTGCTTATCTGTCATTCTATTCCTGCCTGTAATCATATCACCTCTGTGTATAGATAAGACAGGATCCTCCATTCACAATAGGTGATTGTCAAAGTGTCTCTATTCTCTCCTTGTACGATGACCTCTGCACTGGTCACAGAGCATGCCCAGAGAACTCTCCCATAGAAGTATATGAGGTCCCCTCCTCACCATTGTGTCTATGGCCCATGGGGCTGCCGTAAACAGGGGCGGACTGGGAACTTAAACTCTAAAAGCGGCCCCTTTTTGTAGTTGGGTCCAAATTGATGGAAGGCAGGGCCAGCAATACCATATTGTGACACATTATACCACCCCAACAGAGCCAAATACCACAGTCCATCACAAAATACTGCCAGCAGCACAAAATATAGCCCTCATAACTTCCACTGGCCGGCCGTGAGGAGGGCTCAGGTGGCCCCCTGGGCATCGGCCCACTGGGAAATTTCCCTGTAAGGTCTATGGGCAATCCGCCCCTGGCCATAAAGCAATTTTCTTAATGCTTTCAAAATGCTGTTAAGAACAGCTCAGGCAAGATGGCCGCCCCCATAATCATGTTCAGGAAATAGAAACTCTACAATCAGAAAATGAAAACAGACTAGAAGGAGATGTGTTGCTATCTGGTTTTAACTGGCAGATCATATTTCCTTTAACCACCTTTGTACCTCTGAAAGCTCTATGGGGTTTGTTCGGCTGGGTAGACACTAAGCAACATGGTTGTGGTGCAGGGACCAAAAAATTGCTTCAGGTAATCTCCGGCGCAGCCCGTAAAACCATTCTGCAAAAATGTTTTTCTATTGTCCCATCCCAAGACACATAACTTTTTGATTTTTCGTCTTGTGGAGCTGTGTGAGGACTTGATTTTTGCAGGACGCCTTGAATCATTTTGGGTACATAACACTTTCTGATCGCTTTTTATTCTGTCTATTTTGATGCTGAAAAATAACATTTTGGCATTGTTTTTTATTTTTTGTGGTATTCACTGTACAAGATAAACTACATGGTAATTGTGTAGTGCGGGTCGTGGCGATACAAAATATGTGAAGTACATTTTAATTTTTGCTATTTTTTTCCATTGAAAGCATTTATTCTTTTTTACTTGTTTTTTTTTTTTTTTTAACCTGGAATTTATTTTTATTTAATAACTTTTTGACTATTTAATAGTCCCGCAAAAGGGACTTTAATAGGCAATCATGTGATTACTTCTATAATTCTCTATATTGCATGTCAGTGCTATACTGACAGTCACCAGCAGGCTGCGCCAGAGAGATAGGATATACTGCAGGCAGGGCTGGAGCCTTCATTAGGTCCCAGCCTGCCGTGCACAGACATCAGCATCCCACAATCTCATTTGCGGGGTACAAATGGGAGACAGAGCGAGTTTGCTATTGACCATGGCATCTATTGCCTCATTCACACATCCATGTCTGAGAAGAAATCTGTAATAAGATGGTCAGTGATGCATCCGTGAAGATCTCGGTGTGTCCGGGGTTTTTTTTGGGTCATGGACACTGTACAGCTGAAAATTAGTTTTCATAGCATCTCCTCCTAATGGTCCGTGAAACATGGATGGCATCCGTGTTTTTCACAGACCCATAGTCTATAATGGGCGTAACGGACAAAATAGAGCATTCTTCGCGCTAAAACCATAAAACACTGACATTAAACATTAAAATGAATGGGTACGTGTGCTGTCCGTGGAAAACACGTATACCACACGTATGTGAAACACTGACGTGTGAATGAGGCGTAACCGATGCCGATCCTGGCTGTTAGAGCGGGAGCCCAGCTCTCGTGTTATCCATGCAGCGCTTATTCTAGGCTTCCGTTAAAATGTGGCAGACTACAATGAAGCCCATCAATGGCCACTGTAAAAACACGTATCGGCGGTCATGAAGGGGTTAATATGGATTGGGTTGAAGCAAATATGAGAACGTTTCATAGCCTATTCGTAATCAAGTCACTTCAGGTAGACTACTTGGTACCTGGAACGTGAATACAGGGCGACCCTCTGATTTGAATCCCTTTGCACGTCATACAGCGCCATTTATCGAAAGATCAGCCTTGGACGCACGCGCTTTCCCCGTTTTCTCGGTAAAGTTGCTTGTATTAATGTGATCGGGACGGTGTTGGATCACTGTTTCCGAGTGTTGTCCGAGCCTCCGGTGATCGGCGCCATCTTCTTCAGGTTGCACCACCCTGCGCAGTCATGTGATCATCCTAATCTTTACGTGCTTCAACTTTTTCCAAGACAAACTATTCCGTTTTGGTCGGTGGGCCGGAGACTGTGACAAATAACCCACGCCTCCGATTTTGTGGGGTTTTTGATGGTAGAGGGAAGCATTGAAAAATTCGATTCCACTCCTTCGCTGAATTTTACAAAAAAAATTGCTTCATGACGAATTACATCATCACAAAGCGCATTTCTTTGTAAGTAGTGGGTGCAATGACAGGGAGCAGCGTTTGTGCCGCCCCCATCATTGTCCCCCTCAGATCGTGGCATCTGACAGTTAAAACACAGCGTAAAAAAAATATTTTAAAAAATCATGCTTATCTCCTCCGTTTGATCGCGGCCATCTTGCTTGAAGATCTAGCATGGGCCGTGATGACATCATCAAGTCGGCCAGTGTGGTGACGTATGTTTGCAAAATCTTCAATCGAGATGGTGGCGGCCTGCTCTTCGCGCTCAAACGGAGAAGGCAAGTATGATTTTTTATTTTAATTTTTTACCACCATTCAGAGAAAATTGATTCACTACCACGAAGCGTGAGGAAATTCGGCTTCACTGTGAATTGAATTTTCCCTGAAATTCGGATCAAAAGTCCACTTTTTGGACTTTGATTCAATCAACACTAGTTTAGTTTATAACAAATTGTTGAAAAAAAATTGAATAAAACCATAAAAAAAGGGAATCCGCGCCACAGTCTATACAGTGCGGATTTTTACCGTAGCGTAGATTTGAAATCCACGTCATCATGGGAAAAATGGTGAGAATGTCCATTTTTGCTGTGGTTTTCGCTCATGTTTTAACATCATGGAATAAATGTAGGGGTGGGTCTGCGGCTGGTAAACGGAAAAAATCTGTGGCAGAAATCCGAAGGTCAGCCGTGGATTCCGTGGCAAAAATCACATCTGCTCTTTTTATGTGAACACACCCCTATGTAACGGCAGAATTGTGACTGTAGCTCTCTGTGTGACTGGAGTATAAGAGATGATGTAATGGCAGGATAGTGGCTGCAGCTCTGGATGTGAATGGAGTATAAGGTATGATGTAATGCAGGATAGAGGCTGCAGCTCTGGATGTGACTGGAGTATAAGACATGATGTAATGGCAGGACAGAGGCTGCAGCTCTGGATGTGACTGGAGTATAAGACATGATGTAAAGGCAGGATAGAGGCTGCAGCTCTCTGTGTGACTGGAGTATAAGAGATGATGTAATGCAGGATAGAGGCTGCAGCTCTGGATGTGACTGGAGTATAAGATATGATGTAAAGGCAGGATAGTGGCTGCAGCTCTGGATGTGAATGGAGTATAAGATATGATGTAAAGGCAGGATAGAGGCTGCAGCTCTGGATGTGAATGGAGTATAAGATATGATGTAAAGGCAGGATAGTGGCTGCAGCTCTGGATGTGAATGGAGTATAAGATATGATGTAATGCAGGATAGTGGCTGCAGCTCTGGATGTGACTGGAGTATAAGACATGATGTAAAGGCAGGATAGAGGCTGCAGCTCTGGATGTGAATGGAGTATAAGACATGATGTAAAGGCAGGATAGTGGCTGCAGCTCTGGATGTGACTGGAGTATAAGATATGATGTAAAGGCAGGATAGTGGCTGCAGCTCTGGATGTGACTGGAGTATAAGATATGATGTAATGGCAGGATAGTGGCTGCAGCTCTGGATGTGAATGGAGTATAAGATATGATGTAAAGGCAGGATAGTGGCTGCAGCTCTGGATGTGAATGGAGTATAAGGTATGATGTAAAGGCAGGATAGAGGCTGCAGCTCTGGATGTGACTGGAGTATAAGATATGATGTAAAGGCAGGATAGAGGCTGCAGCTCTGGATGTGACTGGAGTATAAGACATGATGTAATGGCAGGATAGAGGCTGCAGCTCTGGATGTGACTGGAGTATAAGACATGATGTAAAGGCAGGATAGTGGCTGCAGCTCTGGATGTGACTGGAGTATAAGATATGATGTAATGCAGGATAGAGGCTGCAGCTCTGGATGTGACTGGAGTATAAGACATGATGTAAAGGCAGGATAGAGGCTGCAGCTCTGGATGTGACTGGAGTATAAGACATGATGTAAAGGCAGGATAGAGGCTGCAGCTCTCTGTGTGACTGGAGTATAAGAGATGATGTAATGCAGGATAGAGGCTGCAGCTCTGGATGTGACTGGAGTATAAGATATGATGTAATGGCAGGATAGTGGCTGCAGCTCTGGATGTGACTGGAGTATAAGATATGATGTAAAGGCAGGATAGAGGCTGCAGCTCTGGATGTGAATGGAGTATAAGATATGATGTAAAGGCAGGATAGTGGCTGCAGCTCTGGATGTGAATGGAGTATAAGACATGATGTAATGCAGGATAGTGGCTGCAGCTCTGGATGTGACTGGAGTATAAGACATGATGTAAAGGCAGGATAGAGGCTGCAGCTCTGGATGTGAATGGAGTATAAGACATGATGTAAAGGCAGGATAGTGGCTGCAGCTCTGGATGTGACTGGAGTATAAGATATGATGTAAAGGCAGGATAGTGGCTGCAGCTCTGGATGTGACTGGAGTATAAGATATGATGTAAAGGCAGGATAGAGGCTGCAGCTCTGGATGTGACTGGAGTATAAGACATGATGTAATGGCAGGATAGAGGCTGCAGCTCTGGATGTGACTGGAGTATAAGGTATGATGTAATGGCAGGATAGAGGCTGCAGCTCTGGATGTGACTGGAGTATAAGATATGATGTAAAGGCAGGATAGAGGCTGCAGCTCTGGATGTGACTGGAGTATAAGACATGATGTAAAGGCAGGATAGAGGCTGCAGCTCTGGATGTGACTGGAGTATAAGATATGATGTAAAGGCAGGATAGTGGCTGCAGCTCTGGATGTGACTGGAGTAGAAGGTATGATGTAATGGCAGGATAGTGGCTGCAGCTCTGGATGTGATTGGAGTATAAGACATGATGTAACGGCAGGATAGTGGCTGCAGCTCTGGATGTGACTGAAGTATAAGACATGATGTAATGCAGGATAGTGGCTGCAGCTCTGGATGTGACTGGAGTATAAGACATGATGTAAAGGCAGGATAGTGGCTGCAGCTCTGGATGTGACTGGAGTATAAGACATGATGTAAAGGCAGGATAGTGGCTGCAGCTCTGGATGTGTCTGGAGTATAAGACATGATGTAAAGGCAGGATAGTGGCTGCAGCTCTGGATGTGACTGGAGTATAAGATATGATGTAAAGGCAGGATAGTGGCTGCAGCTCTGGATGTGAATGGAGTATAAGATATGATGTAAAGGCAGGATAGTGGCTGCAGCTCTGGATGTGACTGGAGTATAAGATATGATGTAATGGCAGGATAGTGGCTGCAGCTCTGGATGTGAATGGAGTATAAGACATGATGTAAAGGCAGGATAGTGGCTGCAGCTCTGGATGTGACTGGAGTATAAGATATGATGTAAAGGCAGGATAGAGGCTGCAGCTCTGGATGTGACTGGAGTATAAGGTATGATGTAATGCAGGATAGTGGCTGCAGCTCTGGATGTGACTGGAGTATAAGACATGATGTAAAGGCAGGATAGAGGCTGCAGCTCTGGATGTGACTGGAGTATAAGACATGATGTAAAGGCAGGATAGAGGCTGCAGCTCTGGATGTGACTGGAGTATAAGATATGATGTAATGCAGGATAGAGGCTGCAGCTCTGGATGTGACTGGAGTATAAGACATGATGTAAAGGCAGGATAGAGGCTGCAGCTCTGGATGTGACTGGAGTATAAGACATGATGTAAACGCAGGATAGAGGCTGCAGCTCTGGATGTGACTGGAGTATAAGACATGATGTAAAGGCAGGATAGAGGCTGCAGCTCTGGATGTGACTGGAGTATAAGACATGATGTAAACGCAGGATAGAGGCTGCAGCTCTGGATGTGACTGGAGTATAAGACATGATGTAAACGCAGGATAGAGGCTGCAGCTCTGGATGTGACTGGAGTATAAGACATGATGTAAAGGCAGGATAGTGGCTGCAGCTCTGGATGTGACTGGAGTATAAGACATGATGTAAAGGCAGGATAGTGGCTGCAGCTCTGGATGTGACTGGAGTATAAGACATGATGTAATGCAGGATAGTGGCTGCAGCTCTGGATGTGATTGGAGTATAAGACATGATGTAATGGCAGGATAGAGGCTGCAGCTCTGGATGTGACTGGAGTATAAGACATGATGTAAAGGCAGGATAGTGGCTGCAGCTCTGGATGTGATTGGAGTATAAGACATGATGTAATGGCAGGATAGAGGCTGCAGCTCTGGATGTGACTGGAGTATAAGACATGATGTAAAGGCAGGATAGTGGCTGCAGCTCTGGATGTGACTGGAGTATAAGACATGATGTAATGCAGGATAGTGGCTGCAGCTCTGGATGTGAATGGAGTATAAGGTATGATGTAATGCAGGATAGTGGCTGCAGCTCTGGATGTGACTGGAGTATAAGACGTGATGCAAAGGCAGGATAGTAGCTGCAGCTCTGGATGTGAATGGAGTATAAGACATGATGTAAAGGCAGGATAGTGGCTGCAGCTCTGGATGTGACTGGAGTATAAGACATGATATAATGGCAGGATAGAGGCTGCAGCTCTGGATGTGACTGGAGTATAAGACATGATGTAAAGGCAGGATAGTGGCTGCAGCTCTGGATGTGACTGGAGTATAAGACATGATGTAAAGGCAGGATAGAGGCTGCAGCTCTGGATGTGACTGGAGTATAAGGTATGATGTAAAAGCAGGATAAAGGCTGCAGCTCTGGATGTGACTGGAGTATAAGACATGATGTAAAGGCAGGATAGAGGCTGCAGCTCTGGATGTGACTGGAGTATAAGGTATGATGTAAAGGCAGGATAGTGGCTGCAGCTCTGGATGTGACTGGAGTATAAGACATGATGTAAAGGCAGGATAGTAGCTGCAGCTCTGGATGTGAATGGAGTATAAGGTATGATGTAAAGGCAGGATAGTGGCTGCAGCTCTGGATGTGACTGGAGTATAAGACATGATGTAATGGCAGGATAGAGGCTGCAGCTCTGGATGTGACTGGAGTATAAGACATGATGTAAAGGCAGGATAGTGGCTGCAGCTCTGGATGTGACTGGAGTATAAGACATGATGTAAAGGCAGGATAGTGGCTGCAGCTCTGGATGTGACTGGAGTATAAGGTATGATGTAAAGGCAGGATAGTGGCTGCAGCTCTGGATGTGACTGGAGTATAAGATATGATGTAAAGGCAGGATAGTGGCTGCAGCTCTGGATGTGACTGGAGTATAAGACATGATGTAAAGGCAGGATAGTGGCTGCAGCTCTGGATGTGACTGGAGTATAAGATATGATGTAAAGGCAGGATAGAGGCTGCAGCTCTGGATGTGATTGGAGTATAAGACATGATGTAATGCAGGATAGAGGCTGCAGCTCTGGATGTGACTGGAGTATAAGGTATGATGTAAAGGCAGGATAGTGGCTGCAGCTCTGGATGTGACTGGAGTATAAGACATGATGTAATGCAGGATAGTGGCTGCAGCTCTGGATGTGAATGGAGTATAAGGTATGATGTAATGCAGGATAGTGGCTGCAGCTCTGGATGTGACTGGAGTATAAGACATGATGTAATGGCAGGATAGAGGCTGCAGCTCTGGATGTGACTGGAGTATAAGACATGATGTAAAGGCAGGATAGAGGCTGCAGCTCTCTGTGTGACTGGAGTATAAGAGATGATGTAATGCAGGATAGAGGCTGCAGCTCTGGATGTGACTGGAGTATAAGATATGATGTAAAGGCAGGATAGTGGCTGCAGCTCTGGATGTGAATGGAGTATAAGATATGATGTAAAGGCAGGATAGTGGCTGCAGCTCTGGATGTGACTGGAGTATAAGACATGATGTAAAGGCAGGATAGTGGCTGCAGCTCTGGATGTGACTGGGGTATAAGACATGATGTAAAGGCAGGATAGTGGCTGCAGCTCTGGATGTGATTGGAGTATAAGATATGATGTAATGCAGGATAGAGGCTGCAGCTCTGGATGTGAATGGAGTATAAGATATGATGTAATGGCAGGATAGTGGCTGCAGCTCTGGATGTGACTGGAGTATAAGGTATGATGTAAAGGCAGGATAGTGGCTGCAGCTCTGGATGTGACTGGAGTATAAGATATGATGTAAAGGCAGGATAGTGGCTGCAGCTCTGGATGTGACTGGAGTATAAGACATGATGTAAAGGCAGGATAGAGGCTGCAGCTCTGGATGTGACTGGAGTATAAGACATGATGTAAAGGCAGGATAGTGGCTGCAGCTCTGGATGTGACTGGAGTATAAGACATGATGTAAACGCAGGATAGAGGCTGCAGCTCTGGATGTGATTGGAGTATAAGACATGATGTAATGGCAGGATAGAGGCTGCAGCTCTGGATGTGACTGGAGTATAAGACATGATGTAAAGGCAGGATAGTGGCTGCAGCTCTGGATGTGACTGGAGTATAAGATATGATGTAAAGGCAGGATAGTGGCTGCAGCTCTGGATGTGACTGGAGTATAAGACATGATGTAAAGGCAGGATAGAGGCTGCAGCTCTGGATGTGACTGGAGTATAAGACATGATGTAAAGGCAGGATAGAGGCTGCAGCTCTGGATGTGACTGGAGTATAAGACATGATGTAAAGGCAGGATAGTGGCTGCAGCTCTGGATGTGACTGGAGTATAAGACATGATGTAAACGCAGGATAGAGGCTGCAGCTCTGGATGTGATTGGAGTATAAGACATGATGTAATGGCAGGATAGAGGCTGCAGCTCTGGATGTGACTGGAGTATAAGGTATGATGTAAAGGCAGGATAGTGGCTGCAGCTCTGGATGTGACTGGAGTATAAGATATGATGTAAAGGCAGGATAGTGGCTGCAGCTCTGGATGTGACTGGAGTATAAGACATGATGTAAAGGCAGGATAGAGGCTGCAGCTCTGGATGTGACTGGAGTATAAGACATGATGTAAAGGCAGGATAGTGGCTGCAGCTCTGGATGTGACTGGAGTATAAGACATGATGTAAACGCAGGATAGAGGCTGCAGCTCTGGATGTGATTGGAGTATAAGACATGATGTAATGGCAGGATAGAGGCTGCAGCTCTGGATGTGACTGGAGTATAAGACATGATGTAAAGGCAGGATAGTGGCTGCAGCTCTGGATGTGACTGGAGTATAAGACATGATGTAATGCAGGATAGTGGCTGCAGCTCTGGATGTGAATGGAGTATAAGGTATGATGTAATGCAGGATAGTGGCTGCAGCTCTGGATGTGACTGGAGTATAAGACATGATGCAAAGGCAGGATAGTAGCTGCAGCTCTGGATGTGAATGGAGTATAAGACATGATGTAAAGGCAGGATAGTGGCTGCAGCTCTGGATGTGACTGGAGTATAAGACATGATATAATGGCAGGATAGAGGCTGCAGCTCTGGATGTGACTGGAGTATAAGACATGATGTAAAGGCAGGATAGAGGCTGCAGCTCTGGATGTGACTGGAGTATAAGACATGATGTAAAGGCAGGATAGAGGCTGCAGCTCTGGATGTGACTGGAGTATAAGGTATGATGTAAAAGCAGGATAAAGGCTGCAGCTCTGGATGTGACTGGAGTATAAGACATGATGTAAAGGCAGGATAGAGGCTGCAGCTCTGGATGTGACTGGAGTATAAGGTATGATGTAAAGGCAGGATAGTGGCTGCAGCTCTGGATGTGACTGGAGTATAAGATATGATGTAAAGGCAGGATAGTGGCTGCAGCTCTGGATGTGACTGGAGTATAAGATATGATGTAAAGGCAGGATAGTGGCTGCAGCTCTGGATGTGACTGGAGTATAAGACATGATGTAAAGGCAGGATAGTAGCTGCAGCTCTGGATGTGAATGGAGTATAAGGTATGATGTAAAGGCAGGATAGTGGCTGCAGCTCTGGATGTGACTGGAGTATAAGACATGATGTAATGGCAGGATAGAGGCTGCAGCTCTGGATGTGACTGGAGTATAAGACATGATGTAAAGGCAGGATAGTGGCTGCAGCTCTGGATGTGACTGGAGTATAAGACATGATGTAAAGGCAGGATAGAGGCTGCAGCTCTGGATGTGACTGGAGTATAAGGTATGATGTAAAGGCAGGATAGTGGCTGCAGCTCTGGATGTGACTGGAGTATAAGATATGATGTAAAGGCAGGATAGTGGCTGCAGCTCTGGATGTGACTGGAGTATAAGACATGATGTAAAGGCAGGATAGTGGCTGCAGCTCTGGATGTGACTGGAGTATAAGATATGATGTAAAGGCAGGATAGAGGCTGCAGCTCTGGATGTGATTGGAGTATAAGACATGATGTAATGCAGGATAGAGGCTGCAGCTCTGGATGTGACTGGAGTATAAGGTATGATGTAAAGGCAGGATAGTGGCTGCAGCTCTGGATGTGACTGGAGTATAAGACATGATGTAATGCAGGATAGTGGCTGCAGCTCTGGATGTGAATGGAGTATAAGATATGATGTAAAGGCAGGATAGTGGCTGCAGCTCTGGATGTGAATGGAGTATAAGGTATGATGTAATGCAGGATAGTGGCTGCAGCTCTGGATGTGACTGGAGTATAAGACATGATGTAATGGCAGGATAGAGGCTGCAGCTCTGGATGTGACTGGAGTATAAGACATGATGTAAAGGCAGGATAGAGGCTGCAGCTCTCTGTGTGACTGGAGTATAAGAGATGATGTAATGCAGGATAGAGGCTGCAGCTCTGGATGTGACTGGAGTATAAGATATGATGTAAAGGCAGGATAGTGGCTGCAGCTCTGGATGTGAATGGAGTATAAGATATGATGTAAAGGCAGGATAGTGGCTGCAGCTCTGGATGTGACTGGAGTATAAGACATGATGTAAAGGCAGGATAGTGGCTGCAGCTCTGGATGTGACTGGGGTATAAGACATGATGTAAAGGCAGGATAGTGGCTGCAGCTCTGGATGTGATTGGAGTATAAGATATGATGTAATGGCAGGATAGTGGCTGCAGCTCTGGATGTGACTGGAGTATAAGGTATGATGTAAAGGCAGGATAGTGGCTGCAGCTCTGGATGTGACTGGAGTATAAGATATGATGTAAAGGCAGGATAGTGGCTGCAGCTCTGGATGTGACTGGAGTATAAGGTATGATGTAAAGGCAGGATAGAGGCTGCAGCTCTGGATGTGACTGGAGTATAAGATATGATGTAAAGGCAGGATAGTGGCTGCAGCTCTGGATGTGACTGGAGTATAAGACATGATGTAAAGGCAGGATAGAGGCTGCAGCTCTGGATGTGACTGGAGTATAAGACATGATGTAAAGGCAGGATAGAGGCTGCAGCTCTGGATGTGACTGGAGTATAAGGTATGATGTAAAGGCAGGATAGTGGCTGCAGCTCTGGATGTGACTGGAGTATAAGGTATGATGTAAAGGCAGGATAGTGGCTGCAGCTCTGGATGTGAATGGAGTATAAGGTATGATGTAATGCAGGATAGAGGCTGCAGCTCTGGATGTGACTGGAGTATAAGATATGATGTAATTGCAGGATAGCAGCTGCAGCTCTGGATGTGACTGGAGTATAAGATATGATGTAATGCAGAATTGTGACTGTAGCTCTCTGTATGACTGGAGTATAAGATATGATGTGCAGGATAGAGGCTGCAGCTCTGGATGTGACTGGAGTATAAGATATGATGTAATGCAGGATAGCGGCTGCAGCTCTGGATATGAATGCAACGGTGTGCTTCCGTGGTGTTTCTGGCCGTGCCTCCGCACCACAAAAAAAGTAGCGCAAACACTACTTTTTTGCGGTGCGGACCCTCGGATGCGGATCGCGGACCCCATTCAAATGAATGGGTCCGCGATCCGCATGCGGTGGCCCCAATGTCAGTGCCCATGCGTTGTGGACCGCGAATTATGATCCACAGCACGGGCACTGACTGCACACGCTCGTGTGCATGAGCCCTAATACAGCACCAGCTAAGTGACTGGGATTAGACAAAACTGAGTTTTTTCTTAGGTGCGGAAATTGACCTGTGCAGATTTTAAAATCCACAGCATGTCCATTGTTTGAGCGATTCCGCACCTTCTGTACGGTGATTTCTCCAGACTTCAATGGGTTTGTTGACAAAAGAAAAAAAAGGCACAAAAAAAAGCACCAAAACCACGATAGATATTCCAAATTTATGTGCATTTTTTTCTGCATACAAATCTGCACCATGTGCATGTATCCTAAGGCCACCTGCATAGGGGTGCGGGTGAATACACATAAGATCTGCATGAATTTCAGTGCATTTCTGCACCAAAATCCACAATTTCTAACGGCATTTTTTGGTGCGGATTAGATGCAGTTTTGCTGCAGATCTCACCCTTCATTGGAAAAGAGTGAAATCCGCAGATAAAACTGCAAACGTGACTGACAGAATGCAGATTTTAAAATCCGCGATACAGGTCAATTTCCGAATGAGACTTGTGTAATCTCATACACTTCACTGATAGTCTAATACACTGCGGTTTTTCTGCACTGGAAACTGCACAGGAAAAACGGCACATATTCCATAACGTGTGCAGGTGGCCTTAGCGGCGGTTCACGTGATGGCTTTTCCAGCATCATTTTGGCGTGGACAGCCACTCTGAAATTCTGTTAAAATCCCGTCGGTGGCTGACTACAATACACCTCAATGGATGACAGCAGTGCTGAGAATCGCATAGCGGCAGCTTATAGCGGTAGCCGTGCCGAGAAGGGACATATCTGCCCTCTGCGCGGCCGCAGCTTTTAGCCTTATTGAGATGAATGGGAGACAGAAAGGATGAAGCTGCTGGCAGGTCTTTAGCTATATTTCATCACGGATTTCCGCTCCAAAATTGCGCTGTAAAACTTACCGTGTGAACAGGCCCTAAAGGTACAACCAGAATCTAGAATGGATCATTAGGAAAACTGACCATGTGGCTTAGGCCTCGTCCACATTTCCGTGTCAGTGACCCATCCGTTAAAAAAAAACGTACGTGTTTCATCCGTGAAGCTGTCCGTGAAGGATCCGTGGTTGGTCCGTGTGTCCGTTTTTCCCATCCGTGTGGCATCCGTATTTCACTGACGTTGCTCAGCTGAAAATTGATTTCCAAAGAATCTCCTATTAGTCATCAGTGAAAAACGGACGCATCACGGACACAACACGGATGTGTGTCAGTGATTTTCACGGACCCATAGACTTCAATGGGCGTGCTTGATCCGCATCACGGATCAAAGTAGTGCATGTCCCCGTGATTTTTTTACTGACCCACGCTCAGTAGAAAAATGCTGAAATGTGAACAGATACATTTAAATCAATGGGTACGTGTGCTGTCTGTGAAAAATGCGGACAGCACAGGTCAGTGAAAAACGGAAATGTGGACGAGGCTTTAGGGCTCATGCACACAAATGTATTTTCTTACTTTTTTTCTTTTTTTGCGGACCGTATGCGAAATCATTCATTTCAATGGGTCAGCATAAAAAACGGAAGGTACTCCGTGTGCATGAGCCCTTAGATTGTGTAATGTTAGGGAGGGCGCTGTGCGCAATCTAAGGGCTCATGCACATGGAGTACCTTCCGTTTTTTATGCGGACCCATTGAAATGAATGGTCCCGTATACGGTCCGCAAAAAAAAAAACGGAAGATACACGGAAAGAAAGTACGTTTGTGTGCATGAGGCCTAATAGTCGCTCTCCTCTGAT
Organism: Rhinella marina; assembly: GCA_900303285.1. NCBI lineage: Eukaryota > Metazoa > Chordata > Amphibia > Anura > Bufonidae > Rhinella > Rhinella marina. The sequence goes on from ONZH01027101.1 coordinate 43,054, forward strand.
GTATGACTGCAGGAGGGGGGTGGGATTCAGTGCAGGTGGTCTTTATACATGCTGCACTTTCCGTCTGCCCCCCGCTATTACCCAGCACCCCCACAGTGCCATTATTTAACCCATACTGTGGTCCTCTGATCTCGATGCCCTGCCTTGTACACGGATTAGCAGCAGCATCTAATACCCAGGGGTATCTGCTCTTTGTGTAACCAGAGGGGTGAGCTCTGTATCAATGCGGAGTTGTTGTACTTCCAACTGGGGGGGTCTTCTCCTCTTGTGGGTGCGGGGTTGTGTGAGGAGCTCACTGTGTAAATCTAGGAGATTAAAAGAATCAGTGGAGTGGAGATGAGCTGTAATACCAGACACGGCCACAGACAAGACGGGGGCAGTACATGTGAAAGCCAAGGCTTCCATCTGATTTCTTATAGACTGTAGGGAGGGCGCTGTGCGTGTCCGAGGAGAGCGACTATTAGGCCTCATGCACACAAACATACTTTCTTTCTATGTCTCTTCCGTTTTTTTTTGCGGACCGTATACAGAACCATTCATTTCAATGGGTCCGCCAAAAAAACCCAGAAGTTACTCCGTGTGCATTCCACATCCGTATGTCCTTATTTCCGTTCCACAAAAAAGTAGAACAATGTCCTATTATTGTCCGTTACGGACAAGGATAGGACTGTTCTATTAGGGGTCAGCTGTTCCATTCTGCAAAATATGGAATGCACACGGAGGTCATTTGTATTTTTTGCGGACCGCAAAATACATATGTTCTTGTGCATGAGGCCTTAAACATATGTAACCCATTTCTTAATCTCTTATACCATTATAGCTACAGGCAGGAATGGGGGTAGTCAGTGTCTCAGTAGTGCAGCCTCAGCATTCAAAGAAGGACTCCTCTTGCGTTTTCTTCTCAATTTATTTCTTTTAACCCATAAATTTTATTATTTTTTTTACAAATAATCTCTTTGCTGATAAATAATCATTTCTCTATTTTTTTTCCTTTACACAGAAAGACAATTACAGATCCAGACGTTATTTATGCCGAATGGAAAAATAGTGTTTTTATCGTTCTTTGCCCGCCGGAGATGAAACGTGAGGACAAGGGACAGCGAACAGCGGTGACGTCATTACAACAAGAAGCCACAAGGGGGAGCTGGATGCTTCACCTACAAGTCCATAGAACAGACACCAAGCATGCTGACCACAGAGAGGGCACCCACACCCCCCACCCCCGCTCGCTCCATGCCAACACGCAGTTCTGCGGGTCAGTGCCGCCATGACACTGCGCCATAATTATTCTTACGGAATGACGTAAATGGAGTAGTTACCAGGCTGACGGGAGGTCGAGAGTAGTAGTGTCGTACCATATGGTAATGTCTCGTACTGTATGACTTTACCCGCCATAGACGTGTTCTTAGATGATCACACGTGAAGTTATCGAGGACACACAGGGGAACACGCAGGACCACACGTGACATGCCGAAGATGATGCATAGAGGGGGGGGGGGGAGAGCTCAGGGTGCATTAACCCTTTCAGTTTCAATGTCCAGTCCGAGAACTTGTGCATTGATTGACATCCTGAGTTTTGCATGAACTTTACGGCAGCTGGAGATTATTTACATCACGGAGATCGCGCAGTATTCGCCACGTCCAGGCCACAAGCGCCATATAAGTAGCGGTCATCCATCAGCGGACCGCCACATATCGTCTCATGGAGCTGCAGCTTCAGAACCCTCCCATATCGCTGTGGGGAAGGGGTGCAGCCTCCCTTATTATTAAGTGCTGGAGTCAGAGGGAGCGGCCGCAGGATCCGCTGTTCTTGTAAGAAACGAGTTTGTAGAAGTCAGGTGGAAGGAGAAATCTGCAGGAGCCAGGGTGGCTGCGTCGCTCGTTTCAGAAGGGATCCGTCAGTCGCTGAGTCCTCAGGTGAATTGGTCACACTTGACTGAATCAAAGACTGGAGTTTGGCGCAAATCGCTCAGTTTCGGTCTTCTCTGGCACGGCTGGAGGAGGAGAACCGAAAGAAAATATTTGAAGATCTCATGCAGGAGCCCTACAGGTCTATCTATACCAGGAAGTCCACATTCCCATAATTTCAAGCTCTACAGCACTACACACCCTTCCTGGCTTGTGAATAAAATAAAATAATAGTAAAGACTGACACAGGCACAGGGGGAAGGTAACAATACAGCTTAATGGGCCATTCAGAGTCTGTGGAAAGTTGGGTGACAACCCTTCAGTAAAGAGCATTCATCAGTGGTTGTCACCCAACGTAGGATGAGGACAATTATGAAATGGTGAGTGAGGAGGAGAACACAAGGTGGTGGGTACTGACCGTCGAAGACTGAGACGTATCCTTCAAAGACTCAGGTGGGGGCTAGCAGCTCTGAGGAGCCATGAAAGAGAAGACAGGGTCAGTGCGGGGGGGAGGCTGAGGCAGAGTCGTCACATGACAGCTAATTAGCCACCTTATTGGCTCTAACCTGATTGGTTGCATTTGGGTCATTTCCTTCCAGCTGGATTTTTATCTCCGGGTAGGCGGAGTCTCCACTCATTTTCCGAACGTCTGGGTGTGGGGAGCGCGGGAAACCTGGTGCACAAAGAATCACAATTACACATGTAACAGGAGGAAAGGGGAAACTGGACATTATCTGCTATACAGTTCTGCATCTTCATGCTCTGCAGACCTGTAAAATCTGCTGTACAGTAGACTAACTGCTGAAGAGTAGACTCCCACGCCATACTGCACAGACTTGTATTATCTGATACAGAATGCCTCTCCATGCTCTACACACTTGTATCATCTGCTGTAGTCTGCCTCTCCATACTGCATGGGTTTGTATCATCTACTGCACAGTAGACTGCTCCTGTATGCTCTACAGATGTGTATCATCCTCTTTACAGTAGACTGCTCCTGTATCATCCTCTTTACAGTAGACTGCTCCTGTATCATCCTCTTTACAGTAGACTGCTCCTGTATCATCCTCTTTACAGTAGACTGCCTCTCTTTGCTGCACAGACTTGTATTACCTGCTGAACAGCAGACTGCCTGTATAGGTTCTATAGACTTGTATCATCTGCTATAGTCTCCCTCTCCATACTGCATCGACTTGTATCATCTACTATACAGTAGACTGTTTCTGTATGCTCTACAGACTTGTATCATCCTATTTACAGTGGACAGCCTCTCCTTGCTGTACAGTAGACTGCCTTACTGGGCTCTATATCGCCCTCTTTACAGCAGTCTGCCCCTCTTTTCTACGCCAGCTTGTATCATCTCCTGTACAGTAGACTTCTCCTCTATGCTTTACAGACTTGTATCATCCCCGTTACAGCAGACTGCTTCTCCGTTCTGCACAGATTTGTATTACCTGCTGTACAGCAGACCTCCTCTTTAGGCTCTGCAGACTTATAGCATCCTCTTTACAGTAGACTACCTCAAATTCCTGCACAGACTTGTATTATCTGCTCATCCTTTTTCTTTAACATATAAATATATATATATATATCACCTGCACTTCCTCCACTGGCTGTGCTCACGCTGCTTGCGCTGTCCTCCAGCCACGTGCTGTAGATAAAGGAGTCTCGTTTGTGAGGAGTTCCTGAGGAGGAGACACTTTCCTGAAGACAAAAAAAAAAAAAAAAAAAAATCACATTTATGGCAAAGTCCAGAAAATGCACAGAAGTTATGGTGCCAGCGAACTCAACACCACCCCCATCCACCCCCACAGTGGTGTGTCGTGGATTACAGGATGAGGCTGGAGCTCAGCACAGGAGCTTCACACCAGGGGTGGGGTATTTACAGAGAATACATTGAATCGGGTTGTCCGTTACCATCCCGGTGTCCTCCTCATCCAATAGTTCGTTCTCCTCCACCACGCTGGCGAAGCTGCTGGCGCTGGACGATGATCGAGAGAAATCTCTCTGGGCTTCTGGTCTAGACACTGAATCCATCCTGTAATGTAGAGAGTAGTATTGAGACGCGGGTTCTATGAGGGGAACATCCTCGCCGCAGGACGCTTACCTGTTCTTTGTAGTGGGCATCTCCGGGGAGCTGTGATTGGACGAGTTCTCTGATTTGGGCTCCTGAGAGGCAGTGCCACTGTCGGGGGTTTTCAGGGGGCCGGTCGGACTTTCTCTGTATAACATGGCATGAAAAAACCTATGTGGAATGACCATGAGTAAAGTCTCCCTCCTCCTCCAAAACGCAGCCCAGAACATCATCTCCACCAGAACAGAAGAAATCCTCCCGGAGGACCCACCTCTTCTCCTGCACCTCCTGGATGTTCTCGATTCCGATGGCGCTGCTCCTGCGGGAGCTGAACGGACCCGACTTCTTCCTAGTTGGACTTTTTCCTGGTACGATCAGAGACTGGAAAAAAATGTGCTCGTCTTTAATATAGGGCCACATTGCAGCATTTCCCTCCATAACTACACCCTGGTCAGAATGAGGTCTTCCAACAAATCACTATGCACTTTCCAAATTACTGCTGTCCTGATCTAGAGGGTTTGTCACAATGTGTCAGTGTAAGTAATTCTCTGTGAGCCAAACACATCAAATGTGCAAATCTGTCCTGGACTCCAGGCTTGTATTTGTTTTACCTGCACTGATACACTGTAACGAACTCTGAAGGACAGGTTTGAAGTGGCTGCCCAATACCTCTGGTGCCGCTCATCTGACAAAGGATTGGACAGGAAATCCGGGTCTATCTGTGAGACCGGGCTATTGATCATCTTACCCATACCACACGTCATGTTATCCCCCCGCACTTGGGGAGAGTCACCTCCAGGGATGGGCGGTAATTATGTCAATGTGCAAATCTGAACCCCAGTCATCATCACATATAGAAGGAGAAATTATCCACCTCTTCTATGGTTCCTATGCCTATGGCACTTCCGCGGCGTCCATGCCGACCGGGAGCTCTCCCTGGCACAAGCAATGACTAGTGAGCAGGAAGGAGCACGGCACAAAACATGGAGGCGGTGAGGAACATCACACCGAGGGCAGAGAAAGAACGAAGGAGCCAGGAGGAGAAGGTGCAAGAAATGTTCATGATACACAGAGAGAGGTGAGGGAACAATGGTTGGTTAATGATGGCGAGTCAGGAACACGAGAGGGGACAGAAAGTAACAAGACGAGAAAAGCAAAGAAAAAAGAGAGAGAGAGAGAGAGAACAAAGTCATGCATAGAATGGACAGCTTGTATCAGAAATGGTTATCACAGAGCATGACCTCCACCCACGTTGGCGTTGACATGACCTCACTGGACTGTACTAATCCAACAGACTCCTACTCACTACATTCTACCAACCCATCAGCTTCCTGGAGGACTTGTCCTCACTGGACTCTACCAAACCCTCAGCTTCCTGGAGGACTCGTCCTTTCTGGACTCTACCAACCCATCAGCTTCCTGAAAGACTTGTCCTCACTGGATTCTACCAAATCCTCAGCTTCCTGGAGGACTTGTCCTCACTGGACTCTACCAAATCCTCAGCTTCCTGGAGGACTCGTCCTCTCTGGACTCTCCCAACCCATCAGCTTCCTGGAGGACTTGTCATCACTGGACTCTACCAAATCCTCAGCTTTCTGGAGGACTTGTCCTCTCTGGACTCTACCAACCCATCAGCTTCCTGAAGAACTTGTCCTCATGGGACTCTACCAAAACCTCAGTTTCCTGGAAGACTTGTCCTCACTGGACTCTACTAAACCATCAGGTTCCTGGAGGACTCAGGGGTCTGGAGAGGCACAGAGGAGCCTGGAGAGGTTAAGGGGGCCTGGAGAGGTTCAGAAGGGTCAGGAGAGGCTCAATGGGGTCAGGAGAGGCTCAGTGGGGTCAGGAGAGGCTCAGTGGGGTCTAGACAGGTTCAGAGAAGTCTGTAGAGGTTCCGAGGGGCCTGGAGAGGCTCACTGGGAACTGGAGAGTTTTAGAGGAGTCTGTGTAACCCTTCCAACCCATCAGCCTGGCACTGTCCTCAAGGAACAAGTCAAACTTTGCACCTCTATGACTTTGTGGTGTATCCTATATATCATCTCCCTACATCTGAGGGTACCCGCTGACTACTTCCAGCCTCTGCTGTCCATAGAGCCGTTGTAGGGGATGAGGTCTATGCCAGTACGTTCAGCCTCAGAGCCCCCGACACCAGGAGGAAACACCCTAAACCTCCATACACTGCACCAGAGATCAAATCTCATCTTCATGATTCTATTAGCTTATCCCTCTCTATCTATAAGTGAGGTGCCATCTGTGTCCACATAAATCCTCACTGCCCACAACGACTGATCAGTCTGAATATATATAGGGTGACACTTACTATTCCTGGTGGCTTAGGCATATCCTGATTGTTGTGCCCAAAACTGCCACTGTGACTGGTGGACACTGTGTGTTGCTTCTTATTGCTGAGGCCCATAGCGTCCATGGATTGACTGCGGCTTCTGATTACTCTCTACAAGGAGAAAAGTTGATGTTACTATCATGGGGTCTCGTCTAGGAGTGACCAGCCCTATGTGATGGTGGCGACTGTACAGGTGTCACTCAGAGGCCTTATAATCTCCCAGACCATTATATAAAGTAAGCAAGAACCTTGCTAAAAGCTTCTGGTCGTGAGAACGGATGTAGTACCACTGTACAGCCACCGGGGGTCACTGTTGTCTTGGGAAATTATGGACACAGGGTTTATCTCTGGATTTAACGGGATTAGTAGAGGAAATCAGATATCCTGCATCAGACATGGCTGCTGCTCAGATATAAGGGGTGCCCCCCCATGTTATTAATATCTCACCTTAAAAGACTCAAAGAACCCCCCACCACCGCCGCCATTCTCGATCTTATCATCATCCCCACCGAGGCCCATCATGGACTGGCTGTTTATGTGCAGCTCCTCGTACAGCGTCTCCAGTAACGCGGCGCGCGTCCGCTCCTGAGGGTGATAAGAGGTAAGACATGCCATCGAAGACGTGACCTGGGACATTTTGGGGTCACAGAGCCCTCACCTCCAGTTTGGCGAATTTTTCAGCTTTATAACAGGCGTATTCAGCATTGATCAGTTTAGTCAGGAGGAATTCGTGAAACTCTGACCCCTGGGAAAAAGACAGAATATGTTCAGGACTGCTGGGCCTTGTAGTTCACTGGGCAACCACAGAGAGGGACACAGGGAAGGTACAGATCTAGAAAGCATTCACAACCTACCTTACGGAAAACAGCAGGGTCTGGAAGTGGTGGACCGAAGAAAGGCACGTCATCCCGGGCAGTGACCGAGACCTGAGAGGAGAGGATCACACATTATAAGGCCGGTACAGCGTCAATCACATGACCTGATATAATGAGCAGATGAAGACGCTGCAGCTATTGGGAAGACTCATCCGCCATCAGCGTAATAAGGTCTGACATGGGTGAGACCGGAGACCGTCTCCTGTCACTGCTGATCACCATCACCAGACGGTGCAAGGAGAGCTGCTCCCCAAACACAGGGCTCACCGGGCACATGGAAGCAATAATCAGCGTTCATCTTGACGCCTAGGGATCATCTTGGAACTGTGTGCCCAGGGATCATCAGGTACCTAGCACAAGGGATTATCTCGTACCTCACCCAAGGAATCATCAGGTCCCTGGCACCAGGGATTATCTGATACCTAGCACCCAAGGATTATATGGTACCATGCACCCAGGGATCATCAGGTTTGGTGCACCCAGGGATCATATGGTACAGTGCACCTAGGGATCATCAGGTCCGTAGCATCCACAGATTATCAGGTCCCGTCCCGTGCACCCAGGAATCATCAGGTACCACGCACCCAGGGATCATCAGGTACCACGCACCCAGGGATCATCAGGTACCTAGTTCCCAAAGATTATCTGGTACCTCGTGCCCAGGTATCATCAGCTCTCTGCACCCAGGGATCATCGGGTACCATGTACACAAGGATTATATAGTACTGCACACCCAGGGATCATCAGGTACCACGCACCCAGGGATCATCAGTTACCACGCACCCAGGGATCATCAGTTACCACGCACCCAGGGATCATCAGGTACCACGCATCCAGGGATCATCAGGTACCACGCATCCAGGGATCATCAAGGAACCACGCACCCAGGGATCATCAGGTACCACGCACCCAGGGATCATCAGTTACCACGCACCCAGGGATCATCAGGTACCACGCACCCAGGAATCATCAGGTACCACGCATCCAGGGATCATCAAGGAACCACGCACCCAGGGATCATCAGGTACCACGCACCCAGGAATCATCAGGTACCACGCACCCAGGGATCATCAGGTACCACGCATCCAGGGATCATCAAGGAACCACGCACCCAGGGATCATCAGGTACCACGCACCCAGGGATCATCAGGTACCACGCATCCAGGGATCATCAAGGAACCACGCACCCAGGGATCATCAAGGAACCATGCACCCAGGAATCATCAGGTACCACGCACCCAGGGATCATCAGGTACCACGCACCCAGGGATCATCAGGTACCACGCACCCAGGAATCATCAGGTACCATGCACCCAGGAATCATCAGGTACCACGCACCCAGGGATCATCAGGTACCACGCACCCAGGGATCATCAGGTACCACGCACCCAGGAATCATTAGGTACCACGCACCCAGGGATCATCAGGTACCACGCACCCAGGGATCATCAGGTACCACGCATCCAGGGATCATCAAGGAACCACACACCCAGGGATCATCAGGTACCACGCACCCAGGGATCATCAGGTACCACGCACCCAGGGATCATCAGGTACCACGCACCCAGGGATCATCAGGTACCACGCACCCAGGGATCATCAGGTACCACGCACCAGACAGTACCACGCCCAGGATCATCAGGTACCACGCACCCAGGGATCATCAGGTACCACGCACCCAGGGATCATCAGGTACCACGCACCCAGGGATCATCAGGTACCACGCACCCAGGGATCATCAGGTACCACGCACCCAGGGATCATCAGGTACCACGCACCCAGGGATCAGTCCATGCACCCGGTTCAGTCCCGTGTGCCCAGGGATTATCTGGTATCTTGTGCCCAGGGATCATCAGCTCTCAGCACCCAGGGATCATCAGGTACCACGCACCCAGGGATCATCAGGTCCCGTGTGCCCAGGGATTATCTGGTATCTTGTGCCCAGGGATCATCAGGCTCTCTGCACCCAGGGATCATCTGGTATCTCGCAACAAGGGATCTTCAGGTGCCTCGCACCCAAAAGTGATCTAGCTTGCTCCAGGCCGGTCACCTTGTATGTAAGTTACATTGCGTACCTTGTATACAGTGTTGTCGGTGCAGGCATTCTCCACTTGAACCACAATGTAAGCGTGCAGGAAGTTGGAAGCAATCATGTCAGGGACAAACGGCGTGTTCTCATCCTGGAACACTATGGCTACGATGTCATTGCCGATGTGACGTTTACGCTGCAACTGAAAAAAAAATGAAGAAGATGATAAGAGCAAGATGGGGGAGGGTGCTGCAGGGGTGACAGGTGCCAGCCAAGGGCAAGATGGTGGGGGTCTCTACACAAGGAGGAGGATGGGAGTCTTTGTACTAAGGATTAAATGGAAGATGAGGATCTCTTACTGTCCATTAAGTAAAGGGCAGGAGTCTCTATACTGAGTATTAAGCAGAGATTAGGGGTCTCTACACTGAGCATTTATCATAGGTTGAGGGTCTCTATACTGAGCATTACGCAGATTGCAGGGGTCTCTATATTAAGCATTAGGTAGCATTAGGCAGGGGGTCTCTATGCTAGACATTAGGCATAGGGTTAGGGTCTCTATACTGAGCATTAAGGGGTGGCCAGGGGTCTCTATATTAAGCTTTAGGTGGTGGGCAGGGGGTCTCTATACTGGGCATTAGGCAGAGGGTGAGGGTCTCTATCCTGAGGACAGTTGTGTGTGGTCAGCGGCTCATCACTCCCATCATTTCTAGCCGCTATCTGTTTCCTATGACTGAACAAATAATGAATCTTCCCATGATCTCACAAGCCCCAGTCTGTTGTAAAGCTCCTGGGAAAGCTGATGACATTAAAGCTCTTATAGGGCATCTTACACAGGTCTAGGGGTCAGTAACTACCCCGTCTGGTGAGATGCCGCCATTCTACCTGTTGGGCATCGCCCTCTGTGTACGGCAGTTTGGTGGAGACGTGAAACATGATTTCTTTGCCTCGGAAGTTGCAGTAGACGGATTCGGTCCCTGTCTGTCCATGAGTCACGTCCAACCCTCCCCGAAATCTGTAAGCATCACATGTGACGGTTATTAGTGTTAGACCATGAAACAAGGAGTGAACCTCCTACAAGACCCCAGACTCACCCCTTAAAATCCTGCAGGAGGACGCGCTCACCCAGCAGCTCCAGGAACTCCACGAAGGCCGCGCTCTCCTGTGTGGTGCTGAATAATTCCTCCTCCGTGGTCTGAGAATGAGGGACATAGACCATTAATAAGGACCCCTGAGACAGATACCCCAACACCCCCAAAACAAAGACCCCAATGCTTCCAGACAGAAGAACCCATAACTCTGAGACAGATACCCAACAACCCCTGAGATAGATACCTGACACCCCCAAAACAGAGACCCCAACCAACCCACAGACAGAGACCCCAACATCCCGACAGAGACCCCAGCATTTTTCCCTAGAGAACGGAATCCAACCACCTTTTCCGCACTGATGCCTGTTGTGAGGGTGATTTATAGATTGTAAGCTCCTATGGTCAGGGCTCTCACCCAATGTATCTGTCATGTACAGCACAACTGCAGCTGCTGGCGCCATGTGGTGTACTGACCTGCCCGGTTCTCTGGTAGATGACTCCAAATTTGAAGTTATTGCTGATGACATGTTCATCAAAGGTGACGATGAGACGCGAAGCCTGTATAGATGAGAAGCCATCACCGTTATAAGAGGTCACCACCGTTATAAGAGGTCACCACCGCTATAAGTGGTCACCACCGCTATTAGAGGTCACCACCGCTATAAAGGAAAATTGCTGTTACAAGAGATTGTCACCACAAGGCCCCATTCACACGACCATGTGAAGTCTGCATTATACGTCATTAGACGTCACCATTATAATAGGACGTCACCACTATAAGAGGAGTCACCACTATAAGAGGTCACCGTTATAAGAGGTCACCACTATAAGAAGACGTCACCATTATAATAGGACGTCACCACTATAAGAGGAGTCACCACTATAAAGAGGTCACCGTTATAAGAGGTCACCACTATAAGAAGACGTCACCATTATAATAGGACGTCACCACTATAAGAGGAGTCACCACTATAAGAGGTCACAGTTATAAGAGGACGTCACTGTTATAAGAGGTCACCATTATAAGAGGTCACTGTTATAAGAGGACGTCACCATTATAAGAGGTCACTGTTATAAGAGGACGTCATTATTATAAGAGGTCACTGTTATAAGAGGACGTCACCATTATAAGAGGTCACTGTTATAAGAGGACGTCACCATTATAAGAGGTCACTGTTATAAGAGGACGTCACCATTATAAGAGGTCACTGTTATAAGAGGACGTCATTATTATAAGAGGTCACTGTTATAAGAGGGTCACCACTATAAGAGGTCACCGTTATAAGAGGTCACCACTATAAGAGGTCACAGTTATAAGAGGACGTCACCATTATAAGAGGTCACCGTTATAAGAGGTCACCACTATAAGAGGTCACAGTTATAAGAGGACGTCACTGTTATAAGAGGTCACCATTATAAGAGGTCACTGTTATAAGAGGACGTCACCATTATAAGAGGTCACTGTTATAAGAGGACGGTCACCCATTATAAGAGGTCACTGTTATAGAGGACGTCATTATTATAAGAGTCACTGTTATAAGAGGACGTCACCATTTGAGAGGTCACTTATATAGAGGACGTCACCATTATAAGAGGTCACTGTTATAAGAGGAGGTCACTGTTATAAGAGGTCACCATTATAAGAGGTCACTGTTATAAGAGGACGTCACCATTATGAGAGGTCACTGTTATAAGAGACGTCATTATTATAAGAGGTCACTTATAAGAGGACGTCATTATTATAAGAGGTCACTGTTATAAGAGGACGTCACCATTATAAGAGGTCACTGTTATAAGAGGACATCACCATTATAAGAGGTCACTGTTATAAGAGGACGTCACCATTATAAGAGGTCACTGTTATAAGAGGACGTAACCATTATAAGAGGTCACTGTTATAAGAGGACATCACCTTATAAGAGGTCACTGTTATAAGAGGACGTTACTATTATAAGAGGTCACTGTTATAAAGAGGACGTCATTATTATAAGAGGTCACTGTTATAAGAGGACGTCATTATTATAAGAGGTCACTCACTGTTATAAGAGGACGTCACCATTATAAGAGGTCACTGTTATAAGAGGACGGTCACTGTTATAAGAGGTCACCATTATAAGAGGTCACTGTTATAAGAGGACGTCACCATTATGAGAGGTCACTGTTATAAGAGGTCACCATTATAAGAGGTCACCATTATAAGAGGTCACTGTTATAAGAGGACGTCACCATTATAAGAGGTCACCATTATAAGAGGTCACTGTTATAAGAGGTCACTGAGTCACCATTTATAAAGAGGTCACTATTATAAGAGGTCACTGTTATAAGGGGATGTCACCATTATGAAGGTCACTGTTATAAGGGGATGTCACCATTATGAGAGGACATCACTGTTATATATCAGGTGACGCGGTGATTACGTGACTTGTACGAGATGCAGCAGAACTTGGCCTGTAATGAATACAGACACGTTGCAGGGAGCGGCCGGTGTCCTGTGTCACATCGTGGATCACATGTGGCGTTATTGCGCACTGCTATGGCTCATGTTACCCCCACTCACCTTTGGGTAGAGGACGGGGTGAAATCGATCCACGTTGACATCTTCACAGACCAGCTAGAAAACAACAAAATCGATGGTTATGGGGGAGGAGTGGATAGACAAAAAAAGAAAACAATATGGTGGCCATTAGAAAACCGTATGGTGCGGGGAACTAGAGCAGCGCTATGTAGAATCAAGCACAAAGGACTATGCGCCAAGTAGCTCACCACGGGCCGCTCCGCTTACCTTGGCCATTTGCACCACGTTTGGGAACTCGGTGAGGCAGGATATGGGGATGACATCGTGGTACGTCTGGTTCTTTGTCCTGGAAGAACATGTAACAAACCATGAGTGGCCAACCAGAGGGTTACCACCAGACCATGGCACTCTCCTATAATGCCATGCAACACTGCACTCCCTTATCTAAGAGGGACCTATTGTTCTGTTCATCCTGAGCTTCCTGGTGTATGAATAAAATGCAAGAACTACAGTGAAGACTGACACACAGGCAGGGCAATAGAGGGTCAGTGAGATCACTCTGGGGCCTCTCCTCCCAGCACACACAGTACTGGGAATGAGTAAAACTCACCGCAGCAGCAGGCGGAGGGGCTCCTGATCTCCGGATGACATCATACTTTCAGCGAAGGGAAAACCAGATGACCGAAGTAGCAGCGTCCAAGAAGAGTAATTAGTTAAAGTGTTCCCTGGGAGTATAAGGAAAAACTGGCTGTCATGGTCCCCAAAATTTCTTCTACATACCAGGGGGTAAAGTGTGTCTGTGTACAGTATACCGGGGTCGTGTGCCTGCATATACGTGGGGCGGTGTGCCTGCAGTTATACCAGGGGTCGGTGTGCCTGCATTATACGGGGTCGGTGTGTCTGCATATACCAGCGCTGCATATACCAGGGGGTCGGTGTGCCTGCATACCGGGGTCGGTGTGCTGCATATACGGGGTCGGTGTGCTGCATATACGGGGGTCGCTGTGCCTGCATATACTGGTGGTGTGTCCTGCATATACCGGGGTCGTGTGCCTGCATATACCGGGGCGGTGTGCCTGGTATACCAGGGGTGGTGTGCCTGCATATACGGGGTCGGTGGTCTGTGTACAGGGGGTCGGTGTGCCTGCATATACCGGGGGTCGTGTGCCATATACCGGGGGTCGCTGTGCCTGCATATACGGGGGTCGTGTGCCTGCATTTATCGGGGGTGTTGTGCCTGCATATACCGGGGGTCGGTGTGGCCTGCATATACGGGGGTCGGGCTCTGCATATACGGGGTCGTGATCTGGTACATATACCGGGGGTCGGTGGGCCTGCATATACCGGGGGTCGGTGGGCCTGCATATACGGGGTCGGTGGCCTGCATTATACCGGGGTCGGTGTATAGGGGTCTGCATATACCGGGGGTCGGTGTGCATATACCGGGGTCGGTGTGCCTGCATATACCGGGGGTCGGTGTGCCTGCATATACCGGGGTCGGTGTGTCTGCATATACCGGGGTGTCGGTGTGCCTGCATATACCGGGGGTGTGTCTGCATATACCGGGGTCGGTGCCTGCATATACCGGGGTCGGTGTGCCTGCATATACCGGGGGTCGCTGCATATACCGGGATCGGTGTGCCTGCATATACCGGGGGTCGCTGTGCCTGCATTATACCGGGGTCGGTGTGCCTGCATATACCGGGATGTCCTGCATATACGGGGGGTGCCTGCATATACCGGTCGGTGGCCTGCATATACCGGGGGTCGGTGCCTGCATATACGGTCGTGCCTGTGCCTGCATATACGGGGGTCGCCTGCATATACCGGGGGTCGGTGTGCCTGCATATATACCGGGGGTCGGTGTGTCTGCATATACCAGGGGTCGGTGTGCCTGCATATATACCGGGGTGTGCCGGGTGTGCATATACCGGGGTGGTGTGCCATCGTTGTCTGCATATACCGGGGTCGGTTGTGCCTGCATATACCGGGGGTCGGTGTGTCTGCTGCATATACCGGGGTCGGTGTGCCTGCATATACCGGGGGTCGCTGTGGCCTGCATATACCGGGGGTCGCTATGTCGTGCCTGCATATACCGGGGGTCGGTGGGCCTGCATATACCGGGGGTCGGTGCTCCTGCATATACCGGGGCTCGGTGTGCCTGCATATACCGGGATCGGTGGCATGGGGCCTGGGCCTGCATATACCGGGGTCGGTGGGCCTGCATATACCGGGGGTCGGGGCCTGCATATACGGTCGGTGTGTCTGCATATACGGGGTCAGGTGGCCCTGCATATACCGGGGTCAGTGTGCATATACCGGGGGTCAGTGGCCTGCATATACCGGGGGTCGGTGTGCCTGCATATACTGGGGTCGGTGTGCCTGCATATACCGGGGGTCAGAGTGTCGGTATATACCAGGGTTCGGTGTGTGTATATATCTGGGGTCAGTATAAGCTGTGTTCACTGTGCTGCCGTAGACTTACCTTCCCCAGGAAGTGCTTGCGGTAGAGCCGCGCCGTGTGGTTACTCTCCAGCTTCACTTTGGCGCTCGGTGACTGGTTGTTCTCGGCGTCGAGGAGCTGCGAGAGGTTGTGGTTGGTTCCCTCAATCCAGTATCCCCCAAACTGAGGCAAAAGGATGAGGGGGAACGGCCCTTCCCTTCCCAGGACCTGCAGGACAATGAACAGGTTGGGACCCCCACAATTCTGGGGGTGCGGATGTGGTAAGAAGCGGTGCTCAGGTCTGTGCACTTACCTCGTGGACGCTGGGGTACGGGATGTAATCCTCTTCTGTCTGTAATAAGGAGTGACATTGTTATATGGCGGCAATGAGACGCAGCCCGAAACACTAATATCACCGGGCCCCAACAGTGATAAGGAGAGAGCAGCGGGGGCCACAGGGCAGCTCCCCCTTACAGATTACACTTCCACTCCAGTCACATCCACAGCTGCACTTACATCATGTCTTAAACTCTTGTCACATCCAGAACTACAGTCACATCATGTCTTATACTCCAGTCACATCCAGAGCTTTAGTCATATGTGTCTTATACTCCAGTCACATCCAGAGCTGCAGTCATATGAGTCTTATACTCCAGTCACATCCAGAGCTGCAGTCATGTGTGTCTTATACTCCAGTCACATCCAGAAGTGCAGTCATGTGTGTCTTATACTCCAGTCACAACCAGGGCTGCAGTCATATCATGTCTAATTCTGTTGCATCCAGAACTGGAATTACCATCTTATACTCCAGCCACATCCAGAGCTGCAGTCATATGTCTAATTCTGTCGCATCCAGAACTGGAATCACCTCACATCATATACTCCAGTCACATCCAGAGATGCAATCACATAATATGTTATACTTGAGTCCCATCCAGAGCTGCGGTCACATCATGTCTTATACTCCAGTCCCATCCAGAGCTGCAGTCACATCATGTCTTATACTCCAGTCCCATCCAGAGCTGCAGTCACATCATGTCTTATACTCCAGTCCCATCCTCCAGATCCAGCTGCCAGGTGCACAGTCATACATCATGTCTTATACTCCAGTCCCATCCAGAGCTGCAGTCACATCATGTCTTATACTCCAGTCCCATCCAGAGCTGTCACATCATGTCACTCCATCCAGAGCTGTCATCATATACTCCAGTCCACATCCAGAGCTGCAGTCACATCATGTCTTATACTCCAGTCCCATCCAGAGCTGCTCAGCAGTCACATCATGTCTTATACTCCAGTCCCATCCAGAGCTGCAGTCACATCATGTCTTATACTCCAGTCCCATCCAGAGCTGCAGTCACATCATGTCTCATATACTCCACAGTCCCATCCAGAGCTGCAGTCACATCATGTCTCATATACTCCAGTCCCATCCAGAGCTAGTCTGCTTAGTCACATCATCCCATGTCTTATACTCCAGTCCCATCCAGAGCTGCAGTCACATCATGTCTCTCATATACTCCAGTCCCATCCAGTCCAGCTGCAGTCACATCATGTCTTATACTCCAGTCCCATCCAGAGCTGCAGTCACATCATGTCTTATACTCCAGTCCCATCCAGAGCTGCAGTCACATCATGTCTTATACTCCAGTCCCATCCAGAGCTGCGGTCACATCATGTCTTATACTCCAGTCCCATCCAGAGCTGCAGTCACATCATGTCTTATACTCCAGTCCCATCCAGAGCTGCAGTCAGTCACATCATGTCTTATACTCCAGTCCCATCCAGTCCACATCATCCAGTCCCATCCAGCTGCACATCATGTCACATCATGTCTCTTATACTCCAGTCCCATCCAGAGCTGCAGTCACATCATGTCTTATACTCCAGTCCCATCCAGAGCTGCAGTCACATCATGTCTCATCCCATCCATGTCTTATACTCCAGTCCCATCCAGAGCTGCAGTCACACATCATGTCTTATACTCCAGTCCCATCCAGAGCTGCAGTCACATCATGTCTTATACTCACTCCAGTCCCATCCAGAGCTGCTGCAGTCACATCATGTCTTATACTCCAGTCCCATCCAGAGCTGCGGTCACATCATGTCTTATACTCCAGTCCCATCCAGAGCTGCAGTCACATCATGTCTTATACTCCATCCAGTCCCATCCATCAGAGCTGCTGTCAGTCACATCATGTCTTATACTCCAGTCCCATCCAGAGCTGCAGGTCACATCATGTCTTATACTCCAGTCCCATCCAGAGCTGCAGTCACATCATGTCTTATACTCCAGTCCCATCCAGAGCTGCAGTCACATCATGTCTTATACTCCAGTCCCATCCATGCCAGAGCTGCAGTCACATCATGTCGGCCGAGGATTTTACCTTGAGGGGGGGAGGGAGCGAGTATCTCTGTTCGTCCATTCTGCAGCCCTGTAAAGAGAAAAAAGACGGCTGAGCGCGAGTGACTGCGCACGACGGACTCTGCTACATAACGCTCATCATCACAAGGAAAGAGACCTGTCCTGCTCACAAAGCTGGGGATGCGTTACAATGTATCAGCGCAGGTCAAAGCCTGGATTCCAGCACAGGAGAGAGATTTGTGCTTCTGCTCCCACTGATACACTGTACCAAACCCTCAGCTGATCGATGTGGGCCCTAGAGAAGGCAGGGGCCCCGGGCACTCACCTGCATCTTCTCAATCATCGCAAACAAGTCCGAGTTCTAAAAGGGAAACAAAAAAAGGCACAAATTAGCGAGAAACGACAGTACAAAGAACCAAAGCTGCAGCTCTGCTCAGTCACGTCGATCAGCGAGGCGTATGGCGCCTCATGCCTCACAGGTGCTACTCACAGAACTGATATATACTGGGACTGCACGCATCCATGTCTACGCAGCGCGGCAGTGACTGGCGGACGTCGTGATGCGCATTAATACATGGCGGTTATTATAATCCCCCCCCTGGAGGATTATACGGAGCAGCTGCAGCCAGATGATGAGACATCTCCCCGATAATGAGACCAGCGCAGAGATTTCCATATGGAAATGTGAATTAGCCGTGTGTCACTTCCGATGTGACAGGCGCCTCTGGCGGCAGCGACAGTCGGTCACAGGCGGTACATGTCACATGCTGAAATCGGGGGAAGGGGATCCCTCTGACGTCCACCGCGCCCCTAGATCGGAAATCACCGCAGCGCTGCGCCAACGTAACACTCACGCATCAATGGAAGCAAAACGCTCTGCAACATTCAACTTTTCAGCAATTTCAAGACCTCCGCTTGCTGTCAATGAATGGGATTACATTTGGACCCCAAAACAGGCACTGACCGGATCCTGGTCACACAGCTGTGGGTTTGTTACAATAGATACGGTCAGATAAGAGAAGATCGCTGCCTTACATGCAGTGTGAACAGAGGCTTATACAGGACACAGGACTCTCCGCACGTGGTACCGATCCGGAAAGTAAAAGGAAAGTTACAGCCACAAGATTTCAGCAGGAGGACACGGGACTACATCCAGGACACGGGGGTGTGTGCGCTCATGGGGGTCTGCAGAGAACGAGAGAGAAGCCCCCGATCCTGAGCAACCGCCGCACATGGCGAACCGCGTGTAACGTGTACGTCCCCTCACCTGTTCTTATACCGGGGGCCCCTCACCGATCACCTGCTCTTATATCGGGACCCCTCACCCATCATTTGCTCTTATACCGGGGGCCCCTCACCCATCACCTGCTCTTATATAGGGGCCCCTCACCCATCACCTGCTCTTATACTGGGGGCCCTTCACCCACCGCCTGCTCTTATACCAGGGCCCCCACCCATCACCTGCTCTTATACTGGGGGCCCCTCACCCGCCACCTGCTCTTATACTGGGGGACCCTCACCCACTACCTGCTCTTATACCAGGGCCCCTCACCCATCACCTGCTCTTATACTGGGGGCCCCTCACCCATCACCTGCTCTTATACTGGGGGCCCCTCACCCACCAGCTGCTCTTATACTGGGGGCCCTCACCCACCAACTGCTCTTATACCAGGGCCCCTCACCCATCATCTGCTCTTATACCGGGGCCCCTCACCCATCATCTGCTCTTATACCGGGGCCCCTCGCCCTATCACCTGCTCTTATACTGGGGGTCCCATCATCAGCTTTGATATCCACACCCCTCACCATGGTCTTATACTGGGGCCCCTCTCCCATCACTGGTTCTTACATCCATCTTACTCCCTTATCACCTGTCCTCATAGTGGGGCCCCTTAACCACCACCTGCTCTTATACTAGGGCCCCTGACCCACCCCATGCTCTTATACCGGGGCCCCTCACCCACCACCTGCTCTTATATCGTGGCCCCTCACCTGCTCTTATACTGGGGGTCCCATCATCAGCTTTGATATCCACACCCATCACCTGCTCTTATACCGGGGCCCCTCTCCCATCACTGGTTCTTACATCCATCTTACTGCGTCATCACCTGTTCTCATACTGGGGCCCCTTAACCATCACCTGCTATTATATCGGGGCCCCTCACCCACCCCATGCTCTTATACCGGGGCCCCTCACCCACCCCATGCTCTTATACCGGGGCCCCTCTCCCATCACTGGTTCTTACATCCATCTTACTCCCTTATCACCTGTCCTCATAGTGGGGCCCCTTAACCACCACCCGCTCTTATACTAGGGCCCCTGACCCACCCCATGCTCTTATACCGGGGCCCCTCACCCACCACCTGCTCTTATATCGTGGCCCCTCACCTGCTCTTATACTGGGGGTCCCATCATCAGCTTTGATATCCACACCCATCACCTGCTCTTATACCGGGGCCCCTCTCCCATCACTGGTTCTTACATCCATCTTACTGCGTCATCACCTGTTCTCATACTGGGGCCCCTTAACCATCACCTGCTATTATATCGGGGCCCCTCACCCACCCCATGCTCTTATACCGGGGCCCCTCACCCACCCCATGCTCTTATACCGGGGCCCCTCTCCCATCACTGGTTCTTCCATCCATCTTCTTCCCTCATCACCTGTCCTCATAGTGGGGCCCCTCACCCACCTCATGCCCCTCACCTGTATGACGCCATTCTGGATCCTGTGGCCCTGCAGTCTCCCTGCCTTGTGTCGGATCACATGGGTTCTGCTCATCCTACCTCCGCTGGCCGTCTGGGTCAGCACTGACTGGACTGTTGTCTGCGGTACATGTGATATACCTGACGGCGGGTGCTGCACGTATAATTAGCCTCCAGTGATGTCACGTCATAAATCTGGGCGTGTCCCTCTGGAAATTGGTGCCTGCTATCAGGGGACAGCTCGTCCTGACAAACCTGCACTGGGCGTGTGACACAGAGGACAGCGGCCTAATCCAGGATCCAGGACGCTCCAATCACTGCGGCAATTACCAGCAGATCCTCTCTGGCCGAGACCTCCCTCCAAGACCAGAGCCCCCAACCTGGGGGGGGAGGGGACACCTCCGCTGCGACCGAAACGGCACAAGGTATCAGACAGGCGCAAACATGGCCGCTAATGCAAGATTGTCCAACTGGGGGCAAGGCAAATATCCTGAAAGGTACTAGAGTGTCAGAAAGGAGATAATTGCAGGATTCTGAAGGCAGCTCTGGATGTGACTGGAGTATAAGGCATTATGTAACCATACAGCAGCTCTGGATGTGACTGGAGAATAAAATGATATAACCACAAGACTGTGATTGGAGCATAGGACATGATGTAAATAAAAGAATGCAATGATAGCTATGGATATGACTGGAGTATAAGGCATGATGTGGCCACGAGACTGATGGCAGCTCTGGATGTGACCGGAGCATGAGATATGATGTGACCTCTAGACTGACAGCAGCTCTGGATGTAACTGGAGCATAAGATGTAAATGTATGGCTGAATGCAGCTTGGGATGTGACCGGAGTATAAGGCATGAAGTAACAGCAAGACTATGAAGACAGCTCTGGATGTGACTTTAGCATAAGACATGACATATATGCAAGACTGTGGCGGCAGCTCTGGATGTGACTGGAGTATACGATATGACATAACAGCAGGTAAATGTCAGCAACTCTGGAAATGACTAGAGTATAATACATAACCACAGACTTGTGAAAGCAGCTCTGGCTGTGAGTAGAGTATAAGACAAGGCAGGTTTGTGACAGCAGCTCTGGCTGTGACTGGAGTACAAAACATGATGTATGTCACCAGAAGTGGAGTTCTCCTTTAAGGACGATGACCACCTCTCAGTACGCTGGCTGCTGATGACACCAGGAATGTTGGCGGCTGTTCTGCTCGGAGATAAATCCGGTAGAGTTTGCCCCAGGTGTTTGCTCTGCGAAATTAGCGCCAATGCCCGGAGTCCTGCCAAGAAAAACACCGGGCACGACTGTTAATGGTGTCTGCGACAGGTGAGGTGAAAGCTGCCCGGGCTAGAAGACAAGAAGAACGAGGGGACAAACGCTGGCATCCAAGAGGAAAGGCAGGAAGGTTGATGAGACCATCTGCATCACCATACACCTGAAATACTCTGTGCTGCTGCAGAAATTATTTGAAGGGACAATGATCACAGGATGGAGTAACGTCAGTAGAGGATTTATCTGGTATCAGAGCCAAGTTCTAGATATTTCCAAGAGGGGGTGTTATTCATCATCTGTAGTAGGAGTAGTCACTATCCCCGGAGAGGGGATATTGGGGATTATAGTCCCATCACATTTTGGGCTCAGACTCAAGCTCCCGGTAATCCCACAAATCATGAGGAGCACTGGGGGCTGGAGACCCTGGACAAGACACAGACCGGTATTTTGGTGGAGACGCCCCCGACCCAGGACCCTGCTGACCTCACAGACCCTCCGCCGCCAGCTGGTAACATGGAGGCAGGAGATCCCACAGAACCCTCTGTGTGCCCTCACATAAAGGGCACCGTCAGCAGGTGACCACACAGGGGCCACAGCTGTGTCCACTACAAGGGCCACACTTAGAAAGCAGGGCTGAGGTCACTGCTCCTGTGTCCAGAGGAAGACCCTATAAATATCACGAGTAGGAAAGCACTATGGCTGCCACTATTATGGGGGCACTGTGGCAGAAACTATTACGGGGGCAATGTGGCTGCCATTAAGGGGCACGTGCCATTGTCATGGGGGCACTCTTGCTGCCACTCTTGTGGGGGCATTGTGGTTGTCAATGTTATGGAGCACTGTGAGTACCCTTTGATATAGGGGCACTGAGGCTGGCATTATACAGCATAGTGCTGGCTTTGTTATGGGGGCACTGTGGCTGTCAATATAAGGGCACTGTGGGTGCTATTTGATATAAGGGCAATGAGGCTGGCATTATAGGGCACAGTGCTGGTTTTGTTAAGGGGACACTTTGGCTGCCACTCTTGGGGCACTGTGAGTACCCTTTGATATAGTGGTACTTAGGTTGGCATTGTTAAGGGGCACGGTACTGTCTTGTTACGGGGCACTGTGCATGCCCATTTGATATAGGGGCACTTGTGGCCTGTCACTGTTTATGGGGGCACTGTGAGTACCCTTTGATATAGGGGTACTTAGGTTAGCATTGTTACGGGGCACGGTGCTGTCTTTGCTATGGGCACTGAGGCTGGCATTATACAGCATAGTGCTGGCTTTGTTATAGGGGCGCTGTGACTGTCACTATGAGGGCACTGTGGGTGCTATTTGATATAAGGGCACTGAGGCTGGCATTACAGGGCACAGTGCTGGTTTTGTTATAGGGACACTTTGGCTGCCACTCTTGTGGGGGGCATTGTGGCTGTCACTGTTATGGGGGCACTGTGAGTACCACTTGATATAGTGGTACTTAGGTTGGCATTGTTACGGGGCACTGTGCATGCCATTTGATATAGGGGCACCGAGGCTGGCATTATAGAGCATAGTGCTGGCTTTGTTATGGGGGCACAGCAGCTGGTTTTGTTATGGGCACTGAGGCCTGGCCTTATGGGGCACAGTGCTGGTTTTGTTATGGTGGCACAGTGCCTGCCAATTCGTGTGTCTCGTCTCCATCTGGGGCAGCTGTCTGCGGGCAGGAATGTGGTGATGATGGCAGCGGGCAGGTTGAGCGACATTGTGATATCATAAATAATCTGTAACGTGTAATAATCTCCCGGCAGCCTAACATCATGGGAACTGGTGCCTCCAGTTATACCAGCTGTCCTATATCGTAGCTATGGATGTTACATAAAAGTTAAATATATATATATATATTCACACTGCAGTGCGGGCACCGGGCCAATCCCATCATATGACAGCGGTGCGGGCACTGCCAGCCCACCCTTCACACTATATATACTCTATGGGGGACACCTCAACATGCCACCCGGTGGGGCTTCACGTCTCATTCCATAGACATGAGACTATGGGTTTCCCCGTTGGTCCTCTGGGGAGGCTTCCTACAAGATTTTGGGATGTGTCTGTGGAAATTTTTGCCCGTTCATCCAGAAGAACATTGGTGAGGTCAGGCACTGGGGTTCTGGATCGCACTGTTCTAGGTCATCCTAAAGGTGATGGATGGGGTGGAGGTCGGGGCTCTGTGCCGTCAAGTTCTTCCCCACCAAATTCCCCCAACTGTGCCTATACGGACCCTGCTTTGTGCCCTGGGACACAGCCATGGTGGAAGAGAAAAGGGTCTTCCCCAATCCTACCCATGCGATCCCCACCG
The DNA here is from genome assembly GCA_900303285.1 of Rhinella marina. Lineage (NCBI taxonomy): Eukaryota > Metazoa > Chordata > Amphibia > Anura > Bufonidae > Rhinella > Rhinella marina. The sequence goes on from ONZH01027101.1 coordinate 67,006, forward strand.
AACATGAGAATGGCGGCCACGTACCCCCTGCTGCTCCCCTGAAATGACCTGAGTGACCGGTCGCACATGTGTGTGGCCACTCCATTTATTTATATGGGAGTTCTGGAGATAGCCAAGTACACCGACACCCGGGACCCCCGCCGATCAGCTCCTGTGAGCGCCGCGGCCATCTCCAGCTTTCTCTAGGCCAGGGATAACACATTCATCAGTCACGTGGCCTAGGAATGAATGAGTCTGAGCGCAATACCAAGAATAGCCACTATACAATGTACGGCGCTGTGCTTGGTAAGCACAGAGAAGGCCGCGGCGCTCACAGGAGAACCGCTGCTTTCTAAAACAGCTGATCGGCTGACCCCCAAGATCACATAATAATGATCTATACCAGGGATGATCAACCTGCGGCCCTCCAGCTGCTGTAATACTATAACTCCCACCATGCCCTGCTGTAGGCTGATGGCTGTAGGTTGTCCAGGCATGCTGAGAGTTGTAGATTTGTAACAGCTGGAGGGCCGCAGGCTGGGCATCCCTGCCTTATACTATCCATGAGTCATCAGTATATAATTCTCGGAAAACCTTTTTAAGATTTCCCTTCACTGGAACTAAAGGTCCGAGGCCGACCCTTGAAGACACCCCATAGCATTATCCTCCTCCACCAGACTAACGTTCTCCAGGCCTTCACCAGACGTGTCCATCAGACTCCAGATAAAGAAGTTTGATCCATCACTCCACAGAAGATGTGTCCACTGCTGAGTCCAGTGGCGACGTGCTTTACACCACTGCATCAGACTCTTGGCATTGTGCTTGGTGATGTAAGACTTGCACGCTGCTCCTCGGCCATGGAGACCCATGCCATGAAGCTCCCGGCACAGCACAGTTTTTGTGCTGATGTTAATGGCAGAGGAGGTCTGGTCGCTGCAGTTATGGAGTCAGCAGAGCGTTGGTGACTTTTACGCACTGTGCTCCTCAGCACTTCTTATCTTTACATGGTCTCCACTTTGTGCCGGGGTTGTTGTGGTTTCTAATCGCTTCCACATTACAATAATACCGCTCACAGGTGATGGCGGAATATCAAGGAGGAAATTTCAGGAACAGACTTGACATACTATTACAAGACAATGCTGGAATTCAGCGAGATCCTTACAATGAGCCTTTCTGTCACAAATGTCTGTAAAGGCAACTGCATGGCCAGGGGCTGGATGTTATACACCTGTGGTAATGGCAGACTGTATGGCCGGGGGATGGATGTTATACACCTGTAGTAATGGCAGACTGCATGGCCAGGAGCTGGATGTTATACACCTGTGGTAATGGCATACTTCATGGCCAGGGGCTGGATGTTATACACCTGTAGTAATGGCAGACTGCAGGGCCGGGTGCTGGATGTTATACACCTGTGGTAATGGCAGACTGTATGGCCAGGGGCTGGATGTTATACACCTGTGGTAATGGCATACTGCATGCGCAGGGGCTGGATGTTATACACCTGAAGTAATGGCAGACTGCAGGGCCGGGGTGCTGGATGTTATACACCTGTGGTAATGGCAGACTGTATGGCCAGGGGCTGGATGTTATACACCTGTGGTAATGGCATACTGCATGGCCAGGGGCTGGATGTTATACACCTGAAGTAATGGCAGACTGCAGGGGCCGGGTGCTGGATGTTTTATACCTGTAGTAATGGCAGACTGTATGGCCAGGGGCTGGATGTTTATACACCTGTAGGTAATGGCAATACTGCATGGCCAGGGGCTGGATGTTATACACCTGTGTTAATGCAGACTGCATGGGCAGGGGGCTGGATGTTATTCACCCTGTAGTAATGGCAGGCTGCATGGCCAGGGGCTGGATGTTATACACCTGTGGTAATGGCAGACTGCATGGGCAGGGGCTGGATGTTATTCACCTGTAGTAATGGCAGGCTGCATGGCCAGGGGCTGGATGTTATACACCTGTAGTAATGGCAGGCTGCCATGGCCAGGAGCTGGATGTTATACATCTGTGGTTAATGGCAGACTGCATGGGGCAGGGGCTGGGATGTTATACACCTGTGGTAATGGCAGACTGTATGGCCGGGGGCAGGATGTTATACAACCTGTAGTAATGGCAGACTGCATGGCCAGGTGCTGGATGTTTTACACCTGTAGTAATGGCAGACGGCATGGCTGGGGGCAGGATGTTATACACCTGTAGTAATGGCAGACTTCATGGCCGGAGCTTGATGTTATAACACCTGTGGTAATGGCAGACTACATAGCTCAGGGAACGATGTTGTGAATTTCTGGTACTGGCCGACTGCACGTCAGGGGGCTGGATGTTATACACTTGTGGTACTGGTAGAGTGCATCACTAAAGGCTGAATTTTATACACCTGTGGTAATGGCAGACTGCATGGCCAGGGCCTGGATGTTATACACTTGTGGTACTGGCAGACTGCATGGCCGGGGGAAGGATTTTATACACCTGTAGTAATGGCAGACTGCATGGTCCGGGGCAGGATGTTATACATCTGTAGTAATGGCAGACTGCATGACCAGGGGCTGGATGTTATACACCTGTGGTAATGGCAGACTGCATGGCTAGGGCCTGGATGTTATACACCTGTGGCAATGGGACTGAATGAAATAGCTGAATTCAATAGTAAAGAGCTGTGTCCCAATACATTTCTCCATATGGTAGCCAATGACCCATTCATGTATGGACTTCAAGGTATCCGGTAATATATGGCACCAAGTTGATAGCAGCAGATCCTCTAATTCTCTAAATTGCGAGGTCTGGCCTCCATGGATCGGACTTGTTTTCCCACCACATCCCACAGATGATGATCATATTGAGATCTGGGAAATTTGGAGACAAGTCATCACCTTGTTCTCTTTATCATGTTCCTCATTCCTGGACAGTTTTTCCTGCAGAAAGACGGCCACTACCAATAGGGGGCACCATTGAAGGTACTTGTCTATACCGTGTTTAGGTAGGTGGTACGTGTCGCATCCACATGTTGTCAGGACCCAAGGTTTCCAGCAGAACATTGTGCCTCCACATGCTTGTCTTCTTCTCATAGTGCATCCTGGTGCCATCTCTTCTCCAGGTAAGTGACGAACACGGACCTCGTCATCCACATGTTGTAACCTGATTCCTCAGACCAGACCCCCTTCTTTCATTGCTTCAGTTTTGATGCTCGTTTCCATTGCAGGCACTTTGGACCATGGTCAGCATAGACATTCTGAAGAGTCTGCAGCTAACCGATGACCTGTGTGTCCCGACTCCTTTCCATCATGGCCGCCCCCCCCCATCAATGAGTCTGGGGAGGACACATTATCGGCTGTCCTTCCATTGACCACGTTTGGTAGGTACTAATCACCGCATACCAGGTACTCCCCACAAGACCTGCCATTTTGGAGATGCTCATCACAACTAAACCCTTTATGAAAGCCGCTCAGATCCTTAGGAGGACTGCGTATATAATAGAGTAATAAAAGGACTGCCTATATAATAGAGTAATAGGAGGACTGCGTATATAATAGAGTAATAGAAGGACTGTGTATATAATAGAGTAACAGAAGGACTGCGTATATAATATAGTAATAGGAGGACTGCGTATATAATAGAGTAACAGGAGGACTGCGTATATAATAGAGTAACAGGAGGACTGTGTATCTAAATCCTCCCTGGAGAACTGAATATCTACAATTCCTAAAGTATATCCAAACTATATCTGTATGTATTATAGTAATAGGAGGACTGCGTATATAATAGAGTAAGAGAAGGACTGCGTATATAATAGAGTAATAGGAGGACTGCGTATATAATAGAGTAATAGGAAGACTGCCTATATAATAGAGTAATAGGAAGACTGCCTATATAATAGAGTAATAGGAAGACTGCCTATATAATAGAGTAATAGAAAGTAATAGAAGGACTGCGTATATAATAGAGTAATAGAAGGACTGTTTATATAATAGAGTAATAGAAGGACTGTGTATATAATAGAGTAATAGGTGGCCTGTGTATATAATAGAGTAACAGAAGGACTGCGTATATAATATAGTAATAGGAGGACTGCGTATATAATAGAGCAATAGAAGGACTGCGTATATAATATAGTAATAGGAGGACTGTGTATCTAAATCCTCCCTGGAGAACTGAATATCTACAATTCCTAAAGTATATCCAAACTATATCTGTATGTATTATAGTAATAGGAGGACTGCGTATATAATAGAGTAACAGGAAGACTGCATATATAATAGAGTAACAGAAGGACTGCGTATATAATAGAGTAACAGAAGGACTGCGTATATAATAGAGTAGGAACTGCGTAATATAATAGAGTAATAGAAGGACTGCGTATATAATAGAGTAATAGAAGGACTGCGTATATAATATAGTAACAGAAGGACTGCGTATATAATATAGTAACAGGAGGACTGCGTATATAATATAGTAATAGGAGGACTGCGTATAGAATAGAGTAACAGGAGGACTGCGTATAGAATAGAGTAATAGAAGGACTGCGTATATAATATAGTAATAGAAGGACTGCGTATATAATAGAGTAATAGAAGGACTGCGTATATAATAGAGTAATAGAAGGACTGCGTATATAATATAGTAATAGAAGGACTGCGTATATAATATAGTAAAGAAGGACTATATAATATAGTAAGGACTGCGTATAGAATAGAGTACAGGGACTGCGTATAATAATAGAGTAATAGGAGGACTTCGTATATATAATAGTATATATATAGTAATAGAAGGACTGCGTATATAATATAGTAATAGAAGGACTTGCGTATAGAATAGAGTAACAGGAGGACTGCGTATATAATAGAGTAACAGGAGGACTGCGTATATAATAGAGTAATAGAAGGACTGCGTATCTAAATCCTCCCTGGAGAACTGAATATCTACAATTCCTAAAGTATATCCAAACTATATCTGTATGTATTATAGTAATAGGAGGACTGCGTATATAATAGAGTAATAGGAAGACTGCGTATAAAATAGAGTAATAGGAAGACTGCGCATATAATAGAGTAATAGAAGGACTGCGTATATAATAGAGGACTATATAATAGAGTAACAGAAGACTGTGTATATAATAGAGTAACAGAACTGCGTATATATTAAGAGTAACATGGACTGTATGTATATTAATAGAGTAACAGGAGGACTGTGTATATAATAGAGTAACAGGAGGACTGTGTATATAATAGAGTAACAGGAGGACTGTGTATATAATAGAGTAACAGGAGGACTGCGTATATAATAGAGTAATAGGAGGACTGCGTATATAATAGAGTAACAGGAGGACTGCGTATATAATAGAGTAACAGGAGGACTGTGTATATAATAGAGTAACAGGAGGACTGTGTATCTAAATCCTCCCTGGAGAACTGAATATCTACAATTCCTGAAGTATATCCAAACTATATCTGTGTAGATGTAGCAGAACTGGGATTCTAGTTTAACATAAATAATGGTTACATCACTATATCATCTGTATAGAGTTCTCACTGTGCTATCTGAGGTGTTACATAGGACTGCAGGTGACATCTGGACAGGAAACTGAGGCTGCGCTGAGTGTTATCTGTGGTGTTACATAGGACTGCAGGTGACATCTACTACATTACCTGCACTCAAAGAGTTATCACTGTGTTATCTGCAGGTGACATCTGGATGGGTACATGAGGCTGCACTGTGTGTTATCTGTGGTGTTACATAGGACTGCAGGTGACATCTGGACAGATACATGAGTCTGCGCTATGTGTTATCTGTGGCGTTACATAGGACTGCAAGTGACAACTCTCTGAGTACAGATAATGTAGTAGATATCACTATGTTATCTGTGGTGTTACATAGGACTGCAGGTGACATCTACTACATTATCTGTACTCAGAGTTATCATGGAGTTATCTGTGGTGTTACATAGGACTGCAGGTGACATCTATTACAGTATCTGTACTCAGAGAGTTATTACTGTGTTATCTGTGGTGTTACATAGGGCTGCAGGTGACATCTACTACATTATCTGTACTGAGAGAGCTATCACTGTGCTATCTGTGGTGTTACATAGGACTGCATGTGACATCTGAACAGGTACATGAGGCTGCGCTGTGTGTTATCTGTCCGGTTACATAGGACTGCAGGTGACATCTACTACATTAGCTGTACTCAGCGTTATCATGGAGTTATCCGTGGTGTTACATAGGACTGCAGGTGACATCTACTACATTAGCTGTACTCAGCGTTATCATGGAGTTATCTGTGCTGTTACATAGGACTGCAGGTGACATCTACTACATTACCTGCAGTCAGATAGTTATGACTGTGTTATCTGTGGTGTTACATAGGACTGCAGGTGACATCTGGACGGGTACAAGAGGCTGCGCTGTGTTATCTGAGGTGTTACATAGGACTGCAGGTGACATCTGGACGGGTACAAGAGGCTGCTCTGTGTTGTCTGTGGTATTACATAGGACTGCAGGTAACATCTGGACGGGTATATGACGGGCTGCGCTGTGTCTGCCTCCTCTAGTCCCTGATAAAGCTGCAGTCTGCGGTGTTTACTCACACAGGTTGCGTCCATGGCCAGTGAGGTGCCGTCCTCCTCCTCCCGGGACACTCCGCCGCTGCTCCCGGCCATCCTGCAGCGCTCCCCGGATCCCGGCTGCAGTTTGTTCCGCTGCCTCCCTCCTCCTCCTCCTCCCTCCGGATGGGCGGGGGCCGGGAGGAGGCAGGTACAGAGTGCGGGGCACCCGGCTGGCAGGACGCCTCTCCAGGACTGGACACCCAGCTTTCAAGGGCTCCTGGAGCTTACACAGGGAGGCAGGGTGCTGAGCTCAATGGCGGCCGCTCACCCAGCTTTTCTGCAGCCCTGCATCTGCTTGTGTGTTTGACTGCTGCCGCCACAGAAACGATATCGGGCGATCAGATCGTCCTATGCAAAAAGTTGGGTGACAAGTTTTCACTGACAACCAACAGTTCTAGCAAGGATACCCTGTCACGTGGTTGATTCTGTGCCTAGGAAAGTTGGGTGACAACCAATATGGCCGACATAAAGGTGTGCTCACACTTTCCCAGACTGCAGTATAATGTGGTCACCCAGCTTTTCTAGGAACAGGTGTGTGTGACCGTATCTGCTATTTACTAGGGTCTGTGGTTCGGGGCGTAGGCACGGTGGATCGGGTTCCCTCTCGGCTCAGGTGTCTCCGCGCGGCTCTTGTTCTCAGCTCCCATTGTCCTTCCTGCGACAATAGAAGTGACAGATGAGCCCCCGCAGCCACCCATCACGTGACAGACGGGGCGACAGCTGATGGGTGGGGGGGGTGGTAGAGTGGTCCAGCACTAGTCTGGGATGACACAGTTGGACAGAACCAGGCGGGATGGCAAAGTGGGCCAGGACGGGATGGTAGAGCGGGCCAGGGTGGGATGATAGAGAGTGCCAGGATGGGATGGCAGAGGAGGCAGGCCATGATGGTAGAGCGGGCCAGCGACAGGCCGGGATGGTAGACCGAGCCAGGCCAGGATGATAGAATGGTCCAGCACCAGTTCGGGACGGTAGAGTGTGCCAGCACTAGGCCAGGATAGTAGTGGTCCAGCACCGGTCCGGGATGGTAGAGTGGGCCAGTGCCAGGGCGGAATAGCAGAGTGGGCAGGCCAGGATGGTAGAGTGGTCCAGCACCGGTCCAGGATGGTAGAGCGGTCCAGCACTAGGGCGAGGTGGTAGAGCAGGCCAGCAACAGTCAAGGATTGCAGAGCGGGCCAGTACCACCAGTCCAGGATGACAGCGAGTGTTGTCAGCACCAGTTCAGGATGGGAACTGGATGGACCAATATGAGATGGGGGTACAATCGGCCAGCACCAATCTGGAACGGGTGTTTTAGTGGACCAGTGCTAGTCTTTGATGACTGGGGGTTGGGATATAGTAGACCAGCACTGCTTGAGGATGGGGGGAGGTATAGTGGACCAGTCCGGGATGGGGGTTATAGTGGGCCAGGGATGGCAGTGACTTTTCCCCGGAGAAGCCAGCGCAGGGGGAGGGGTTTTCTCTTTGTGTCACTTGAGGCGATTTCTTAAAATACCGGATGGAAAAGTCACAATCACATTCATCTCGTCTGAGCATAAATGAGGCGTGAAGGACGCAGAGCGAGGATGAGACAGCGAGGCGCAGGGTTCACAAAGGACGCGGTCCATGTGACCCCGTTATACGCCAGGAAAAGAGCCTCCGTTATTACAGGGAGAGTCACCCAGCTTTCCCAGCCTCCAGAAGGGCACATCTACTCAGCACTGGGAGCCCCTGTGGGAGCTACAGAGGCGGCCATATTGGTGGCAATAAAGGAGGACATCAAAAACAACAGGATGGGGTCCGGGCCCCACATTACAGGGCAGGCCCGAGGTCGAGGTTAATGCCTTACAGTGCGACATCTTCCACTGGTTACCAGTATAGAATCTTACTGGTTGATACACAGTTCAGCATTGTCTCTAGTGCAGACGTAACGATGCAGTGTTTAGTTGGCGGTTAGTGGTGGACTTTATGCAGTTAGCGCAGTTAAGGCGACAGAACCTGGTTGGCAGTAACAACACCCGTCAGGCTGTCAGCATACAGTACTATCTGTGCAAGCCAGGGGGCAGCATGCAGGGGTTCCTCTTACCTTAATATAGGGAGCACTTTCAAGGGGAGTGGAGTTGGCTCTGGATAGATCTAGGGTGTAAGAAATGAGCTGACTCTGCCCATCATGACGCCTGGAAATGAAGAGGAGAGGAAAGAAGATGAGATCACAGGATCGAATGGTGACATCATCATGCCCCTCCCCTGCGGAGCGGAAAATAAAAGTCCTAATACAGCAGATCGGTAGAGAAGGGATTGTGCAAGGTCAGGGGGCAACGCTGCAAAGGGGGCAACTCCCCAAGTGTAGGCCACGTCCTTTTATAACAGTATAATGATGAGCAGTGCGGCACATGAAGGGTTAACCCCGAGCACATTCCGGGATTGGGGAACACTCCGCTGCTCCCGGATGCGGACATCCTGCTCGCTCTTGTAAAATGCGACTGGCAGGAAGTGTTACCTGAGATTAGATAACAGGCCCCGCACCTGAGCCAGCTCCAGCCTGTCCTGAACACAGCCCTGAAAGTATGTGCCCCCCGAGAGGGGCAATATGGAGGACAAAGGAGGCTCCAAACCGGGGCACACGACGAGCCCCCTGCAGATGCAAGAATACCACAGTGCTCTCTTGTGATGGAGGCTGCAAGCACCCCCCACTGTCCCTTATGATGGAGGCTGCATGCACCCTGCGCTCGCTCTTCTGTGATGGAGGCTGCATGCACCCTGCGCTCGCTCTTCTGTGATGGAGGCTGCATGCACCCTGCGCTCGCTCTTCTGTGATGGAGGCTGCATGCACCCTGCGCTCGCTCTTCTGTGATGGAGGCTGCATGCACCCTGCGCTCGCTCTTCTGTGATGGAGGCTGCATGCACCCTGCGCTCGCTCTTCTGTGATGGAGTCTGCACGCTCCTCAGTCTCTATTATGATGGAGTCTGCACGCTCCTTAGTCTCTACTATGATGGAGGCTGCACGCTTCACGCTCTCTCTTGTGATGGAGGCTGCACGCTTCACGCTCTCTATTGTGATGGAGGCTGCACGCTTCACGCTCTCTCTTGTGATGGAGGCTGCACGCTTCACGCTCTATCTTGTGATGGAGGCTGCACGCTTCACTCTCTATTATGATGGAGGCTGCACGCTTCATGCTCTCTCTTGTGATGGAGGCTGCACGCTTCACGCTCTCTCTTGTGATGGAGGCTGCACGCTTCACGCTCTCTCTTGTGATGGAGGCTGCATGCTTCACGCTCTCTCTTGTGATGGAGGCTGCACACTTCACTCTCTATTATGATGGAGGCTGCACGCTCCTCACTCTCTCTATTATGATGGAGGATGCACGCTCCTCACTCTCTCTATTATGATGGAGGATGCACGCTTCACTCTCTCTATTATGATGGAGGATGCACGCTTCACTCTCTCTATTATGATGGAGGATGCACGCTTCACTCTCTCTATTATGATGGAGGATGCACGCTTCACTCTCTATTATGATGGAGGCTGCACGGCTCCTCACTCTCTCTGTTTATGATGGAGGCTGCACTCTTCACGCTCTCTCTTGTGATGGAGGCTGCAACGCTTCACGCTCTCTCTTGTGATGGAGGCTGCACACTTCACTCTCTATTATGATGGAGGATGTCGCTCCCACTCTCTGTCCATTATGATGGAGGCTGCAGCGCTTCACGCTCTCTCTTGTGATGGGAGAGCTGCACACTTCACTCTCTATTATGATGGGAGGATGCCACGCTCCTCACTCTCTCTATTATGATGGGAGGATCGCACGCTTCACTGTCTCCTGTTATGGATGGAGGCCTGCACGGCTTCCTCTCTCTGGTTCATGATAAGAGGCTGCACCACGCTTGTCACTCTCTCTGTATGAATGGAGGCCTGCACGCTTCCAGCTCTCCTCTGTTATGATGGAGGCTTGCACGCTTCACTCTCTTCTACTATGATGGAGGCCTGCACGCTCCCACTCTCTCCTATTATGATGGAGGGCTGGCACGCTCCACATCTCTATTATGATGGAGGATGCACGCTTCACGCTCTCTCGGGTTGTGATGGAGGCTGCAACGCTCCTCACTGGTCTCTATTATGAAGTCCTGCATGCTTGCACTATTATGATGGAGGAGCTGCACGCTCCTCACTCTCTCTATTATGATGGAGGCCTGCACGCTTCACTCTCTCTATTATGATGGAGGCTGCATGCTTCACTCTCTCTATTATGATGGAGGATGCACGCTTCACGCTCTCTCTTGTGATGGAGGCTGCACGCTCCTCACTCTCTCTATTATGAGGCTGCACGCTTCACTCTATATGATGGAGGCTGCACGCTTCACTCTCTCTATTATGATGGAGGCTGCACGGTTCACTCTCTCTGTTTATGATGGAGGGCTGCACGCTTTACTCTCTCTGTTATGATGGAGGCTGCACGCTTCACTCTCTCTACTATGATGGAGGCTGCACGCTCCTCACTCTCTCTATTTTGATGGAGGCTGCACGCTTCACTCTCTATTATGATGGAGGATGCACGCTTCACTCTCTCTATTATGATGGAGGATGCACGCTTCACGCTCTCTATTATGATGGAGGCTGCACGCTCCTCACTCTCTCTATTATGAAGTCTGCACGCTTCACTCTCTCTGTTATGATGGAGGCTGCACGCTTCACTCTCTCTATTATAATGGAGGCTGCACGCTTCACTCTTTCTGTTATGATGGAGGCTGCACGCTTCACTCTCTCTATTATGATGGAGGCTGCACGCTTCACTCTCTCTATTATGATGGAGGCTGCACGCTTCACTCTCTCTATTATGATGGAGGAAGCACGCTTCATGCTCTCTCTTGTGATGGAGGCTGCACGCTCCTCACTCTCTCTATTATGAAGTCTGGCACGCTTCACTCTATTATGATGGAGGCTGCATGCTTCACTCTCTCTATTATGATGGAGGCTGCACGCTTCACTCTCTCTATTATGATGGAGGCTGCACGCTTCACTCTCTCTATTATGATGGAGGCTGCACGCTTCACTCTCTCTATTATGATGGAGGATGCACGCTTCATGCTCTCTCTTGTGATGGAGGCTGCACGCTCCTCACTCTCTCTATTATGAAGTCTGCACGCTTCACTCTATTATGATGGAGGCTGCATGCTTCACTCTCTCTATTATGATGGAGGCTGCACGCTTCACTCTCTCTATTATGATGGAGGATGCACGCTTCATGCTCTCTCTTGTGATGGAGGCTGCACGCTCCTCACTCTCTCTATTATGAGGCTGCACGCTTCACTCTCTCTATTATGATGGAGGCTGCACACTTCACTCTCTCTGTTATGATGGAGGCTGCACGCTTCACTCTCTCTGTTATGATGGAGGCTGCACGCTTCACTCTCTCTGTTATGATGGAGGCTGCACGCTTCACTCTCTCTATTATGATGGAGGATGCACGCTTCACTCTCTATTATGATGGAGGATGCACACTTCCACTCTCTCTATTATGATGGAGGCTGCATGCTTCACTCTCTCTGTTATGATGGAGGCTGCACGCTTCACTCTCTCTATTATGATGGAGGATGCACGCTTCACTCTCTCTATTATGATGGAGGATGCACGCTTCACGCTCTCTCTTGTGATGGAGGCTGCATGCTCCCCATGCACTTTTTCTTGTGATTGATGCTGCATGTTCTCCACGCTCTCTCTTGGGATACAGGCTGTACTCTCCCCATGCGTTCTTTATTGTGATTGATTCTGCATGTGCCCTGCGCTCGTGTGATGGAGGCTGCGCGCTCCCCGCTTTCTCTCATGGTGCAGCCTCTGTGCACATGTGTAGCTAGAGGCCTCCATATTTAGGCCACAGATTCCGCTGCTGATTTGTGTATTTGCCTTTTCCCGGATATTCCTTCCCTTTGTAAATAAACTCACATGCAAAGAGGCAGTGTGCGGAGCTGTGCACACCGAGCTCTGCTACATGCAAACTGCAGATTTCCTGGTTCAGTACAGGAACCTCTTCATTGGCAAATATTGTCAAGAGGCTCGTCTCTAGCACATGCTGTGCTGGGGTGGCATCAGGAGGGTACGTGGGCATATAGAGTGATTAGCAGACATGTGGGGAAGCCTGACCTAATGTGGGCATCAGTCACTGGACTAGACCCCACCCCAACTGTGCCTCCAGCCCTAGTGGACTTCATCAGCTCCTCCTGCCTCACCCAATGTGGTCAGAGACCAGCTCCAAATGTTGATCTTCTATAACCCCCTCCTGGATTACAGTGTATTGGGGCAAAGCTATGACTTTCAAATTGGGTGTATGGTTTTTGAGCATCTGTCCCCTTGTCACCATCGTTTAAGACCTCGCGGATGTAAGGGGGTGTCTAAGGAATAGGACAGGAGAGCTCTCTCGAGATATAAGGTTATATAACAAGCCTTGAGGAGTTCTGGCTCCTGGTATTGAAGGCGTCAGGGCGCCACCTAGTGCAAGTGCAGAGACAGTGCAGGAACATCTATACATCCGATCTATGTCATATGGTGGGAACGATGGAGCCAAGACGTCGGGGTATGGAGACAAACCCCATTACATCAGTGGTGAGACTGCAACTCCCAGGATGCCCTGACACAGAGATCAATGTACTATGCAAAAGATTCCTACACAAGCTTGTCAGAACAACGGTGGTATATAGCGAGGGGTACACAAAGACCAGCATGGCGTCTGGCTTAGCAATATGAGACTCCCCGACCAGCCTGACATCCGTCATTTGTCTCTATGATCAGAACGTCACCGATTACATAATATGCAGATCATGAAGAAGAACCTGCAGCGGCACCATAGATGAATAAGACCATGCGGCTATCCTGCACCCACATGTCCTCAGACCACATAACCCACATGTAGATCCGCTCTATAACCAAAGGAAAGATGCCATCTGTCCATGGTCCAGAGCTGACGCTCTACACATGGAAGATACGATGGGGGATCAATAGGAGAAGAAGTTGTGGTCTCCAGGACTTGCTACCTAGAGATGAGAGCATCTTATAAGGGGCACTGACCTGGTCTTCTCCTGGAGTCTGTCTCCAGTACGTTATATCATGCCGTCGCTCAGCTCCTTGTTTTCTACCAGTGTTTGTTTTGCTAAAGTCTTAGCGTCCCTGAGGAGCAGAGCAAGCAGCGAGGGCACCAGGGAGCAGCCAAGAGAGAAACTTCAGTGCATGGAAGCCATGCCAACAAGCGCAGCCATGCCAGCCAGGAGACCAGAGGAGGACGGCTTGTAACCAGGGCTGCACCCACTTATCTGGAGGTGTAGGTAGACCTGGTGCTGCCATGTGCCTGCTATTTTCAATGATATAATCCTGCAGACTCTGCAGTAAACTACCAACTCTGGACCCCAAATTATAACCTGCACCGCGGTACTAGACCTTCTTGGTCAGCAGAGACATCGTCGGTGCTGGCCATTCATGACTTGTGCCCTAGTTATGCCCGAGGGCGGAAGAGGCCTGTAGTCTTTATAGCTGGGTGCAACATGGGAATGAAGTGGCCGAGTATCAGAAGTTTTTGGTGCATGGGATTTGGGTATTTTACTTGGGGGTACTGCTCCATTGAGGGGGGAACTTTTATTTTGGGGGACACATGGGAGCGCTGTTATTGTTGGGAGCATGCTGCTTTTATTCTGTAGTACAATTATTTGGGGGAACTATGGGTGCACGAGGCTTTCCATAGGTATTTGTGGGGACATTGGCACTATTACTGTTGAGGGCAATCTTATTTTGGGGATACTACGTTGGCCCCTACTGCTGTGAGGACGCTTCTAGGCACTATCGGAACCATGACTGGTACACTTATTATAGAGGCCTTATGAGGGCACTATTATTGTGAGGGGAACCATCTGCTTTGCCAAAGTGCATTTGTTCTTGAGGGCAGTGTTACTGATTGACGGCAACACTGTGAGACTGTGGAAACATTACTGTCAAGGGCAATATCTACTTGCCACCATCGGCAAATATTATTGGGAGCCACTGTGTGTTTCTAATTACCGTTAGGGGCACGGGCCGTACAACAGGCACAGGATTAGAGGCAGCAGCAGGATGACACTGTTAGGACACCTGGATGAGGAGGATGATGGAAAAGTGAAGAACCTAAAGATGTCTGGACAACAAAGTCTGCAGAGACAAGTTGTGGTTGGAAGAAGTTGTCATGGTGGTCTGGGCTGAATGAAGAAAATGAGGAAAACAGAACATCAGAGAACTGTAAAATGTTCCTGGACCCAATCACCTGTCGGTTCACTCAGATTGTGTGGGGTCTCAAGTGAAACGATATGTCACTGCTCCTCTAGGGCCCCAATTCTAAGGCCAGTATTTTAATCATATAGATGTAAATAAGGGTTTAACATTTACAGTTAAGGGGGGGGTCGTCATACGAGGACTGAATCAATCTATCTGCTGCTGGATCTCCACATTTACTCTACATGTGGAGTTGACCTCATCGTAACGTTGACCCCTGCACTCCAGGC
Source organism: Rhinella marina (assembly GCA_900303285.1). Taxonomy (NCBI): domain Eukaryota; kingdom Metazoa; phylum Chordata; class Amphibia; order Anura; family Bufonidae; genus Rhinella; species Rhinella marina. The sequence goes on from ONZH01027101.1 coordinate 82,091, forward strand.
TGCAGAGATGATGCGCTCAGCGCGGCGCGCTTCTCGGAATAATGCAGACACCATGTTATTTCCAGAAGAAAGGAACGATCCGCTCACGCTTAACCCTCGCCTGCCCAACAATCAGTAATCACACGCCATCCCAGTGGGGAGGTTAAGAGCAGTGCAGCTGTTTGAAGTAAGATTCTTTTAAGTCCTTCCCCCTCCCCTCTCCGTATCATGAGACGCCGTGTTCCTCAAGTGATGAAAAAGACCATGAAAAAAGGGAAGAGATAAAAGAACCAACTGGAGTCTGAGAGCGAAGACTGAGATTCCGCCAGTGAATAAGGAAGACCCCACATCATGGGATCCTATATAGTCTATTGAGCCAAAGCTCCTACTGCAGACCCATCTCAGAACTCATCTGTATGCACCCAGAGCTCTCTCATAGCTCATATCATCCATATGTACCTACAGCCTCATCATAGCACTGTCTGAGGTCAACCCCGGACCATGCAATCATATGTACCACTTTATGGAGGACTCATGCTGTTATGCCTGCAAGGGTAGATATCTTCTGCAGAAGGCAGAGACACAACATCCGTATAATGAGAATCTAATAGGATTCACCACAAGCATCAACCATAAATATTTCACAAGGTGCGAATCTGATTAAGGGATTTATAGATGGAAGACATTAGAGCAACTAGAGGATAGAAAACTAGAGGCCCATCACAGGGAAGACATCTGCTACATCAAGCCCGGATCATCAGAAAAGTCTATAGAGGAAACATCTACCATACTGGGCCCTAATCATCAGAGCAGTCCATATAGGCGATGTCTACCATATCGAGCCCAATCATCAGAGTAGTCAATAGTGAGGACATCTACCATACCAGGCCCCAATCATCAGAGCAGTATATAGAGGAGGCATCTGCCATATTGGGCCCCAACCGTCAAAGTAGTCTACAGAGAAGACATCTTCTATACCAGACCCTAATCATAAGAGGAGGTGTCTACCATACCATCCCCCAGTCTTCAGAGGAGACATTACCATACCAAGACTAATCATCAGAGTAGTCAATAGTGAAGACATCTAGGATACCAGGACCCAGTAGTCAGAGCAGTATATAGGAGTAGGCATCTGCCATATTGGGCCCCAACCATCAAAGTAGTCTACAGAGAAGACATCTTCTATACTATACTAGGTTTTTTTGCCTTCCTCTGGATCAACTTGTAGGAAAACAGGCCGTACTGGATGGACAGGTGTCTTTTTTCGGCCTTATAAACTATGTTACTATGTAGACCTTAATCATAACAGCAGTCTATAGAGGAGGTGTCTACCATACCAGGCCGGAGTCTTCAGAGGAGACATTACCATACCAAGCCTACCCATCAGAACAGTCTACAAAGAAGACATGTACCATTCTAGGCCCCAATGATCAGAACAGTTTATAGTGCAAACATTTACTATGCCAGACTTCAGTCATCAAAGAAGTCTACAAATGAGATCAGGCCTCAATCAGAGAAGTCTATAGAGAATATGTCTAACTAACCAGGCCCCAGTCATCAGGGCAATCTATAAAGGAGACATCTACCATATAAAGTCCCAATCAGGGTAGTTGATAGAGAAGTCTCCAATACCAGGCCCCAATCATCAGAGTAGTCTCTAGAAGAGACGTCTACCATAGCAGATCTCCATCATCACAGGAGTCTACAGAGCAGATGTTTACCATACCATGCCTCATTAATCAAAGCAATCTATAGAGGAGATGTCTACCATACCAGGCCCAAATCAAGAGAGCAGTCCATAGAAGAGATATCTACTAACCAGGCCCTTATCAACAGGTTAGTCTAAAGAGGAGACATCTACCATATTGGCCCTCAGGCTTTAGAGCAATCCACAAAGCAAATGCCTGCTGTACTGGCCCCTAACCACCATATCAATCTAAAAGGAAAAAAAAAAAAACATATACCATACAGGGCACATCAGAACTGTCTATAGAGGAGACCTCTACCAGACCAGGCCCCATTCCCGAGGAATTACGGGGACTGTCCATAAATTCGGAGATAATCACCGCTGGGCTGTCCCAGGTTGAAAATTTGCATGGATTATGTAAGCACCTCTCAGAAGTGGGTTCCAGCCAACTTTGGGGTGTCCCGCCTGGGGTAGTTCTTAATCATACTGAATTTACCAAGAAGAACGCTGGTAAATATGCCGACGGCATATATACCTCTATATCAGGTCAGGATGTTGTCACAGCCCCGCCTCCCGTTACTGACATCTTTGAATATAATACATAATCAAAACCTTTTGAGATGATCACCCAAACTTGTGAAATGGTCTTCTAGGTTGTTTCAGAAGAAGCCAATATACAGTACATACAATAAAGAAATCTGTCAAAGAAAATTCTTTTCTAGATGGTTGGGTGGTCTTCAGGAAAGGTTTCACTGTAATATAATTGCTTAGTGGGCAGACGTCCATGAGCGCCACACACCTTATCCTCCGTTCTCCGTAACCACTTTCCCATCATGTTCTACTGTCATTTATCATGTGATAATGGATGGAGCCGCTTCACACGACAGGACATGTAGCTCATTACACGGCTCTGGCTCTTTCGCAGTCATTATCTTCTCATTTGCTATCAGGCCCATAATCTACGGCATTATTGCATTTAATTAGGCTATTTGATCAAAGGCACTTAAAGGATTCACGATTTACTGGAATGGCGGTGGATTATAGGACATAATACCCGTTAACTTCACTGATGGGCCCCAGAGTAAAGATGGCCGTACATCTAGCAAGAGATAAGGCTCATTCAGGTAAGTGATGGTAAACTAGCCTGACCTGTGAACATGGATGCATTCTTATACAGACGACCACTTACAGAGGATGTCCGTCTCCTGTTTTTCTTGCAGACCCACTCGAGTGAATAAATTTTCAGGGACAATCAGGGCTGGATGGTACATGCTATTATTTTTTCAATCATAGCATTCACAGTAATAACCAGGTACGTTCTCAAGTGTTTTTCTCAGCACATGGTCAAAATCATTTTATGTACCTACTGTATACCGTCAGGTCAATAGGCACGAACAAATAGCGGGTGTGAGTACTAAACGTGCCTAGGGCAGTATAAACTGGAAATACAGCCCTGCCAGGATGAGCTGCTCCTTTGGATGGCAGGTGAGAGGCGGCTCCATTTTCTTTTTCTGGTACACCGTGTGATATAAAGGACCATGAAGGCTCTGGTCCTCAAAGAAAGTGACTTATGACTTCCAGCATCTATTCCTGACTGTGATTTAAAATGACTGACTTTATCTTATCTGATTATTTTTCTTACATCTTTATTTTCTCTCATCTTGGGATGACAGATTGAGGCTTTGGAACCAATTTCTGGTTGAGTTATGGACTCAAGTTACAATACTATACTACTATAATACTATAAGTTACTACTATAATGCTGCCTCCTATGTACAAGAATCTATCTACTCTATATATGTAACAAGAATACTATAATACTACTACTAATACTGTATACTCCTATGTACTGAATACCTAACTACATGTAATATAACTACTATATACTACTGTATATAACTACTATATAATACTATATAAGTAATATACTACTATATATACTATAAGTACTACTCATGTATATGACTATAACTACTCTATGTACCTATAACTATATAATGTACAAGAATATAACTACTATAAATACTCTCCTATATATAATACTACTGCTCCTATGTACAAGAATATAACTACTATAATACTGCTCCTATGTACAAGAATATATACTACTATAAATACTGCCTCCTATGTACAAGAATATAACTACTATAATACTGCCTCCTATGTACAAGAATATAACTACTATAATACTGCTCCTATGTACAAGAATATAACTACTATAATACTGCCTCCTATGTACAAGAATATAACTACTATAATACTGCCTCCTATGTATAAGAATATAACTACTATAATACTGCTCCTATGTACAAGAATATAACTACTATAATACTGTTCCTATGTACAAGAATATAACTACTATAATACTACCCCCTATATACAAGGATACAACTGCTATAACATCCCCGCCCTCATGTACAAGAATATACAGCGGCATGAAAATGTTTGGGCACCCCTGGTCAAAATTACTGTTACTTAGGATAGGTCATGAATATCAGATCTGCAGGGGTCCAACTCCGAACAGAAAGCCCTGCTTGTACCAGCACTGCCTTCTCTTCATTGTTTACCACTTCAATGGGACGGCTCCTTCCTGTTCAAGTGAATACTACAGAACCATCACATAGTAGTCAATGGGGTGGCTTAGGTGTACTCACACACGCTCACCGCTGTGGTTGCGACAGCGAGCAGGTAGACAATGAAGAAAAAGCAGCACTCGTACAAGCGCAGCCTTTTATTCAAACAGCTGATCAGCGGTTGGTGCCTGGTGTCGGACCCTCCCGATCTGATATTAATGACCTGTCATGAGTGACCTATCCTATCTGTGAGATTCCTGGGCTGTCTTGCACTGCTCTTTTGAGGTCTATCCACAGATTTTCAATAATGTTCAGATCAGGGGACTGTGAGAGCAATGATAAAGGCTTCAGCTTTTATTCTTTTGAGGTAGTCTATTGTAGATTTTGAGGTTTTTTAGGATTATTGTCCATTTGTAGAAGCATGCTCTTTAGATGTTCTTTTGCAAACTTCTAAAGCTGAATTTTGTGGTGCAGACCCAGGAGAAGTTTGCTTCTGGTGACTCTTCCATGAAGGCCATATTTGTACAGGTGTCACTGAACAGAAGAACAATGTACCACAACTCCAGAGTCTGCTAAATCTTCCTGAAGGTCTTTTGCAGTCAAGCGGGGGTTCTGATTTGCCTTTCTAGCAATCCTACGAGCAGCTGTCTCTGACTTTCTTGGTTTTCCAGACCTTCTCTTGACCCCCACTGTTTATATTAACTGCCATTTCTTAATTACATTTTGACCTGAGGAATTGGCAACCTGAAAACTCTTTTCTATCTTTCTACAGCGTTCTCCTGCTTTGTGGGTCTCAACTATTTTCATTGTGTTAGGCGGCAGCTTAGAAGAACCCATAGCTACTATTTTTTTGGGACAAGATTAGAAGAGTTTGGGTATGTATAAAGCTTTCAATTTGCATCACCTGGCCTTTCCTAAAGATGAGTGTGAACAAGCCTTAACCCTAACCGGCCTCGGTCAAAGTTATCTGAGCGCTTTAATGTCCATGGGTTCCCATACTTTGGCAAGCTACTCCTTTCCCTTTTCACTTAAAGAGGACCTCTCCCCTCTCCCGACATGTCTGTTTTAATAACTTCATGCATTCCCCATGTAATAACATTTCTGGAGCATCTATTCTTATGACTCTATGTTGTGCCATTACTTTATTACTTCTACTAGAAGTTATGAATGACTTCCCAGCAGTCTGCAGTAAGGGTACAGAGGGGAGGTAACCAAGTTGGGGGTGTGTACCTGCACAGACTGAAAATGGCAGCACTGATTGGATAGAGTCAGTCTGTGCAGGTACACACCCCCAACTGGTTACCTCCCCTCTGTACCCTTACTGCAGACAGCTGGCAATTCATTCATAACTTCTAGTAGAAATAATAAAGGAATGGCACAACATAGAGACATAAGAAGACATGTTCCAGAATTGTTATTACGTGGGGAATGCATGACGTTATTAAAACAGACATGTCAGGAGAGGGGACAGGTCCTCTTTAAAATTTTACAAAGCCAAAATAATACTGATTTTGCGTTAAAATGTTGAAGAGTGTGTTTATTTAACTTTATGCCTTTTGGAGATCATTTCATCTTCAACTTGCTTAACTGTTCACACTAAGTAATTTAGACCAGGGTTGCCCAAACTTTTGTATGCCACTGTAACTAATATAATACTGCCCCTGCGTACCAAAACCACTATAATACTGCCCCCCCATGGTCAAGAATATATAACTTGTATAATAGTGCACCCTACAGACCTGGGTCTGTTTGATCTGGGTCTGCTGTGCAGCGATCTGTAGTGAAGGACTTTCCACGTCCTTCTGTGTGACCTCAGAGCCTCTATAATACGTCGCTGTACTTTATAAATTGCTGAGGCCGCACACTTGGGACTACAAGGTCACAGCTGCATCAGCTCAGAGAGTGTATTCAGCTATGGGGAGACATACAAGATGTAGTCACGTGTAACATTATAAGTTATATCATACGGCACGCGTGTTCACTGACAGCTGAAAAGAGAACCCTGGTCCAGATCTACAGAAAGGTGGTACTGGGGCCAGTTCAGGCTACATGTGGGCGAGGAGTGTCAGTGTCACCCATCATGGATATTGTAAAGGGTTAAATAGGTTGTCGTCTTCATAAATCTATTTTCTAAAAGCAGTGTATTGTTGTGGCACATAAATGGGTAAATGTCCTCATGCGTCATCTCAGCTGCTCGGTAGAAGGTCCTCGGCTGTCAATTTACGAGCTGTTTTCTCTGTGTCCAGGGGATTGCTTCTTCAGCTGTCTCTTCTTCTGCGCAGGCGCTAAACAGTAGGTGAAAACTGGCTTGGCAACCCATCAGATGGATCCTTTCATTTTCCAAAGGTGCGCTAAAAAATGATAAACCGCCCATGTGGGTAAGTCACGTGACCTGCAATCGACAAGACTAAAGCCTCTGCTTACCGAAGGGCCATTTAGGAAATGTTTTTTATAAAATGGTGAGATTTTCTAACCTGATGTACTGATTTTGGGTTAAGGAAGATGACCGCATCATGGTGTACGTCGTCGCTTTGTAATATAAAACACATTGAGGAAAGCTTGGTCTGATCTTCCTTCCAGTAAAAGGATATGCCCCAATGCAGAAGGTATGGCCTGCCAGACACCAGAGCTGGACCATACCCAGGAGCGTAACTACCATAGCAGCAGACCATGCGACTGCTATGGGGCCCAGGACAAGAGGGGGTCCAGTCTTAGTTGGGATCATCTCCTCTTCTACTGGAGGAGAAAACTTGGTCAGGACTCTACCCTCTAAAGGAACAACTTTTAGATAATGAGGCAGTGGGAAAATGGCCCAAGGGTCATTGAAAGGGGTTTAGGCAGAAACCCTTCTGTCCTGTGTGGGAGGCCTGGTTTGATCCTTGCTATGGGGCCCTTACTTCTCTATGTACACCACTGACCATACCATCATGTTTTACGGCCATACTTGAGGTCTAGAAGAAATTTTTCCTCTAATATTGGTTCATCGGCAACCACTTCATGTGGTTGCCAATGTTTTGCCTTCTTCTGGATCAACACAGTAGAAATCTAGGTTGGATTTGATGGACCTATGTCTGTTTCGAACCTCATTAACTATGTAACTATCATGTATGGTGACATTTAGGAACCACAACCCAAATTCTAACATACACTAACGGAAAATGAATAAAACCACACACCTAGAAGGAGTTAAAGAAGAACTCCCACAAAAATTTTTATTCTCTGACCTGTTAAAAAGGTGCATGATATAATCTGTAGTGAATGTAATCTTCTTATCAGAGACTCTATTTGTGAGCTATCCCCTCTCTTGTAATTGTAGCTGGGTCACGTGACCAACTCCATGACCTCCAACTGACCCAGGACAGGAAGCCAGTTAATGCTCTATTCATTCCTATGAGACTGATAGTGGCGCTCCCTTAGGAATACATAGAGAAATAGACTTCCTGTCCACACATAAGATGCTGTGTGAGTTGGTGAGTCTGATTCCTGGTCACATGACACAGATGAGAAAAATTAGGGAGATATAACTCACAGATACAGACACTGGTAAGAAAATGACATTCACTACAGGTTACATCATGTACATTTCTAGCAGGACATGGAATAAAAATTTTTGCAGGAGTTCTTCTTTAAGATTAAAAAAAAACAACCCTATGCTGGAGATTGTTACATGTATGGATCAAAGTTCCAAGATCCTTACTTTACATTGAGATGTTCTGCAGACTTTTCATCAATGTTGTCTTCTGCCTTTTTGACTCTGTTAGGAGATTTGGTGTTCCAACCAGGTAACGTCCATCTACACACTGCCCGCGTTCCATACGATGTGATCTTCATGGTCTCCAGCAGCTCCCCTGGCCAGCTTGATCCTCAGATCAATGTCTGGGACTGGATGGGGTGGCAGATCTCCCACACATAGAAGACAACAACCACTTTGTCTGAACTACAGGTCCAAGCTGAAAGTATGACATACCACAGGAGGATATCCAGCATCTGTATGACGGCACCATGCCAGAGTGGCCACCTGTATCACAGCAAGGGGAGATGCCACCCAGTATTAATGGGACCTCATCCTACACCCTGCTGCAGAACCCAAAAGAAAGGGGTCACCACCTCAGTTGTGTGATCATTGACTGAGCACCACTAGAAGGTTATACTTTGTCAGTCTCAGCTCAATCGCATTATGCGTTTCCACTAGTGTACAGTAGGTACAAAAAAAGGTCTCCTGCCCCCGGGTCACATTAGTGGAACTTTCACATTTCAGGCTTTTCTGGCCGTCCGATTCGATCTGCGTTGTAATGCAAATTGTTTGTATGGATTTTCACCCTGGACTTGTGCCATCAGCGCAGCGTGCCCGTGTTTACGCCTGTCGGGGGAATCTGGGGCTGCCAGAGCTCATTGTGCAAAAGCAGAAAATTGTAATGTGTTCTGTGGCTCTGGCAGAGGTGAATTCTTGACACCCAATGGCGCCAAGACGCTGCTGCTCTGACTTCTAGATCCCTGCTTCAGTTTTATGAACTGAACCACAGTCTGACACCTGGCAAAACCTCCTGTCTCCTCGACGCATGACCTGAGGAGGAGAAGTGGCTGAAGAGAGAATCCACCGACGAGAGTGTCGGTCTCTCAGACAAGGGTCAGAATTGGCTGCCGAGTCCACAGAGGAGGGGGGGGAGGCATGATTATAGAACCAGATGACCACCGTCATGGGCATTTTTTCAGTTTTATAGACCACGCTTGAGTATAAATCAGTGACCCTCGATACTGGCGGTCAGACATGGAGGGCGTTCCCTCCTTTTTCATAAGTAGTTGGCGCCTACCTTGTATATGTAAATAATACTGGAGTAATAGATACAGTATAGTATAGCATCTTGTTAAATTCTCATCTGCGTTGGAGGCTTTGTTCACCGGGACTTCAACGGAGATTTTGTCTAAAACGAAAAACTCCTGTCCAGTAAAATGACGGACTCCTTAATGGAAATCCGACCCATGGGGTCCATCTGGCGCCGATAGTTTCTGCTGTAACGGAAATCATTAGCGCCAATGTGAAAGCAGCCTAGGGTCTGAGCTGGAAATAGGAGCTTGTCAACGGTTGGACATGGCATGGTCACCTATATGGTAAGACCCCCCTCATCGATGAAGTGTTAGCTCTTCGGCCGCAGGACCGAAGCAGACACCTGGGAGTCCTGGCTGAAGGTGACATACACACAAAGAGAATCCTCTGCAGGATGCGGATGCTGCACTGGAAGGTCATACACGCGGTGCAGAAAGACAGGCGCCCCCCGATCAATCAATGATAAATACCCCCCACCACCACCATGTAAATAGAACTCACCGGAGCCGGCGTGCTGTTAACCGTTACCGTCCCTGCCCCGCTGGATTATCCAGGCGCTGCTGACAATCAGATGCTGTTAACCATTGCTGTCCTGGTTCCAACACTGTTCCCACCTGACACAAAGCGTCCCCCGGATAACGAGGACAGGCGCAGGAAGACGATTCCCAAATTTCCAGCTCTGCAGCCCTTACAATCCCAGCGAGACACGGAGCCAATCGCAGAGATCCAGGCGGCCTCCTCTGCAGCTGCACGGTACGGATGAGAGAGAGGGAGGAAAGCTGCCCTGATCCTACCCTCCCCCTCTATCCCACTCCTCCAGGGCTCCCAGCCGGCTTCTTACTGGGATTTCCAATCAGTTCAGGCTGGGAGAGGCGATGAACCGCACAGTTCCCGTCCCCCTCGCCCTGGGGCTGATGGTTTTACATTATAGTATATTATGGTATATTAACGCCCCTCATCCCAGGAGACGAGACCCCAAGTGGAATGAAAGGGTTAAGTGAGTTGGCCATACTGGTGACAACTGGAATCAATTTAACTTGCTCCCAATAATCGTCCCCTCTCCCCTCATTTCACGTCACAGTGTGCTGGCCGCTTACGCCAGACTGATCCTCACCTCTGTTCTGCCGATCTGAATTGCGCAATTCATTCGCGGCTACAGTGGGATCAGACGCATATAGTCGGCGGGAGGGCGGTTGATATCATCACTGAGCATGGCGCTATTTTGGGGGCTACCTGCGGATCTTGGCCATGACACCCAATGTGCAACCGACGATCTAAGTGCAGTCCCAGAAATCGTTAATAAATCCAACACTGGTGGATATTTTACGATTTGGGGGGGGGGGGGGATGAGCTGCGACCCCATTCAGTTCAGTGGCTGCTCTGCTACACAGCGCTCAGTCACAGCCTTGGGGCTCATGCACACAAATCTATTTTTTTCCGCATCCGATTCGCTTTTTTTTGCGGGTCAGATGCGGACCCATTCATTTCAATGTGGACGCAAAAGATGCGGACAGCACACGGTGTCACCGTACGTCCTTTCGGCGGCCCCGCAAAAATATAGAACATGACCTAATCTTGTCCGTTTTGCGGACAAGAATAGGCAGTTCTAACAGAGGGGAGGACATAGCGATCTGTAAAATGTAGAACGCACACGGCCGGCATCCGTGTTTTGCGGATCTGCAGACTGCAAAAACAGTTACGGCCATGTGCATGAGACCTAAGGGTGCATTCACATGGCCGTATGTATTTTGCGGTCTGCAAAATGGGGATCTGCAAAAAACACGGATGACGCCCGTTTTGCATCCATTATTTTCCAGACCCATTGTAGAAATGCCTATTCTTGTTCGCAAAACGGACAATAATAGGACAGGTTCTATCTTTTTTGCAGGGTTGAGGAATTGACATATGGATGCGGATCTGTTGTGGACCCATAGAAATGAAAGAGTCCGTGTGCGAACCGCAGAAAATGTGGATCAGACGAGGACCAAAAATATGGTCGTGTGAATGGTGCCTAAGGTCGAAGCACAGGGAGTAGCTTGACTAATGAGGTCCGGTGGAATCTCTAGCCATACACAGACTTTATTTTTCCTCTTACTATCCGTTATCATTTCTGCCGGGGTCAGTTCAGGTACAATGGCGGTTGTGGGCAGTCAGACTGGGCGGAGCCTAAGTAGTGCCACATTTCTCAGACCAACCCTGAGCAAAGCTACTCACACCTGTCCTGATGACGTGCTGTGGTGCAGTGGCGGTGCCCGCGTCTCGTCTACATTTCTCCATATCATCCTGCTTTCCCAATAACCGAGGATTTTTGTCAAGTGTCTCCCCCCGGAGGGGGGGGGATTTACATGTTGTCATGGTAACCGGATTAAAGCCTTACAGAAGGAGCTGGCGATTAGGAGCACAGCGGGGTGCCCGGCGCCGACTTCTTCGTACATTATGTGAAATAAAAAAATAGGGAGACTCCACTGCTCCCCGACAACAAGCCAAGGTGAGCCGCGTGACCCCCTCATCTCCGGAGCCGCCTCAGTATCTGCAGGATGGTCGTTTTCCCACCTTCAGGAGAAAGTGTGAAAATCTAATCCATAATGAAGATGAATCTTCTGACTGACAGGAAGGTATCAGCCTCTGCTGCAGAGCGGCCGGGCGCAGACACCAAGAAATCTGCCGACAAAGTGTCATCAGAAGATGAAATATGGCACCACTAGGAATGATATGATGGGTGAAGATTTTTTTATGGAACCCAAAGCCGTAGTCTTCCATGTATTGGAAAACACATGGAGAACGCCAGATGCTACCCAAAGCGTAAAGCCAAAAGTAGATGGAGAGCAATGGCAGATTCCGGATTCCTAGGCGTTATTAGATGATCCAAATTTGCCTTCACCGAGTAGTCATATGTAGACCATATTCTGACTAGACTAGTGTTACGTGTGGTGAACCCAGGGGTTTGCACTGGCACCATCACAGTTTATCCTGTTCATGAATGGCGCAGATGTTGGACTTTCTCTGTATTAGAAGATGACAGATCTTCGTAGTTTTGCTCCATGATGGCTCAGTGGTGCCTTGCAGAGCTGTGGTCCTTAAAGTTCGATCTGACCAAGGACAACATCTGCATATAGTTTGTATGTTCTCCTTGTGTTCACGTGGGTTTCCTCCGGGTACTCTGGTTTTCTTCCACACTAAAGGGTGGGTGACCTAGTTACTGGCAGCATGGTGGACAGTGGAGGACTGGGAACTTAAAGTGGCCTTGGAAAAAAATACAAAAACGTGGCCCCATTTTGTAGTCGGGTCCAAATTGATGGAAGGCAGGGCCAACACATGTAGGCGGGGCCAGAAATACCATACTGTGGCACATTATACCGCTCCAACAGAACAAAATAGCACTGCCCGCAGCACAAAATACATCCCCAAAAACTTCCACTGTCTGACCATGAAGAGGGCTCAGGCGGCCCCCTGGACATCGGCCCACTGGGAAGTTTCCCTCTAAGGTCTATGGCCAATCCACCCCTGATGGCAGATGACATTCAAGGTTGACAAATGTAAGATGGACCACAATTGGGCGAGTCGACAATGGAGAAGAATTTGGGTGCAATCCTAGCATACAATGCCAGTCTGTTGCATCAAAAGCCAGCAAGATGTCCGATATTGGGAACGGAATGGCATCTGGAGAAGAAAGTATTATTTTATCCCTTCAGGGAGCTGCTACACTAAGCGGCAGGAACAAAAAACATTGGTGCATGTTCAAGATGACTGCTGACTCTCATATGCCGTCTATGTACAACAGATCATAGGAACCTGTGCATCACATGGAGGCAGTCTACTTTAAAGCAGATCATAGAAGCCTGTGCATCACATGTAGTGTTGATGCTCGGGTTCTCTGGCCGAGCACTAGGGGGTGCTCGAGTGCTCGACCGAGCACCCGAGCATAATGTAAGTCAATGGGACTAAACCAGGCACTCCCTGCTCGGAAGAGGGGAGGGTGCCTGGTTTATAGTGGTCCTCCATAAAAATAAAAAAAAATATGGCCAGGTATCTCACCGCCGTGGAGCCCGGGCTCGTCTGCTTTTTTTCACGCTCTCCCCGCCCCTGTCACTGCCTCCGCCCGCCCTCCTCTTCACTTGCGTCCTTCGTCTGTTCCAGGCTCTCCCTGAGCCGGCGCATACGCACTGCATTGCCCATTGTGGGCACGGCATCGGCGTAGCCACTGCGCATGTGCCGGCTCGGGGAGAGACTGGAACAGACGGAGGACACAAGTGAAGAGGAGGGCGGGTGGAGGCAGTGACGGGGGCAGGGAGAGCGTGAAAAAAGCAGACGAGCCCGGGCTCCACGGCGGTGAGCTCCGCCTCCGGGCACTTCTAATTAGCGTGCGGGGAGGGAGGGGACTCGAGCATGGCGAGTTCGGCCGAGCATGCTCACTCATCACATGGATGCAGTCTACTGTAAAGCAGATCATAGAAGCCTGTGCATCACATGGAGGCAGTCTACTGTACAGCAGATCATAGGAACTTGTACATCATGCGGAGGTAGTCTACTGTAAAGCAGATCATAAAAGCCTGCAGCATAGAGAGGCAGTGTACTGTACAGCAGATCATACAAGCCTGTGCAGCATGGAGAAGCAGTCTACTGTACAGCAGATCATACGAGCCTGTGCAGCATGGAGAGGCAGTCTACTGTACAGCAGATCATACGAGCCTGTGCAGCATGGAGAAGCAGTCTACTATACAGCAGATCATATGAGCCCATGGAGCATAGAGAGGCAGTCTACTGTACAGCAGATCATGCGATTCTGTGCAGCATGGAAAGGCAGTCTACTGTACAGCAGATCATACGAGCCTATGCAGCATGGAGACAGTCTACTGTTCAGCAGATCATACCAGTCTGTGCATCACTGGGAGGTAGTCTACTGTACAGCAGATCATATGAGCCAGTGCAGCATGGAGAGGCCGTCTACTGTACAGCAGATCATACGAGCCTGTGCATCACTGGGAGGCGGTCTACTGTACAGCAGATCATACAAGCCTGTGCAGCATGGAGAGGCAGTCTACTGCACAGTATAGTGGGACACTATTGGACAGCAGATAGAACTTTCTGTGACCACTTTAGTACTTGTATTGAAGTCAAGTGGTTGCTAAGCATCCCGAATTCTCACAATCTGCAAAATTCACTAATGGTAACGTTAGTATCTAAAAGCTGGCACCAAAACTTATCCGGGATGTGCGGACCCCCCTCATGTAACCCTCGCCTCCTCAAAGAGGAGGTAAAACTAACCCTCTGATAAAGGGGGTAGCGAGCATATCACAATATCCTGCTCCATGTGGAGCCTGGGATCCAGAAAACAGAAGAAAACCAAGTACATATAACAGATAGTGCCAGCACGCGCCCCAAGAATCTCTCCCACATGATTTCCCACAATCCACCGGTGAACGCGGCTATGAATCCAAAGAAAAATAACATTGTCAGGTGTCAGAAACTCTCTACATAGGCACAATAATCTACTGCACGACTCTATGCAGCCCCCGCATTAACCCCTTCACACCAGGAAACCTTATTTTGTCCTCCCCAGATCAGCAGAGCTGCGCATTACACCTCATCTCATCCTGGTACCATCAGTCCCATATCGGACACCCAGAGCTCCAGATCTTACTGTGCAGCCCCTGATCATCGTACGCCACCTGGTGGTCACCACATATACAGCGCCATGTAATACCAGGTGACACAGATACCAGTGATAGCTCTCTGAGTACGGATAATGTAGTAGATGTTACTTGCAGTCCTATGTAACACCACAGATAGCACAGTAATAATTCTGTGAGTTCAGGCAATGTAGTAGATGTCACCTGCAGTTCCATGTAACACCAAAGATAGCACAGCGATAATTCTCTTAGTGCGGGTAATGTAGTAGATGTTATATGCAGTCCCATGTAACACCAAAGATAGCACAGCGATAATTCTCTGAGTGCAGGTAATGTAGTAGATTATAACATCTACTACTACATGTAACACCACAGATAATACAGTGATAATTCTCTGAGTACATATAATGTAGTAGATGTCACCTGCAGTCCTATGTAACACCACAGATAACATAGCGAGAACTCCCAGATAATGTATTACATGCCACCTGCAGTCCTATGTAACACCACAGATAACACAGTAATAATTCTGAGTACAGATAATGTAGTAGATGTCATCTGCAGTCCTATGTAACACCACAGATAACACAGTAATAATTCTCTGAGTACAGATAATGTAGTAGATGTCATCTGCAGTCCTATGTAACACCACAGATAACACAGTGATAGCTCTCTGAGTGCAGGTAATGTAGTATATGTTACCTGCAGTCCTATGTAACACCACAGGTAACACAGTGATAACTCTCTGAGTGCAGGTAATGTAGTATATGTTACCTGCAGTCCTATGTAACACGCTCTCTCAGATCACCATCTTCTCATTTTAGATGGTTGACAACCCAAGAAGACATTGCAACAACAAAGATTGGGGTGTGAACTGTCTACAAGCGGGTTTATTATCTCTTGTCACAGCAATCCATGTACGTTTCCAGCACAGGGTACAAGATCCTAGGCCATCGGGCCACTAACTACACACCACCTTGTCCCTCACTGACAGTTCATACCATACATCTGGTGCTGCGGCTCTCCCAGACCTCAGCACCCACTGTCTCCTCTCCAGACTGGGAGCCATGTTGGAAGAGCTCAGCCCACATTTACCAGATCTCATCATCCGGCTGCTAATTATCCCTCATTAACAGCCCAGTCGCCTGATGAACAGAGGAAAATAAACTTTCCCAGACTTTTCTCCCTCACCCAGCTTTCCATGGGAGAGAGCCAACATTGTAGTGGCATCATTATGTCACTGTCCACTGCTACACAGCCGGTGCTGTGCCCACCACACACTCATAACTGTTATACTGTACCCACTACACATACATACCCATTATGCTGTGCCCATCAAATACACATACCTATTATGCTGTGCCCACCACACACACATACCCATCACCCTGTGCAAGCTACAAACACACATACCCATTATACTGTGGCAACCCACACACACCCATCAGGCTAAGCTCGCCCTGGACCCAAATACCCATCACACTATGCCAGCCTCACACACATACCCATCACACTATGCCAGCCTCTCACACACACACACGTATCAATCACACTGTGCCAGCCTCACACTCATGCCCATAATTCTGTGCCAGCCTCACATACACATAGTCATCTTGCTTGCCAGTGTCACACAAATACCCATCACTCTGTGCCAGTCTCAGAAACTAATACCCATCAGACTGTGCCAGCCCTGCACCAAAATATCCATTACTCTGGGCCAGTCTCACACATATACCCATCACATTATGCCAGCCTCACGCTCATACCCATCACATTGTGCCATCTTCGCACCCACTTACCCATCACATACCTCCCAATTTTTAATGTTATGAGATGAGCTGGCATGCGATGTATTACATACGAATCTGCTGGGGCAGTCTACACAAACAGCACAGTAGGTGACCCTCCTATCCCTATAATGCGCTCCGGTGAGGGTATGTGAGGGGCATTATACAACTCTCATCATCCACATGACTGCACCCTGCCTGTCGCCATCAGAATCAGACTACACATTGCGGCTCCTATAAGCCTCACACACGGCCGTCTCTCCACCGTCGCTGACAGGACCCTGTTCCCCCAATAGGTGCAGGTCCTCATCTGTCAGCTATACATGCCCAGGGTGGCAGTACCCCTTAACAAACAGAAAGTTTTTTGCGGAACCACGGATCCGAAAAAAAAGAAAATTACGGACACGTGAATAGACCCTTAACGTCAATGATGAACAATTTATCAGAGAAATCTCCAGACTAGAAATCCCTTAGGCCTCATGCACACGACTATATGCAGATCCGCAAAATATGGATACCATCTGTGTTGCATTACTGACCTTGTCCTGATCCTGATCTATCAGGTCTTATACACCAGACACATCCAGAGCTGCATTCACTATTCTGTTTTTCCATCATGTCTTATACACCAGACACATCCAGAGCTGCATTCACTATTCTGTTTTTCCATCATGTCTTATACACCAGACACATCCAGAGCTGCGGCCATTATTCTGCTCTTACATCGTGTCTGTTACTCTAGTCACATCCAGAGCTGCATTCCGAATACTGCTGTTACAGCATGCCCCATACTGCAGTTGCATCCAGAGCTGCAATTAATATTCTGCTGCTACATAATCTTATACTCCAGTCACTTCCAGAGCTGCAGCAACCTGTTGTCAGATCATGTCTAATACGCTAGTCACATCCAGAGCTGCGGTCACAATTCTGCTCTGAGACCATGTTTTCTAGTCAAGTAACATATATGTTGTGACATCATGGCTTGTACTCCAGTCACATCCAGAGCCGCAGTCCTGGTGGATTGTGTTGTCGTATATGTTGTTGTTTTTTTTTGACTATTTTAATTTTATTTAATGCACCACAGCAGAGCACGCCCTGTACTGATACTGAACCTGCAGGGGGCAGTAGTGAAATATGAGGTCCTACAACTTGTGAGCTTGAACACTTTACTGCAGCTTTGGATGTGACTGGAGCATAAGACATCATATGATTCAACAATAGTATAGGATAACACGGATTCTCACAGTAACATTTGGTAATCGTTTGCTTTGATGTTACATTCTCCAAAATTTATAATGGACGCTGCAATGTTCTGCCGCATATGTCGTACCACAGATACCAGAGGTGCCCAAATTTCCCTACTGGCTTATAATGGGGCCCATGACAAGTGAAAAATCGCCTCTCAGCAAGAAGGGTCCCATTGTCCATATCACTGATACAAGAACCCAAGCCACTGATGGCTTCCCAGAACCGCGAAACAGGAAAGCCACCATGATGTCGGGGGTCACACGGAGGTTATCTCTATAATACCGGTCCACCAGGTGGCACCCACAGACATCAATCTCCTGCCCAGATACCCATGTGAGGTAGTGAGGGCACCCGGTACTGACTACAATCTGACGAACTGATTAAACCCCCACTTTAGGGAATCTGAGACTTGGGCGCTCCAACCACAAGAACCTCTGTAGACACTTACAAAAGCCAAGACGTTTACTCAAGACAAAACCCAAGAACTTTATCAATACGGTTCACATCCTAAGAAGTGTTCAGAGCTCTCAACAGAAGCCAAGAAGCTAACGCATAAGACGTCTTCAGAAGCAATGTCTTGTGGTGGACCCCAAACCTCCAATAACAGGTCACCTCATCCCAAGACTTCACAGAAGCTTCCAGAAGACAAACGCAATAACTTAGAGAACCCAAATCTCCAAACGTTCGACCATCCCAAGGGAACCACAGCCTCAGGTCAAAGGTCCAAGACCAGAAGGTGGATGGTCCTACAAACATGTATCATGTGTGATACTGACTGCCGAGGTGGTATATCTAAGCCTATTGTATGAGATACTATCTGCTGAGTTGCTGTCTGTATGTGTAATATAGTCTGATATACGCTTCTTTCTGCTGAGCTGTGTAACTAAGCCTATAGAGTGTGATACTGTCTGCTGAGCTGCTGTCTGTATGTGTCATATTGTGTGATGTATGCTTCTGCCTGCTGAGCTATGTATCTAAGCCTGTAGAGTGTGACACTGTCTGCTGAGCTGCTGTATCTTATCGTGGCATGTCGTCTGCTGAGCTGGGTATCTAAGCCTATATCATGTGATACTCTGCTGAGTCGCTGTATCTTATCCTATAATGTGTGATACTGTCAGCTGTATCTAATCCTATTATGTGTGATACTGTCAGCTGTATCTAATCCTATTATGTGTGATATTGTCTGCTGAGTTGTATCTAAGTCTATATTTATCATACTGTCTGCTGAGCCGCTGTATCCAATCCTATCATGTGTGATACTGTCTGCTGTATCTAATCCTATTATGTGTCATGTTGACTGACATACTGTCTGCTGAGCTGTATCTGATCTTATTGTGTGTGATACTGCCTGCTGAGCTGCTGTTTCTAATCCTATCATGCATGATACAGACTGCTGTATCTAATCCTTCCATGTGTGATACTGTCTGCTGAGCCACTGTATCTAATTCTGTCATGTATGATACTGTCTGCAGAGCTGTATCTAATCCTATTACATGTGATACTGTCTGTATCTAAACCTATCACATGTGATACTATCTACTGAGCTGTGCATCTAAGCCTCTCGTGTGTGAAACTGTCTGCTGTATCTAATTCTGTCATGTGTGCCTGTTGAGCCACTGTATCTAATCCTATTAATTCTATCACATGTGATACTATCTACTAAGCCGTGTATCTAAAGACTGTATTACACCAGGCAATTGTTGGGCCAATCATTGCTCAAGAGCGTTTGTATGAACGTTCCTTCATTAGTGATGATCTGGCAGTGTAATACTGCCGCCGATTACTCAATGAATGAGCATCAGGCAATCTTTTGACCGGTTTAAAAATTATCGTTTACCGGCGGCAGATGCTGCTGTCTAATCATGATCTGCTGCTGGAGAGCAACTGGAGAGCATGGGGACAAGCGATGGATTCTGTGGAGGAGATTGCGGCATGTAATAGCAGTGGTCTCCTCCACTAGCGACCAGGCGATTGCCGGGAAGGAACGCTTCCCTCCCAACAATCGCCGGCAGAATCGGGCTGTGTAGTACAGTCTTAAGCCTCTCATGTGTGATGCAGTCTGCAGAATATTTCACCTCTCCATATAACATTACCATCTCTCATTATCTAGATATAATGTATGACGCAGATTTCCTCGGAGATTATAACCTTCTGCACGTTGTGTTATATAACCCTGCAGCTTTTTAACATAACAATGTCAACCATGACTGCGATAATGACGGCAGCGATTAGGTGACTCACCGAAGGCGTCTCTGGGAGACAGCTGACTGATCCAGCCTGTGAGGGAGAAAAAGGGAAAGTGATCAGTCCAGGGTAACAAACCTCAGTGCAACCCCCCTGCCCCAATTCTGCATCACATGGGGCACATAGGATGCCCTGCACTCACACATCACATCAGGCATCAAAGCAATAACACAATGACCCTAAACCAGGTGTTCCTAAGGTGGTCACTATCAGTCTGGATCCTCAGGGGAGGAGCTAACTAGGGAGGAAAAATCTTAGCCAATCACAGTGAGAGGCTTTTTCATTGGCTGATACCATGGAAAGTTCTGTAAATACTCTGTGGTACCATCAGTCATTTAGGGTCAGAACGAGTACTTAGAATGTCAGATCTGAATGTCTTTGTTGTCTACAGTGGAGATCTATGTCCAATGGGGTCCCTGGGGGGTCATCATCGTAAAGAGATCCCCTGATCCCATATAGATCATCTACAGCAGCCGCATAGCCAGGTGCAGATGACACTAGGAGACTGATTTCTATTCCTGCCGCCTGTCTATTATCAGATGCATCATAATTCCCAGAATCAGATGAGTATCCAGGCAACTAATGCGCCAACGTCTTATTTACCTCCTTTACAGTGTAGGACGTCCTGAGCCAAGACTGCATGTAATAACCCCCTTGTGACAATATAATGTTATAATGGGGCAGCGGTTCCTGGATGTCACCATTATCAGAATAGACTTCACAGGAACGAATCTAAAGAAAACATAGAATAAACACACGACTACGGAAAACTGGGGGTGACATAATCAAACTGGGAGGGCAGAGCCTATGAGGGACCTTACCTAAAGCAGGGCTGATCACTCCAGGCTTAGGGGTCCATTGGGTGGTCCTATCAGTGATTGTGATGATCCATGTATGAGCATGATTACAAAGATAGCTGCCAATCAAAGAGTAGGGCCGCCCACTGGACTCCTAAGCCGACCATACACATGAGATAATAGACAGCCAACAACTAACTCAACTTATTGTGAAGGGAGAGCGGGGAAAGCTTCTGCTAAACACCTGAAATCCAAAATACCCAACCCTTAAGTTTTGAACAATCATTCTATTGAATTGTATGGTCGGCTTAAGACTTCTTCTAACTAACCAGGGGGAGCGGACCTGGACAACCACCCTGGTAACCTAACCAGTCTGCCAGTTTTAACCATGCATTGCTATTACCTGTACACCGTGCATATAGCAATCACAACATTATATTTTATCAGTAATTAAAGGGGTTCTCCAAGTTATATTTATTGATGACCTATCCTCAGGATAGGTCATCAATATCAGATCGGCGGGGGTCCGACACCCGGCACCCCCCGCTGATCAGCTGTTCGAAGAGGAGGCGCGCGCCGTGCCAGCCCTGCCCCCTCTCCATTGTTTACATCCTAGCCGTAACGGGGGTAGTGGTGAGCAGGTTTAATTACACCTAACCGCCCCCATTCATTTCAATTGGAAGGCCCATTCCCTTACAAGTCTATGGGAGCGATACTTCCCATTAAAATGAATGGGGCGCGCCTCCTCTTCAAACAGCTGATCGGCGGGGGTGCCAGGTGTCGAACCCCCGCCGATCTGATAGAGGCTCTGCTCTCTCTGCAACTGCCACCACTCTGCACTTTGACAGGACCAGGCAGTGAAAATGTCAACATGCCTCATCCTATCAAATTGCAGAACAGCTGCAGAGGGAATTGAACCTCTAGGTGTAACAGCAACGCCCCCGTTGCTCCTAGAGGCTCATTTGCATATATGAAAACATCATTTTTCTCAGCAATGCGGGCACATATGGACATGGGACCAACACAGATGCCTTCAGCTGCCAAGTGCACATGTAACAGGTCAGCCAGTTTCAGAGCTACAAAACTGCTGACAGATGCCCTTTAAACCACCTGCCACTGTGAAGGAGTCAGGCAGGAGCAGGACTCTAAATTCACCAGGGAATGCTGATAACAGAAAGCAACTGTGAAGCTGTCATCATTAGAGATGCCGACCCGCTGCAGTCCCATGTAAATATAGCTTGCTCCATAAAGGAAAAGCGGGAACTGACCTTGACCTCATCCTCCGCACAGCTGTGGGTTTGGTACAATCTCTCCAGTCTAGACAATCCTCTGTGAGGATAACAGACTGATACATTGTACCTGCACTGATACATTGTTACAAACAGGACAGGGGAGATGTGTTTCCCTCACTGTGGATTGTCGGAACCGATATATTATAGCAAACTCGTGACGGTGAGAAGTTTAAGGTCACGGCAGGTTCCCCATTCACTGATAGCAAGCAGAGATATTGACAAGGGTGAAAAGTGAAAGAAGAAATGCATAAGAAAGTTGCAGAACTTTTACACTTCATCTTGGTGAAGCCAGCACTGACCTGGACTGCGCCCCCCACCACGTCCCACCCGCTCCCCCCAAGACTCACGTCTCTGCTGCTCCGCCACCCCGGCATGTCTCCCGCGCTGGATACGGCAAAGATTTTAATGGCGCAACATAAAGCAGCGGCAGGTGCCCGGGGCACAGGACAGACAGTGGTGTAATGATGTCAGGGAGCTGGAGAAGGAAATGAATGCCCTGTGGTGCCCACACCGCTCCTGCCCTACTTTCCTAAGCCGTGCCCTGATATGAGGAGAGTTAAGCCCAGTCTGCCACCGTGCTCATCATTAGAGGCCACGTCCGTGGGGGACTCGCTCGCTGATAAGACCCCCGTCTCGCTGCTAATCCTTGTAATCTGGACAATGAATATGTTCACCCCCCCTCACTGCTGGGTACATGGATATGATGAGCACAGCGACGGGCAATCAACACTGGCGTCTGAACTAGCTAAATATACCATGCAGAAGCCCCGGGAAAGCTGTGTGACAGAGTGGTAAGGGCAACCCCAGAATATTCCAGTTCCCTGATTAGAGGGATTAATGGTTCCCCATCTCTCCTGCCCCCCTCCCCCATACATATGCATGCTCAGTTCGGCTGAGCATGCACAAGTCCTGAACGGGGAAAGGGAAAAAGCCGCTGCCAGACACTTCAGCTCCCCAAGGACAAAACGATCAGGCATGTTGAAACCCAACTGCCTGATCCTTATCTGTCCTGACATCTGCCATTAGGAGGCCCACATACCCATTAGGTAGTCGTCCTGTCCTGGCAACATTGTTGGGTTCAGCCAATATTTATCTGATGTGTATGGCGGCCTTAAAGGGGTTGGCACAATGTGAGGATTAGGTCCCATTCACACGACCGTAATTTTGTTCCGTATCCGATATGCTTTTTCATTTTAGTGACAGAACATGTCCTATTCTTGTCCGTTTTGCGGACAAGTATAGGTATTTCTAACATAGGGCGGAATGTGTGGGACTGCAAAATGAGGGAAACATACTGCCGTTGTCTGTGTTTAGCGGATCAGCAATATGGACACTGTTGTGTGAATGGACCCTTAAAGGGGGTTGGCCCATCTCAGACATTGATGGCATATTGCAAGGATTGCCAGATAGGTGTGGGTCCCACCTTGAAGTGAACAAAGAACAGCCATGTATGCGTGGCCGTCCTATATTTACCACTATAGGAGTTCCGAAAATAGACCAGTGCCACATAGTGTTGAATGGAGCGGTGGCTGCGTCTCCATTCCCTGCTATGGGACTTCCGAATGTTCTGGGACCCGCAGCTATTGGACATTGATGGCATATCCTAGCAATAAGCCATCAATGTATGAGGTGGGAATACTCCTTTATTCCTCACATTGTACCTGCTTTCTCCTGAGGCGAGGAGAGAGCAGTCCCTGTATGTCCCAGAGCGTTTTTAGACATTTTCCCGTAATCGCTTTGTCACCCAGGGATTAATTATCTGTATTAGACAGGAATGAACAGAAGATTTGGAAAGGATGAGAGCGAGAGATGTCAAAATGTTCTCTAAATGTCCCAAAAATTAGAAAAGCAACAGAGGGAAGGGGGTGCAGAGTCACAGAAAGCTAAAACGGGGATTTATGAAAATGCCAGAAGGTAAATAGGCCTCAGTTGCCAGTAGCAACCAATCAGAGCTCAGGTTTCATTTCATATTCTGTGTTTGAAAAATGAAAGCTGTGCTGTGATTGGTTACTGGGGTCACACAAAGAAGATCATGGGAAATCTCCAGGTTTGAGGAGGTCTGATTTCAGGAGGTTCTGACTTCTGGCACTTTCCTCTTTTGTCTCTTTCACAAGTTCTGGATGAAGAAATAACCTGTTATGTCTAAATTCTGCCTCCACCCCCCCCCCCCCCACACACACAGAGTTAACAAAGAGCAATGTTCTGCAGACTTTACAGAGGTCAGGGGTGTAATAATCTGCAAAATATATCACTATGCATCTGTCAAGAGGTATAGAGGACAGAAAAATGTTCTGCAGATCTCTAGACAGGTCAGTGGTGTAATATTCTGCAGAATATATCACTATGTGTCAGAAAGTAGAGGGAGCAGAGCAATGTTCTGGAGGTCTCTAGAGAGATCAGTAGTGTAATAGTCTGCAGAATAATACATCACTATGTATCGTCAGCAGGTAGAGAGGACAGAGCAATGTTCTGCAGATCTCTGGAGAGGTCAGTGGTGTAATAATCTGCAGGATATATCACTATGTATCTGTCAGGAGGTAGAGAGGACAGAGCAATGTTCTGCAGATCTCTGGAGAGGTCAGTGGTGTAATAATCTGCAGGATATATCACTATGTATCTGTCAGGAGGTAGAGAGGACAGAGCAATGTTCTGCAGATCTCTACAGAGGTCAGTGGTGTAATAATCTGCGGAATATATCACTATGTATCTGTCAGGAGGTAGAGAGGACAGAGCAATGTTCTGCAGATCTCTACAGAGGTCAGTGGTGTAATAATCTGCAGAATATATCACTGTGTATCTGTCAGGAGGTAGAGAGGACAGAGCAATGTTCTGCATATGTTAGAGGTCAGTGGTGTAATAATCTGCAGGATATTTGCATGTTATCCTGGAGATGCTCTGCATCTTGTGGTTCCTGAAGAGTTAATAGTCTCCGCTGTGGTCGGGGGTCTCCGCCGCACTTACCCCGTGTAACCCCCAAACGTGAAGCTCCTCTTCCTGTGGTTCATGGTGGTGCTCGGTGGTGCTCGGTGGCGCTGTGCCCTGTGACTGAAGGCTCGCCCCAGCTCTGTGCTCGTCGCTGACAGCTGGGACCTCCCCCCCCTCCATCTCCTTCCTGTGGGTCCAGCTGTGTGGGGGGGACAGGACGTCGCTCCCCAGATTCCTCCAGCACTGATTATTGATCAGGCGATTAGTTCGGTTCAGACTGCGTTCACACACAGCGGCGAAAGACGTGCGGCAGACACTCACTGCACAGTGCATTGTGGTTTTACGTGGAGCCCCTACCCCCAGAATAACCAGCGTAGGACTGTCACACTCCCCAAAATGCAGCTACACCTCTAGCAACAAGTTGTATCATGGCTGATAACAGAGAGCAATAGCACGTGTTCCCCCTGCACTGGATTTGGATGAGAGTGACATTAACCCCTTCGTCTCCGTCCCTAGTGTAATAAGTGTACAAATGTCAAAAAGCGGATGGTCATGTGACTGCGCGGAGATTGCGGCACAGAGGGGGCAGTGTGAACGCGGCTTTGGAATTTTCTGTCACTACAGTCGCTCTGTGTCTCCGGCTCCGGGGGTTGACTCCGCAGACCGGGGGCGACTGAATGACCCCATTGTCCGCTCACAAACTCCGCAAACGCCACATCCCTCTACAGAACACAATTCAATAGAGCGCAGTGCTGGGGTGCGTGGGGGGGGGGGGGGAGCTTACAGACACCCCCCCTAGCCCAAATATCACAGACACCCCATTGTTACTGACCGCAGGGTTATTATGTATCATGGATTCATCTTATTTATAGTCACTGTGTCCTCTCCTGTTTCATGAATAGAATGCCAGAACGACGGTGAAGACTGACACTTAGACAGCTTTAAAGGGCATCTGTCAGTAGATTTATACCTATGACACTGGCTGACTGGCTGTTACTTGTGCGCTTGGCAGCTAAAGGCATCTGTGTTGGTCCCATATTCATATGTGTCTGCAATGCTGAGAAAAATGATGTTTTATTATATGAAAATGAGCCTCTAGGAGCAATGGGGGCGTTGCCATTACACCTACAGGCTCAATTCTATCTGCACTTTGATAGGACCAGGTATGATGACATTTTCACTACCTGGTCCTGTCAAGTGCAGAGGGTGTGGCAGCTGCAGAGAGAGCAGAGCCTCTAGGTGTAACGGCAACACCCCCGTTGCTCCTAGAGGCTCATTTGCATATAATAAAACATCATTTTTCTCAGCAATGCGTCTCCCCTGTGTCACACCGGTCAGAGATGACCGTGAAACTGTCCAGCACCGTATAACATAATGTCATTGCCTGGGATGTGTGGCGGCCTCTAGTGGTAGATCCCTGTAATGACAGATTGTAGATTCAGCACCAGAGACAGAGCTCGTTGTCTATTCCCCCAATATATTACAGGACCCTCTGATAGTCAGGGAGAGGATGGGCGGCCTGAGCAGAACCTCAGATGATAATGTGAGGATTATCGCTGCCCCTCCTGCCTCAGTACCCATGGGTATGTCGTCCGCTGCAGCGACTCGACGCGATGCGTCAACCATGCAAGTCAATGGATGGCTGAGCTGTGTCATGGCGCTATTCCCTGCACTGATCTATGGGGGTCACAAGTTACAGAATGGTGGACCCAAAAAAGCATTGCAAGGGGAGGGCAGAGAACAAAAGGCTCACATGGCAGCAGCACAGGTTCCGGATACAACTGTAACAAACCTCCAGCTGTAAGTAGGTCTGTAGCATTTACAGCCTTTGGATGTAAAGAAGGATGTTCCTTCTTATTGGCAGCAAGCAGAGATCTTGAAAATGGTGAGGAATTGAAGCACAAAGGCTGTTAGAAAGTTGCAGAGAGCATGGTTGTCGACCATGGAAAATACAAGGGATTATTTCTCTGATTGGCTGATGGAAAGACGAATGGATGGATAAGTGGATGGATGGACAGACGGACGGATGGACATATGGATGACTGGATGGACAAACACGTGGATGAATGGATGGACAGACAGATAGATGAATGTATAACGGGATGGACAGAAACATGGACGGATGGATGAACAGATGGATGGATGGTTGAACAAATAGTTGGATGGGTGGATGAAAATAAGGATGTATGGACAAATGGATGACTGGATGGACGGACAAATGGAGGGATGGATGAATGGATGGATGACCGGATGGACAACTACATGGATGACTAGACAGACAGATGGATGGGTGGCAGGATGGGCGGAAACATGGATGAATGGATGGACAGAAGGAAGGATGGATATATATACATAAATGAATGGAAGGATGGACAGATGGATGAGTGGATGGACAGACAGACGGATAATTGGACAGATAGATGAATGGATGGGAGGACAGATGGTTGGATGTATAACGGGATGGACAGAAACATGGATGAACAGATGGATGACTGGATGAACAGATACATGAATGACTAGACAGACAGATGGATGAATAGATGGGAGGACAGATGGATGGGTGGCAGGATGGACAGACACATGGATGAGTGGATGGATGTACAGATGGATGAGTGGATGGACAGACACATGGATAAATGGATGGATGGACAGATGGACAGATAGATGGATGGGTGGCAAGATGGACAGACACATGGATAAATGGGTGGGTGGACGGACAGATGGATGAATGAATGAATGGATAGGCAGACAGATGGATGAGTGGATAGATGGACTAATTAAGAGGGGTAGGACAGACAGATGGACGTAGAAAAGGATGAATGGATCCACATCTGGCTTTCAGTTTCTGTGTGAAGAATTTGGCTCAGGCTGGGCTCCATCATATATTCAGCCTCACACACACTGGGCACAGCTGGCACCTTCCCTGGGCACAGCGAATAAAAGTCGCACTCGCCGCATGGCGCTCACCTCAATGTAAGTAAACAACATCTGCCGCTCTGCAGCGCTTAACCCCCCGCCTCCTGGTCCCACTAGCGCAGATCATATCAAACCTGCAGGAGACTGGCAGCGCCTGCCGTGGCTGCCACTATGTGAACTTGCCCCTCAAGATACTTGATTGATTTCCGATTGTAAGCTCTTAGGTGGACAACTCTCATCCTCCCTCCCACTCCTGACAACCCCTCTGTCTAAGGGTGAATTGTCCATGGCTGCGAGGCACTTGGAAGGTCTGGGGATCTTAAGAGAGGCATCCCAGATCAGGAAGCTGGCATCTGCTCCCTTAGAACTCTAGTTTCGGGATCGCTCCCGTGGTCTACGGCTACGAGGGATGAGCGGCGAGAGATCTTCCGGGGCCACATCCATGTTTATTCTCAAAATCCAAAAAACAAACACAATTTGCTGAGATCATGGCAACGCTCCCAGAGACCGACTCCTTCCATCTGTTCAGTGTATATGTGGCGGCTCTGGCGGAAGGCAGAGGGTGTCTGTCCCTTATACAAGGGGCTCACGTAAATATAGCGACTTCAGCCTCTTTTATATCAGGGATCTGGGTTATTCCTCCCCCATTACTTGCCCCATGGTAATTATATACCGATACTGCAGATGGGGCCCAGTGTGCTACAAAACACTGGAACACACTGAACTAAGGCCCTCTCATAATCAAATCACAAAGGAAATGAATGATTTAACAATTAAAAACTCAATTTTATTGACATGACATTAAAACACATGTTCAAAAATTTTTTTGGTGGTAGCCAAATACAATAGCAGGTAGGTGTTAAAATCCAACAGCCACGGTAGTTACCATATTAATTATTCAAATGCAAAATACATGTGCAAAATGCATAAATAAATAAAGTGCTAGTGTCTCAATAATTGTTAAATCTGCCATAATCCATGGACAATGTATAATGCACACACACATGTATTAAGTACATACAAAAATTATATTACCAAACCGTGGCTGACTATCCCGACGCGCGTTTCGCTCACTGCTTCATCAGGATTTTAACACCTACCTGCTATTGTATTTGGCTACCACCAAAAATTTTTTTGAACATGTGTTTTAATGTCATGTCAATAAAATTGAGTTTTTAATTGTTAAATCATTCATTTCCTTTGTGATTTGCCCCATGGTAAGAAGTCCCCATAATAATCCCAGGTCCTAACAGTTATATTGCAATAGGAGGCATATAATAATGTCACACCGGCGGCTGCGTCCTCACAAGGAGGTCACCTGCCCGACACACGAGAAGTAGAAGCTGCAGCACCAGCACATGTTATGTAAGCTGTGCATCGCTGGCATCTGCAGCCGGATGTTCCCCGGGGCGACAATATGTGCCACATCTACAGTTGGATCCACAAGTCACAGCACTGAGGCAGCATCCTCCTCCTCCAGGACAGGGATCATCATCATCAGCTCCTGATACCAGAGTTATCATCCTCTGAGACAAGGAATATCATCATCCTCCAGGAAAAGGATCATCATCATCCCTGAAACTGGTACTATCATCATCCTCTGGCACACATAGTCATAGAATTCCTTTGTTATAGAAATCATGATCCATCAGAATAAGGATCATCGTGATCCACTAGGACTAGAATTATCATCATCCTCCAGGACAATGATCATCATGCTCCAGAACAGGAATCATCATCACCTTCTGAGACAAGGATCATCATGATCCTCTAGGACAGGAATGATCATCATCCTCTGGGGCAGGAATCGTCATCCTCCAAGAGAAGAATCATCATCCTCCACAGCAGGGATCATTATAATTCTCTGGGAGAGGAATGATCATCCTCAAGGGCAGGGATCATCATCATCATCCCATGGGACTGGTATCATGGTCATAACAGTCATCATCCTCCAGGACAAGGATCATCATCCTCCAGCACAGGGATCTTTATAAGCCTCTGAGGCAGGAATCATCATCATCCTCTGAGACAGGAATCATCATCCTTCAAGACAAGGATCATCATTCTCTGGGATAGGGATCATCAACATCCTCAGGGACATAAATCATCATCATCCTCCAAGACAAGGGTCATCATCATCCCCTGCAAATGGAATTATCATCATCCTCTGGTACACATAGTCATAGAATCCTCGGTCATAAAAATCATGATCCTTCGGAATAAGGATCATTATGATCCACTAGGACTAGAATTATCATCCTCCAGGACAATGATCATCATGCTCCTGGACAGGAATCATCATCACCTTCTGAGACAAGGATCATCATGATCCTCTAGGACAGGAATGATCATCATCCTCTGGGGCAGGAATCGTCATCCTCCAAGAGAAGAATCATCATCCTCCACAGCAGGGATCATTATAATTCTCTGGGAGAGGAATGATCATCCTCAAGGGCAGGGATCATCATCATCATCCCATGGGACTGGTATCATGGTCATAACAGTCATCATCCTCCAGGACAAGGATCATCATCCTCCAGCACAGGGATCTTTATAAGCCTCTGAGGCAGGAATCATCATCATCCTCTGAGACAGGAATCATCATCCTTCAAGACAAGGATCATCATTCTCTGGGATAGGGATCATCAACATCCTCAGGGACATAAATCATCATCATCCTCCAAGACAAGGGTCATCATCATCCCCTGCAAATGGAATTAT
This sequence comes from Rhinella marina, assembly GCA_900303285.1. Taxonomy (NCBI): domain Eukaryota; kingdom Metazoa; phylum Chordata; class Amphibia; order Anura; family Bufonidae; genus Rhinella; species Rhinella marina. The sequence goes on from ONZH01027101.1 coordinate 112,715, forward strand.
CATCATCCTCTGGTACACATAGTCATAGAATCCTCGGTCATAAAAATCATGATCCTTCGGAATAAGGATCATTATGATCCACTAGGAGTAGAATTATCATCATCCTCCAGGACAATGATCATCATGCTCCAGGACAGGAATCATCATCACCTTCTGAGACAAGGATCATTATGATCCTCTAGGACAGGAATAATCATCATCCTCTGGGGCAGGAATCATCATCCTTTGGGACGGGAATCATCATCCTCCAAGAGAAGGATCATCATCCTCCACAGTAGGTATCATCATCATTCTCTTGGAGAGGAATGATCATCCTCAAGGACAGGGATCATCATCCCATGGGACTAGTATCATCATCATTCATGGTCACAACAGTCATCATCCTCCAGGACAAGGATCATCATCCTCCAGCATAGGGATCTTCATAAGCCTCTGAGGCAGGAATCATCATCATCCTCTGGGACAGGAGTCATCTGCCTCCAAGACAAGGATCATCATCCACCAGGATAGGGATTATCATCATCCTCAGGGACATGAATCCTCCTCCTCCTAAAGGACATGGATCATCATCCTCCAAACAAGGATCACCATCCTTTAGGACAGCAATCATAATCCTCCAAGACAAGGATCACCATCCTCTAGGACAGCAATCATGATCCTCCAAGACAAGGATAGCCTTCCTCTAGGACAGCAATCGTGATCCTCCAAGACAAGGATCATCGCCCTCTGGGACAGATATCATCATCCACAAGGACAAGGATCGTCATCCTGCACACAGGGATCATCACCACCTAGGACAGAGATCATCATCCTCAAGGACAAGATCATCTTCATCCTCTGGGACAGAAATTATCATCCTCCAGGACAGGGCTTATTATCTTATCCTCCTCCACCAGAGAATTCACACCACTCAGAATAAGCCCTAAACTGGGCGCACAGTAAAGTGGTCATAACCTAAAAGTCAAAAGACGAGCAAATGCAGGAGAAGATACAGGGAAGGTGTGTGGCCCCCGACCCCCTGAATGCCCATAGAGGAGTGATAGAATCATGTTAGGTTACTCAGGGGTTACTGGTTCACCATGCAGAGACCACCAGAAGTCATAGGGACTCTTACAGTCATTGGTCTTGGAAAAGTTATGCAAATTAGCTCTCCTAGAAGAAAGAAAATTGTCTCTCTAGTGCGACCCAAGGGTAGCTACACTGTAGGTCAATTCCATGAACAATGACTGGAGATTTTAGCCAAACCAGAGGTCTGTGTACTTATGCATGTTCATCCTGGACCCCCTGATTCACTTACACAGGCAGAGCAGGCGTGACAATACAGAGAATAATGGTGGCCAGTAGTGGACAACGTAGAGAAGACCACAGAGAGGCTGAGATTATAATAACCCATCTCCATTCAGTCACTGCCCCCCCATAACACATGAACCCCATCTAGTAGCAGTTTATTGGGGGGCTCGAGATGCCCACCTTGATTAATTTAAGGGTACAGTCCTCAACCCCACCCCCTGCAGCACATTCACTAATAAGGTCACTGACTGTTAATAATCAGCTTCTTAGCTACAATTAACAGAATCAATTGTTCTCGCATTGTAGACTCAGCATCACAGGCACCGCAGCCCGCCACGTGCAGAGCATCACCAGAATGGCAATTAGCCATCTGCAGAGCATTGCTCTATCTTCTCTATCTCCTGACAGATACATAGTAATATATCCTGCAGATTATTACACTGCTAACCTCTCTAGAGATCTGCAGACCATCGCACTGTCCTCTCTACCTCATGACAGATACGTAGTGATCTATTCCGCAGATTATTACACCACTCTCCTCTCTAGAGATCTGCAGAACATTGCTCTGTCCTCTCTACCTCCTGACAGATACCTAGTGATATATTCTGCAGATTATTAGACCACTGACCTCTCTTGAGATCTGCAGAACATTGCTCTGTCCTCTCTACCTCCCCACAGATACATAGTGCTATATCCTGCAGATAGTGATGTATTCTGCAGATTCTTTGCCGCGCTTCCTGTCACTCATCCCATTGAACTGCCTGATAACAGGGAACAATAGACTGTACTGAGCATGGAGAGAATACACACTGCGGCTGGGTCAGGGTTAACAAGACACGTCATATATCTTATCATTGTACCCCTAGTACAGACATGAGGGGTGCCAGGGGGTGACAGACAGTACATTGATCACATGACCAGTGTAAGGTGCTGGGGGCATATTAGGGTGTGGGGTCCACCATAGATTGGGGCAGGGTACTGGTGGAGGGGAGACACATATAGTAGAGGCACAGAGTATACACATATATATAACTGCACAGACAATAGAGGGAGGATACATTGTAATGCTGGCAGGCTGTGAACATTGACCCTGGGGTGAGAGCCAAGCTATTGCGGAGCTCAGACATGACTTGGGCCCAAGGGCTGACAGTCTAAGAAGTGAAAGCTGACATCAGAGACCTTATATATATCATCCCCGCCCACCGTACAGTATATTTGGTTTTACCTGAGCTGCCATATACATACATATATATAGTAGATAGAGAGATAGATATGAGGTAGACGATTGATTGATTGATTGATAGACAATCGATAGATAGATAGATATGAGATAGACGATTGATTGATAATCGATAGATAGATATGAGAGATAAATACATAGATAGATGTTAGATATAACAGTATAATACACATAGCATACATATACAGTGTAATATATATATATATATATATATATATATATACACACCTATAGGTATCTCTGGATATAGGTGCCCCGCACTCACCGCACTCCGAGGACACACAGATTTTCTCCTTAACACAGAGCGCTCGACACGTTCATCTCCTTCTGTCTATCCCATGTCTGAGAATCACTGCAAGCTGGGAATGCTGGGAGAGGATGGGGCAGGTTCTGGAGATAATGGGGTGCTGGGTCTAGTGATGATGAGACAGGTTGTGAAAATGTTAAGAGTGCTGGAGATGTTGATGATGGGGGAAGGTCCTGGAGATCATGAGGTGCTGACTCTAGTGATCATGTGACAGATTTTGGACATATTGGGGTGCTAGAGATGATAAAGCAGGTTTCTGAGATATTGGGGTACTGGATCTTGTGGGATCTTGTGATGGTGGGGTGGATTCTGGAGATGTTGGGATGTTAGAGATGATGAGGAGACAGGTTTGAGGGGTAATGAGCTGCTGGATCTAGAGGTGATGAAGCAGTTTTTGGAGATGGTGGGGCACTGGATCAAGTGATTATAAGAAAAATTCTGGAGATTATGGGGTCCTGGATCTAGTGATGTTGAGGCTTGTTCTTGAGATGATGAAGTGCTGGATCCAATGATGATTAGGCAGGTTCTAGAGATGGAGCACTAGACATAGTGATGATGGAGCAGATTCTGGAGATGTTGACGAGACTGTTTCTGGAGATAATGGGAGGCTGGATCTAGTGATAAGGCAGGTTTTGGAGAATGGGGTGCTGGATCAAGAGATAATAAGGGAAATTCTGGACATGATCAGGTGCTAGATCTATTGATGATCTGGAGTTAATGGATTGCCGGATCTGATGATGAGGCAAGTTCTAGAGATGCGGTGCTGGATCTAGTGATGATTATGCAGGTTTTGGATATGATCTGTTTCTTGATTTAGCAATGATGAGGCAGGTTGTGTAGACGATGTGGTGCTGGATCTGATGATGATTCGCTAGGTTCAATAGTTTATGAAGTGCTGGATCTAGTGATGATTGGGCAAGTTCTGGAAATGTTGGGGTGCTGGAGATGATGAAGCTGTTTCTGGAAATGATAGAGTGCTGGATCTAGTGATTACGGAGCAGATTCTGGAGATGATGTGGTGTCGCAGATTTTGGAGATGGTGGGTTACTGGAGATGTTGAGGCAGGTTCTGGAGAAAATGGGACAGGTTCTGGAGATGATGAGATGCTGGATCCGGTGATGACAAGACAGGTCGTAGAAAATACAGGGTGTGTGTTCTGGAGGTGTTAGGACAGGTTCAGATGATGATGAGATGCAGTGTCTATAATGAGGTGGTAGAACTACTTACTATAAGGTCAAGTTTTTAGTTCATAGTTTGCCATAGGTCTAAATAGTTAGGGAAGAGGGTTTTCAGATGAGTTATGTACAGGAGGAAACAATGGGTTAAATGTGCTAGAGGTGGTGGGCTGGACTTTGTGGAGATTTCTTGAAATCATGGGGCCCTTTTGGAGATGATGGGGGCAGGTTCTGCAGAAGGTGGGTACAGGTTCTAGCAGTTATGGAGATGATGGAAGTACAGGTCATGCAGATGACAGAGGTGCAGATATGGGTGCAGATTCAGAGGATTATATGGTTTAGCTGGAGAGGATAAAGTAGATTTGGGAAAAGATGGGGGGGTACAGATGATGAGGTGCTCTTCTTAAACAAGCGATGTGAAAGGCTCCAGCTTTGCAGGTGCTGAATGTTTTCTAGCTGATTTTAGGTCTCAGTCTGGAGAAGGTAACCCTTAAGATGAAGATTTGGGAAGTATTCTGTCCTGGCAATGCCGGCTCTCTACATCTACACTGCAGGTTGATGGGAGGATGGAGCAGAATTGTATGGGATGAGGAGGGATGTCTGAGGCTTCTTATAAGGTCGGTGTCGCTGGAGTCTGCAGGGTGATCCTCAGTGCCAGGGAGGGGGAACAGATGCAGCTTTAGAGATGCTCAGTTCAAGTCTGGAATGAGAGACGAGTAATCCAGAGATTCTCCGGAGATGCCAGCCTGTGGGGCAGAGAGAAGGCCGTCCTTAGATGCCAGGCGGGGGGAGGGTGGCAGAGATGCCAGTCTGTTAGATTGGGGGGAGTGATGAGCCGCAGGGGGGGATTCCAGGCCGCCGCAGACATAGACGAGTCTGAGCAGATAGAGGGAGCAGCGAAGAGTCACATGGAGCTTCTACCACAGCCTCGGCTTCTCCACTGGAACAGATTTACCCAGGATTAACCCTTTCATGCATGTACATGAACAGAGAACACTATGCGAATGCCAGAGAATGCGCTGTCCAAAGGATGAGACGTAGTTATCTGTGTATTGTGCCAACCTGCAAACAATCTGATGCGAGGAATGACACTTGTGACACCAGCTCCAATCATGTCGGAAGGCACAATCATCCCCTGTGGGAACTCTAATGCAATATACTATATAACATATAATACAGACCTTGCAGAGGTAGTCTGTTATACAGCAGGTAATACAAACCTGTACAAACCTGTATTTAGATAAAACAAATCAGTGCAACATGGAAGAGCAGTATACTGTACAGCAGATAATAGAAACCTGTACAGCATGGAGAGGCAGTCTATTATACAGCAGATAATACAAACCTGTACAGCATGGAGAGGCAGTCTATTATACAGCAGATAATACAAACCTGTGCAGCATGGAGAGGCAGTCTATTATACAGCAGATAATACAAACATGTGCAGCATGGAGAGGCAGTCTATTATACAGCAAGAAATGAAAACCAATGCAGCATGGAGAGGCAGTCTAATATATAGCAAGAAATGTAAACCTGTGCAGCATGTAGAGGCAGTCTGTTATACAGCAAGAAGTGAAAACCAGTGCAGCATGTAGAGGCAGTCTAATATATAGCAAGAAATGAAAACCTGTGCAGCATGGAGAGGCAGTCTGTTATATAGCAAGAAATGAAAATCTGTGCAGCATGGAGAGGCAGTCTGTTATATAGCAAGAAATGAAAATCTTTCCAGCATGGAGAGGCAGTCTATTATACAGCAGAAAATGTAAACCTGTGCAGTATGGGTAGGCAGTCTATTATACAGCAAGAAATGCAAACTTGTGCAGCATGGAGTGGCAGTCCATTATGCTTAATTCAGACGTCCGTGGAGCACGGTCTGTGAAAACCTGGACCGTGCTCTTTCTGAGGGCAGGAGTGCACTGCGTCATTGGTTGCTGGTCGCCGTGCGCTTCGTGAGGCTGCCGCTGTACAGTGATACACTCGATACAAGTGTGTAAAGTGTATCACTGTACAGCGGCAGCCTCACGAAGCGCACAGCGTCATAGCAACCAACGACGCCGTGCGCTCCTGCCCTCAGAAGGAGCACGGTCCGGGTTTTCACGTCTGAATTAAGCCTTATACAGCAAGGAATGCAAACCTGTGCAGCACAGAGAAGCAGTATACTGTACAACATATAATACAAAGTAGTACAGTGTACAACAGACAAAGCAAGCTTGCGTAGCATAGATAAGCAGTATACTATACAGCAGGTAATACAACCCTATGCAGCATTGCAAAGCAGTACACTGTACAAAAGATTATCCAAGCATTTGAAGCATGGAGAGGCAGTATACTGTACAGCAGGAAATACAAACCTATGCAGCATTAAAAAGCAGTATACTGTACAGCAGGAAATACAAACCTATGCAGCATTAAAAAGCAGTATACTGTAAAGCAGGTAATACAAGCCTGTGCAGCATATGGAAGCAGTGTATTGTACACCAGATAAAACAATTCTGTGTAGCATGGAAGAGTAAACTGCACATCAGATAATACAAGCCTATGCGGCATGGAAAAGAAGAAGCAGTGTATTGTACAGCAGGTAATACAAACCTGTGTAGAGTGGAGAGGCAGTATTCTGTCAAATAATAGAAGTCTGCACAGCATGAAGAGGTAAAGTAGAGAGGATGATACAAGTATGTGCAGTGTGGAAAGTAAGTCTAGAGTATAGCATAGATTGTGCAGCATGAGAAGGCAGTCTACTGTACAGAGGTTGATACAAGCCTGTGCAACATGAAGATGCAGCCCAGTTTACAGAGGATGAAACAAGTCAGTTCAACATGTACATCCAGTCTACTGTACACAGAACAATACAAGTCTGTGGAGCACAAAGTTACGGTCTACTGTACATCAGTAAGAATCCATGACCTCTTCAGTACATAAGATAAGTGATCTATAAGAAGAAAGGCCAGAAGGATGTAATAATTATACTCATTGCAGCCTACAATAACACTTAAAGGGGATGTCCAAGCAAAAAAAAAAAGCTAAATAGCAGGGAAGGTGTTAAAATATAAAAAGCAAGTTATACTTACCGGTTCAAGTGCCCTCTGCACCAGCCCCATTGCTCTGATCCTTCCCGCTGCTGCAACCATGATGTCATGTTCTTCAGCACAGCAATGACATCACTTTAACACATGTGACTGCTGCAGCCAATCACTGGTCTCAGAAGTATATGACACAAGACAAAAGCCTGGCGGGAGGATTGGTGAAACTGGAGAGGAGGGGTTTGTATGGGTTAAATAATAAAATATGGGTTGTATGGGTTAAATAATAAAATAACTTGTTTTATTATTTTAACCCTTCCTTGTCTTTTTGCAATTTTTCTTTAAACTCTGACATCCCCTTTAAGAAAAAGAGGATAACGTAAAGCTCAGCATTTAGTCACTCCAATTCTACTGGTGTCTACTCCTCGTTTGTGACATGATTTCCATATTGTCATAATTGACCTAATTACATTCAGTGCAGGGATCGCTCCCCTCCCCCCGCCGCTCTAATCCACTGATCATTCTAATGCGATGGGTAACCCAGAGAAACCCCAACTGTGGCTGTGTGATATGTGTGTGAGGACCTGTGGTCACATGACCATATTGACAGGTCCAGACAGGGAGGAGCTGCCTCTACAAGTAGAAGTGATTTTAGTGTTACAAGGCCCACACAGTGTGCAACTTACTCCCCTGCCCATGGACATTTCTTCGGAAGCACAGGGGCTGTAGACAAAGCAGAGCCCTGATGCAGCATGTACCTTTTACTGTATAACTCCCTCGGGGCCAGATCAATCACACAGCTCCCGTGGTCATGTAGCCCAAGTTAATGTTCATACTGTAAGTCCCCTTTAAGGCCTATTGCACCAATCAGGGGTATCTGTAGCTTTGGCTGCCATCACATGGGTTCTGATACAGGCTGGGAGCTGTGTGATGTTCGCTGCTTTCTCTACACATGATTAGCAGATTTTTGCTTTCTTTGCCACTGTTGGTTAATTAACGGAGTAATTTGCAGATTTCAGGATAATTAGGGATTTACGCTTTAGCTGCCAGGAAACCAGACAGGGCTGCGACGGTGGATGATGCAGGATTTATACGTGCAGACAGAAGGATCCTATGTAACAACATATGCAGCGTCCTGTCTGCAGAGAGCGCCCACCAGGGTGTAGACGGCGGCAACAGGTGTCATCATGCAGGGACTACAACGTCCAGCAGGAGGCGCGTAGTACGAAAAATCACACTGGCTTCAGATCTAGATGCAATGAAATCTATTGCTCCCTGTTATTAGCCATTACAGGTTGGGGAGAGGCTGGAGGTACAGTTCCTGAATACCAAAAAACTCTGTATGTGTGACTGCTGTCAGCTCCTCTTCAGACTGTGAAGGTTACGGGCCCTTTAACCTACTACCGGACAATGGGGGCGGATACTTTCCTTCATGTCATGTACTGATACTGTCTCCATCTCCTCCTTCCACGCTGGAAATTCGCTGTCGTTAATTTCGCTCGTTCCTTTTTCTGCCGTCTCCATGATGTTCCATGTACGATAAGAAAACCGCCAGTCAGATCCGCCTCCTCGCACTGATTCACTCCCGCTAATTGCGGAGGTCGGGAGAGATGTGATCGGCGGCGTGTTCTCAGGTCAGAGCGACAGGCATCGCGCAGTGAGAATTAGAGCACAGGGGATCGGGGTTCAGTGCCGAATAATTATTAGATAATATGTTTTTCCATTCTCAAGGGAAGCGCGGTTGTGTTGCTATGGAGACGCCATTGTCAGAACTTCGTAGAAGAGTTGTCTGCGCTAGTTCTTCATCTCACAAGGACTATAAAGAACCTCAACCCTCAAGAAATAGTGTCTACGTAATAATGCCATACAGTGCACACATAATAGTGCCATACAGTGCACACATAATAGTGCCATACAGTGCCCACATAATAGTGCCATACAGTGCCCACATAATAGTGCCATACAGTGCCCACATAATAGTGCCATACAGTGCCCACATAATAGTGCCATACAGTGCTCTCATAATAGTGCCATACAGTGCTCTCATAATATGCCATACAGTGCTCTCATAACAGTGTTGTACGTGCCCACATAATAGTGCCATACATTGCTCTAATAATAGTGCCATACAGTGCTCTCATAATAGTGTCATACAGTGCCCACATAATAGTGCTATACAGTGCTCTCATAATAGTGCCATACAGTGCTCTCCTCTCATAATATGCCATACAGTGCTCTCATAATAGTGTTGTACGTGCCCACATAATAGTGCCATACATTGCTCTAATAATAGTGCCATACAGTGCCCACATAATAGTGCTATACAGTGCTCTCATAATAGTGTCATACAGTGCTCTCATAATAGTGTTGTACATGCGTGCCCACATAATAGTGCCATACAGTACTCTGATAATAGTGGAATACAGTGCTCTCATAATAGTGTCATACAGTGCACATATAATAGTACCACACAGTGCCCACATAATGTGCAAAGTGCAATAATAGTGTTGTATGTTCCGGCATAATAATGCCAAACAGTCTCCACATAATAATTCCATACACTGCCCATGTAATAATGTCATAAAGTGCCCACATAACCTGTTCATACAGTACTCACATAACATATGGTGCCTACGCCTACATAATAGCATCAAATAATAATGCCAAACAGTGCCCACAAAAAATGCCTTACAGTGCCTACAGAATAGTGCATTACAGTGCTCACATAATATTGCCATACAGTGCCCACAAAAAATGCCTTACAGGCCCACAGAATTAGTGCTCCAAATTGCATAGGCCCAAATGTTGTACATGCCCACATAGTAATGCCAATTAGTGCCCACATCATAGTGCAATATAATGCTCACATAATAGTGTTGTACATGCCCACATAACAGTGCCATACAGTGCCCATATAATAGTGAAATATAGTGCTCATGTAATTGTTCAAATACTACCACAACCCTCACTGTGATATTGATATAAATGTGACATGATGGATTACAGTAGACTGTTTTAAGTGGGGATGGGGTGGTGGAGATCCTAAATAATAGAGGCCTTACTGTGACCCCTGTGGCCCCCTATAGCTACCCCCCTATCCTGCTATATACTCGTTTAACCCTTCCCCCCTTACACATGCACACGTGGCTTGGATCCCGCAGAGAGTGACAGGAAAATATGCTGCAGACATAAAAGGAGAAGTCTCATCATCCAGCACGTGAGGCTGTGGGAACATTGCGCTGGCTGTCAATCATCAGCTGAATACAGATCACATGACAATGAGCGGCAATTATCTAGTCGTGTGGGATGAGTGGAACGACTCCACGTGGGCAGACAGTGGGAAGTGAGTGCCAGGCAACAAGAGACATCACCAGGGGGAGGGGGGCACAGACTTTATCATGCAAATTCTTCCCAGCGGCTGATTCTTTCATCTATAACTTTGTAGGGCCTGTTTTACGCCTGCGTCGTGGCTTTCTGGTTTTGAGATCCGACAGAGGAATGAAAGGATCCGTGCCATGTAATACATCCGGATGCATCCATTTTGGCCGGATCCGGTTGTATTAAATCTAAACTGAACAAAACGGATCCGGTATGAAAATCACTGTAAGTCAATGAGCGCCTGATCTGTTTTTTTCGTTAACCAAAAAAACGGATCTGGCACCATTGACTTACATTGATTTTCATGCAGGATTTAGTTTGTTCAGTTTTTCAGACCGCGACACAAAACCCCAGCTTGCAGCAGTTTTGTATCCAGTCAAAAAATTCAACAAAATGGAACAGAACGGAACGTTTTGACGGCGATTTTGATGGAGTCCATCTGGCCGTGAAAACAGCCAAAAAAAAAGGACATATCCTATTTTTGACAGCCAAGGGCCACACAAGTTTAGCACAAAGTCAAGAAATCATTGGTTGCCACGATCAAAAGCCGCCATGTATTTTACCGCAAAAACCGCTGCAGTTGCTGCCACATTTTTTTCATTGTGCAGTACCCCAGTACAGGGAGCATTTATAAATGATAGGTTTGTAATGTTTGCACTGTGCACCAGCGGGTGAGGTATGGTTGGCATCAGGAATGGGGCTAACCACCCCATTTATCTCCTCTTAGTAGGAGTGGGCTGGTCCTACTTCCTGCCAGGGGAGGGGAGTCTTAGCTAGGATTGTGAGGAGTGAGGAAACAGGTCCTATTGTTTCTGCTCCTAGGACCTAAGAGACGAGAGAACCAACTCATCTGTGAGACCACTACTCCAGACTTCAAAGACAAATCTACAGATATTCTGCAAAGCTACCAGCAACCATAGCTATCCACAGCCTGCTGTAGGTGAGGGACTACGGCTCAGACACCCATCTATTTACGTCACATCCAGGCCAGGCCAACTAAAAAAAAAACGCCTGCATTACACAGTGGGTACCTACAGCCATAAGTGCCAGCTTACAGCTGTTAACCAGAAGTTCAGGGGTGCATACCACATGTGTCATCATCTGTTACTTCCAGCCTCCATACCTCATCATCTGAGAAGAGAAATTGACCTGTGTACAAACTACTGCTGGATGTACTACAACTACTATTTTCTTAGTAAAGAGAGACTTTTATTCTTCTACTTCTGGCCTGATTACTTTAACCACCGTTTCATTGCACCAATCCCCAGGGTGCAACAGCCTGAAGGCCATTTCCACTCCCACCCATGCACTGGCTCCTCAGGGGCTTGCTGAATTAATATTGGCGTCACGAACAGGATTGTGCTTCCGTGCCTTATTATCACTGGCCTAATTGCTGTGTGGACCCTAAAAGAAACTTTATTGCCCTTGCTGGAGGGAAATCAGTGGAAGCTATGGCCACATGGTGTTAACAAGACTTCTAACCACTGCCTGTTACTGAGGCCCAGAATCCCGACATCAGAGGCGCACCAGCACGCCAGTGACGTTAATCTGCAATCTCAGATCCGCACCAAAGCTCCGCTCCTCCACATAGGGAAATCAGAGAGAACGCCCAGCCAAAGGGCAGGCAAGATGTATATGTGCATTCACTGCGCTGGGTGTGGAGGATCAACACCTCTACTAAGGCTCCCATTTATTATTTTGCAAAGGCAAAAGCCTGCGGACCAAATACAAGGCCTGTGCGTGGAGCAGAGGCTTTTGCCCAACTCAAGAAGCTGCTGTCTTGCTGAGGTGCAGAGACGGAAGGCGGAGGAGACTCACCACGTGCTACAAGAATTACGGAAGAAAGATGATCCAAACCTGATTGGTATACTATCATGTGGGGTGACAAGCCCTAGATACTAGAGATTGTCCAAGATGTCCAAATAGCACGGGAGATGACACTGCTGCCACTGCCAGCAATGCGTCCCGCATCTGCTGGTGTAGCGGATGCAGCAGGAGCTCTTACCCCGCTGACCAGATCATCACCTATGGAGGTAGGCCGGGGCCTGAAAAGCACTGCATATCTATTGGCTTATGCCCATGACCCTTGGCGCTACAAAACTGCTCTGGGAGAGTGGGTGATCAGGGTCTTGGATTGTCCTCATCCTGGGGACCCGAAGCCAGAGCGGTGGGTGGGCACTGTCCGCTGGTTTTCAGTGGAGAGAGGGAGTGGATTCCTGGTGGACAATGAAACTCTAGAAGAGTATGACCACATGAAGTATACCACTATGGTCAACTTGCTGCTGTGGTCCCTTGCCACAGCCAAAACCAGAGGCCTTGATCCCAGGGTTACCGAAGGCTCCAAAAGCCGGTGTGCCTGCTACTAATGTGATCCCCAGCCTGACTATTACTATTCATACCAGGTCCACCTACAAGTATGAGCTTCCCAGGAAGCTACCACTAGAAAAGCAGGCCCTACAAGAAGGCATACAGCACCAAGCCACCCCCTGGGGCAGGGGCGGATTGGCCATAGACCTTACAGGGAAATTTCCTGGTGGGCCGATGCCCCAGGAGACCACCTGGGCCCTCCTCACAGCCGGCCAGTGGAACTTTTTGGGGATGTATTTTGTTCTGCTGGCAGTATTCTGTGATGGACTGTGGTATTTGGCTCTGTTGGGGTGGTATAATTTGCCACAATATGGCATTGCTGGCCCTGCATTCCATCAATTTGGACCCAACTACAAAACAGGGCCACTTTTAGTATTTTTTCCAGGGCCACTTTAAGTTCCCAATCCGCCCCTGCCCTGGGGTTTACCTGCCACCACCACAGGAACTCATGTGCTCTTACTCTAATGCTCCAGCAGGACCATCTGAGCTGAGGGGGCCCTCATGATCTTCACAAATGACATAAGATTCTGCAGTCCTGTATCTGGCCACTGGAGGTCAACATAGCCCCAGTTTAAGCTTTAAAGTGACTGCCACAGAACCTCCAGGGGAGGACATTCTCATGGATCTTGGAGAACATGAAAAAGAGGAGGAGTTCACACTAATTTAAGCATACTGGAGCCATCTGCTGGGACATAATGCAAGGGTGAGATGAACTGGCCCTTGTTGTGTTTTATATATTCTTTTGGCCCTATATATTCAGTCACTCCAGTAAATTCCCAAGTTGTGCATGTTGCGCTTTCCCTTCCCTTCTCAGGTTAAGCCAAACTGCCTGAGATACAGTTATGCAGCATTTCAAGGTTCGTGCTTAAAGGGAACCTGTCATCACCGAAACACCCCCTGAACTAGAGTAAGTGTTGTATAGTGTAAGTGATGCTGAATCCGAATATGTAAGTTTTATCTTCATACTCACTTCTATTCCGACGCTGTGCTCCCACAAACTTGCAGTAAAATGCACTCAGTGGACTCTTCTTTGAGTCCTCCCCATTATGTGAGTGAGCACCGGAGTCCAGTGAGTGCATTTTACTGCTGGTTTGTGGGAGCACAGCGTCGGAATAGAAGTGAGTATGAAGATAAAACTTACATATTCGGATTCAGCATCACTTACACTATACAACGCTTACTCTAGTTCAGGGGGTGTTTCGGAGATGACAGGTTCCCTTTAAGGAATAGACGTCCCCTGAGCTCCTTATGACCCAATTGTGCCACCAGGACTCACCTTTTATAGAGCAGCAAGTTGGGGATTTGTTTCATCTGCGACAATTTCAAGAGAAATACACTTTGCTTTTGACTCTAAGGCCTCGTCTAACTTTCCCGTTTTCCACTGATGTGTGCTGTCCGCATTTTCCACGGACAGCACATGTACTCACTGATTTAAATGTATCTGTTCACATTTCAGTATTTTTTTACTGACTGTGGGTGACATGCACTACTTTGATCCCTGATGCAGTCCAAGCACGCCTATAGAAGTCTATGGATCAGTGAAAATCACGGACAGATCACGGATGGCATCCATTGTGTGTCCGTTTTTTAACTGAAGACTAATAGGAGTTTCTTTGAAAATCAACACTAACACTATCTGAGCCGCAACGCCATGGGCTCAGTCTTAAGACTTATGCACACGAATGTATTTTCTTTTTGTGTCCATTCCGTTTTTTTATTTGCGGACTGTATGCGGAACCATTCATTTCAGTGGGTCCGCAAAAAAAACGGAAGTTACTCCGTATGCATTCTGTATGTCCGTATTTCCGTTCTTTCAAAAAAATAGAACATGTCCTATTATTGTCCACATATCGGACAAGGATAGGACTGTTCTATTAGGGGCCGGCTGTTTCGTTCAGCAAAATACAGAATGCACACGAACGTCATCCATATTTTTGGCGTATACGTTTTTCGCAGACTGCAATGTGCATGAGCCCTAAATGTGCATTCTACAGATAATGGTCCTTGTGATTGACCTAAGTAGTCACACATCTGAAGGTTTGTTACAATTGCATCCAGTCTAGAGAATCCTCTGTGAGACAGACTGGACTCCAAACTGATATATTTTCTTTGCCCTTATACATTGTAACAAACCATCCGGAGAGATGAATGATTTGTGCTGCTGATTCACTAATGCAGTACACTGAGACACGGTAACAAACCCTCCCCTGTGAGGTTGGAAACAGAGATAATGAAAATGGTGGCAAATCGAAACCTTAGGTCTAGCGATGTGACAGAACGTTTAATTAAACAGGGATTACTCTTCATTTACATAATGGCAGCGCCCCCCTTTAAGGCAGGGGTGTGGGGTGTCAGAGGCGGGCACCCTGGACTGCTGCCCGGCTTCCGTGCTGCAGGCTCTAATGATGCAACTGGGAAAAGGGAAGAAAATGAATGGGGATGTCAAGACAACCCTCGCCCTGCGAGCTGGAAAGGCGCCCAGCCAGATATAAACCTCACCGGCATCTGTCACTAAGGAGTCATACAAGTGCAGAGGGCACCTGGAGACTGGCACTGCCAAGCAATGAGATTGTGAGCCCCATAACAGAGCACTGAACTACGGGCTCCCCCAAATTGAAACACTACAGGGGCCCCAGGGCCACAGGCGGCAGATACAGAAGCCATGAAGACAGTGCTGGTGTGGGTATCAGTGCTGCAGCTGGTGAGGCTGGCAGTGCCCGGCAAATTCCCAGGTGAGCTCAGGTGGAGGTGATGTCAGCATTTATCAGTCTTTATGAAGAATCTGCATTTTCTGTGCTAAAACAGAAAATTGGTGTAATTTCCCTGATCTGAATTTACAGCAAGTGTCATACTCCAGTCACATCCAGAGCTGCAGTCACTATTCTGCTGTCACGTCATTTGTCATGCTTTAGTAATATCTAGAGCTGCAATCACGATTCTACTGTTACACGATCTATCATACTCCAGTCAGATCCGGAGCTGCAGTTATTATTCTGCTGTTACATCAGTCGCATACAGAGTTGTAGTCCCTGTTCTACTGTGATATCATTTTTTGTGCTTCAATCACATCCAAAGCTGCATTCATAATTCTCTTGTTGCATCTTGTCTTATACTCTAGTGACATTCAGAGACACATTCACAGTTGTGGTGTCATGTCATCTCTTACACTCCAGTTGCATCCAGAGCTACAGTCACAATTCTGCGGTTACATCATTTATTATTCTGCAGTCACATCCAGAGCTGCAGTCACAATTCTGCGGTTACATCATATATTATTCTGCAGTCACATCCAGAGCTGCAGTCACAATTCTATGGTTACATAATGTGTTATACTCCAGTCACATCTAGAGCTGCAATCCCAATTCTGCGGTTACATAATGTGTTATACTCCAGTCACATCCACAGTTGCAGTCACAATTCTATAGTTACATAATGTGTTATACTCCAGTCACATCCACAGCTGCAGTTACAATTCTGCTGTTACAACATATATTATTCTGCAGTCACATGCAGAGCTGCAGTCACAATTCTACAGTTACATGTGTTATACTCCAGTCACATCCACAGCTGAAGTCACAATTCTGCTGTTACAACATATATTATTCTGCAGTCACATCCAGAGCTGCAGTCACAATTCTACAGAAACATAATGTGCTATACTCCAGTCATATCCACAGCTGCAGTTACAATTCTGCTGTTACAACATATATTATTCTGCAGTCACATCCAGAGCTGCAGTCACAATTCTGCTTTTACATCATGTATTATACTACAGTCACCTCCAAAGCTACAGTCACAATTCTGCAGTTACGACATGTCTTATACTCCAGTCACATCTACAGCTGCATCCACAGTTCTTCTCACTTCCAATGTGGCGCAGCAGAGCATGATCTCTACAGACAATAACCTATAGGGTCAGCAGTGAGATGCGAGCAGCCCGAGAGCTAACAGGAAACCTGCAGAATTGTGATTTTAGCTCTGGAGTGACTGGATTATAGAACATAAAATAACAGCTGAACTGTGGCTGCAGCTCTGAATGTGATTAGTGTACAAGACCTGATGTAACACGGGATCAGTGAAAGACAGGATATTGTTCTATGGAGGGGACTTCCTTACAGCTCCTCTGTGCTGCTGTTGCCTGTGTACTGTATGAAGACATCATTATAATCAACACTAATGATGTCAGCGGGGGGTTAATAATTGTATGAGGACTGCTGGACGAAGCAGAGACTGATCACATGGTAACAGGAGCTTTATATCTGCTCATCACCTGCCTGTTATAAATATGTGACTTCTCGCCCCTCTGACTGTTCTTCCTGTCACAGATGTAGAGAAGGAGCCAAAGTACTGGAGAGACCTTGGCCGTCAGACCCTAGAAGAAGCCCTGAGACTGCAGAGTCTGAACATGAACCAAGCCAGGAATCTCATCCTGTTCCTGGGAGACGGTAGGTAGACGGTGCCATTAATACCAGTGATGAGGCAGAGACTTGCAGGGAGATGACACGATGCCAGACTGGTGGATTTCGGACACTCCAGGGTCGTGGCTTCTCCTCCTTTTCAGATTTTTCAGACCCTAGAAATTCTGTATCATCGCAAAACTGCTTGTGGAATTTTCCTTGTCCGGGTGACATTATCATACGGCCTCATTATGTTGTCAGATATGGGCGTCAGTGTTCAGGGTGTGGAAGAAATTAAGTGGTGAGTGTCACCGCCTTACAACAATGTATCATCCTGACAGGTGTTACCACATCAGAACCGGAATCAGAACCAGACAGATTAAAGTTCAATTTCATGTACATCTTGTCATATACTCCATTCACATCCAGAGCTGCAGTCACTGACCTGTTATATCCTGTCATATACTCTATTCACATCCAGAGCTGCAATCACTGACCTGTTATATCCTGTCATATACTGCATTCACATCCAGAGCTGCAGTCCCTGACCTGTTATATCCTGTCATATACTCCATTCACATCCAGGGCTGCAATCACTGACCTGTTATATCCTGTCATATACTGCATTCACATCCAGAGCTGCAATCACTGACCTGTTATATCCTGTCATATACTCTATTCACATCCAGAGCTGCAATCACTGACCTGTTATATCCTGTCATATACTGCATTCACATCCAGAGCTGCAGTCCCTGACCTGTTATATCCTGTCATATACTCCATTCACATCCAGGGCTGCAATCACTGACCTGTTATATCCTGTCATATACTGCATTCACATCCAGAGCTGCAGTCACTGACCTGTTATATCCTGTCATATACTCCATTCACATCCAGAGCTGCATTCACTGACCTGTTATATCCTCTCACATACTCTATTCACATTCAGAGCAGCAGTCACTGACCTGTTATATCCTATCATATACACCGCTCACACCCAGAGCTGCAGTCCCTGACCTGTAATATCTTGTCTAATATACTCCATTCACACCCAGAGCTGCAGTCCCTGACTTGTTATATCCTGTCATATACTCCATTCACATCCAGAGCTGTAATACCTGACCTGTTATAACCTGTCATATACTTCATTCAGATCCAGAGCTGCAATACCTGACCTGTTATATCATGTCATATGCTCCATTCACATTCAGAGCTGCAGTCCCTGACCTGTTATATCCTGTCATATACTGCATTCACATCCAGAGCAGCAGTCACTGACCTGTTATACCCTGTCATATGCTTCATTCATACCCAAAGCTGCAGTCACTGACCTGTTATATCCTGTCATATACTCCATTCACATCCAAAGCTGCATCTACTGACCTATTATATCCTGTCATATACTCAATTCACATCCAAAGCTGCATTCACTGTTCTGTTATACCCTATCATATACTCCATTCACATCCAGAGCTGCAGTCCCTGACCTATTATATCCTGTCATATACTCCCTCCACATCCAGAGCTGCAATACCTGACCTGTTATAACCTGTCATATACTTCATTCAGATCCAGAGCTGCAGACACTGACCTGTTATACCCTATCATATACTCCATTCACATCTAGAGCTGCAGTCACTGACCTATTATATCCTGTCATATACTCCAATCACTCCCAGAGCTGCATTCACTGACCTATTATACCCTGTCATATACTACATTCACATCCAGAGCAGCAGTCCCTGACCTGTAATATCCTCCCTTCACATCCAGAGCTGCAGTCCATGACCTGTTATACCCTGCCATTTACATCCAGAGCTGCAGTCACTGACCTGTTATAACCTGTCATATACTCCATTCACATCCAGAGCTGCAGTCACTGATCTGTTATACCTTGTCATATACAGATAACTGGTATAAATACATTGATAAATCTCCTGACCCCCTTCTATTACAAAGCTATCTGCCTGCAGTCACCACTAGAGGGAGCACAATGCATAGGAATTTATACAATTACCATTGAACCAGTGACATTGAAGCTGTAGTAATCTATTTGCACTGAGCTCCCCCTAGTGGTGACTGCATGAAAATGCAGTGTTTTTACATTGGGAAGAGAAAGCAGTTGTGTGGCTTGTCTCCACTGAAGGTAGGCCATTTGGCTGCAGTCACTTTCCCATTTCAAGAAGTCAGTTTTCACTGCTGCCTCCTGGTGGTTCAGTCTGTGTACAGAGAATGCTTCACTGTAATGCATTGTGGGAGATGTAGTGTTTTCAGCATGCTTACAATGCAGAGACCAATGTACTTTGGGTGTCTCAGGTGTCTAGTCACGTCTTCCACTCGCTAGTCTGGATGATAGAGGCTCTGCCCCCATTAGCAATAAAACCTTCATAGCGGCCCCTGTATTATATAGCCCAGATATAGTGCCAGCTGTTGTTATGACTCCGGGTAGTGCACCCTGTATTATAATGTCCCCTGTAGTCC
This sequence comes from Rhinella marina, assembly GCA_900303285.1. NCBI lineage: Eukaryota > Metazoa > Chordata > Amphibia > Anura > Bufonidae > Rhinella > Rhinella marina. Next base: position 132,370 of record ONZH01027101.1, read on the forward strand.
CCATATATATAATGTCTCCTGTATTATAATTTCTTCTGTGGTATAATGCCCCCTGTAATGGTCTGGCCTGTATTATAATACCACCCATAGTACACCCTGTAGTATAATGTCCCCTGTAGTGCTAGTACAATGCCCCACCCCCCGTGGTGGTAGTATATATAGTACTCTTACCCCATAGTGCCCCAGTAGTATAATGCCTCCCTGTAGTGGTCTGGCTTGTCTTATAATACCACCCAGAGTACCTCCTGTAGTATAATGTTCCCTGTAGTGCTGGTATAATTCTTTCACCCCTCCTCGCCATAGTATAATGCCTCCATGTAGCAGTAGTATATATAATGCTCTCGCCCTGTAGTATAATGCCCCCTGTAGTGTCCCCCATAGTAAATAAAATGCTCTCAGCCCTGTATTATAATGCCTCCCATATATATATAATGCTCTCCTCCCCCCACTGTAGTCTCCCTGTAGTATAATGCCCCATAAAATGTTTACCCCTGTAGTATAATGTCCCTTGTAGTTCTAGTATAATTCTTTCACCCCCCTACCCATAGTATAAAGCAGGGGTGCACAACCTGCGGCCCGGGGGCCACATGCGGCCCTTGATACCATTCTGTGTGGCCCCCTAACATCTGGTAAAAGGCATGTAGGTCTATGTCTTATGGCTTCTTACATGTATCTTTCATGTATTCTCCTATTATTGGGAGTCCTAGAACTGTAACAAGACATTTATAGTATATACTGTATGTTCAATATGCCATAAATACAGTATTTCAGTTGGTAATACCTCTTTAAGTTTTATCTTCGGCCCTTGGAATTGGTTCAGGCTAAAAATGTGGCCCCCAACAAAAAAAGGTTGGGCACCCCTGGTATAAAGCCTCCCTGTAGTGATAGTGTACATAGTACTCTTACCCCATAGTGCCCCAGTAGTATAATGCCTCCATGTAGTGGTTTGGCCTGTATTATAATACCACCCATAGCACCCCATGTAGTATAATGTCCCCTGTAGTTCTAGTATAATTCTTTGACCCCTTCTCCCCATAGTATAATGCCCCCAGCCCCCCCCCCCTTAATTGGTCGTATACATAGTACTCTTACGCCATAGTGTGCCCATAGTATAATGCCTCCCTGTAGTGGTAGTATATATAATGCTCTCGCCCTTTAGAATAATGCCCCCTGTAGTGCCCCGATAGTAAATAAAATGTTCTCGGCCCTGTAGTATAATGCTGCCCCCTATATAAAATGCTCTCCTCACCCTACTGTAGTCCCCCTTTAGTATAATGCCCCATATAATGTTTACCCTGGTAGTATAATGCACCCCCAACATAATGCCCACATACAAATAAAAAAAAAAAAATGCTCATCTGTGTCCCATTCTCCACCACCATGTTCAGGTGGACGTTTTGATGTCATGGCGACCACCTGATCCGTTCTAAAGCCTCATAGGCTTGAGGCCCATGTGACTGAAAGGCAGGGTTGGGAGCCAGAGGCTCCTGTGCTCTGCTGTAACCTGTCATCTGCATCAGAGGCAATTCGGCAGCTGCCTGAGGCAAGATGCTCATCTCGCCTCATGGCAGAAGCAGGCCTGGAGCTAGAGAAAGTGCAGTGTGAGAATCAATTTTCTTCAAAGAAAGAACTTGGCCTATCAGCGACCTTCACAGCTGTGAGAACTGCAAGATCAGAGGAAAACCGAAAACTGTGAGAAAACCGCCTGTCCATGTGCATTAAGAACGGCTCCACTCTTCATGGTCTTTCCCTGTATTACTGCACAACCAACACCCTCCGCTGCCAGGCACCCTGCCTTACATCTCACAGTTCATGACCACCAAGGGCAGGGGTGCACCATCAATGAGGCCAGGTGAGGTGATCGCCTCAGGCAGCACCAGGTAGGAGCAAGAGGGGGGCAGCGGAAGGGCCATGCTTTCATTGTGGCGCCGTTTCAATTTCCGCCTCAGGCAGCAGAAAGGCTAGGTGCACCCCTGACCAAGGGCACCCCAACAACACCAGTCAGGAGAACCCCCAAAACCAGGGTGTACCGCGAAAGGAAGAAAAGGCAGCTGTTCTCATCACTACACAGCCCAGAGGAGCATCAGACCATCATTTCTGTGACTATTACCTCCATCCTCTCATAATTTCTGATAATTGCCCACTAAAACTAATCTGAATGTGAAGGTCACCCCAAGTTCTGACGACTGTCACTCATCATCCAGACGCTGGTTTCAAATGGGCCATATATGTGAAATGTAGTACCAGCAGTGACCACCAGATGGAGCCAATACTCACAAGAGCCCTGTAATCTGCATGGATTGCACTGGTTTTCCAGTACTGGCGGGGGACCAGCTCCTCTTGCCCCATGCACACCTAGCGGATTTTTTTAACTTTGCAAAATGCAAAATCTACCCCGTGTGATCCCCTAATGATGGGTGCTGTCGGGTTTTGTCTCTGCAGGAATGGGAATCTCAACGGTCACTGCTGCCCGGATCCTGAAAGGACAGATGAACGGAGAACCTGGAGAAAACCACCGCCTGGAGATGGAGAAATTCCCCTTCGTGGCCCTTTCCAAGGTAGAGAAGTTATAGGGAGCTACAGAGCTGTAACACTAGGGGGCGCACTGGGTGCGTCAGGGACCTGGGCCATGCGGAGAGCAAAAAGTCCTCCTGTCCTCTGTGGGGGCCCTGATATTGGGGGGGGGGGGGGCTGTGAGCTCCTGGGGCAGGACTGATGGGAGTCATGTATCGTATATCAGTTAGGAAGATTCGATCATGAGCACCTGGGGTCATGGATGATGGGAGTGATACATTGAGTGTGAGACAGGAAGATTAGATTGTGAGCACCTGAGGGTCAAGGATTATGGGAGTGATAAATTGAGTATGAGGCAGGAAGATTAAATTGTGAGCACCTGGGGTCATGGATGATGGGAGTGATACATTGAGTTTGAGACAGGAAGATTAGATTGTGAGCACCTGGGGGTCAAGGATGATGGGAGTGATTCATTGTGTGTTAGGAAGATAAGACTGTAAGATCCTGGAGCAGGGATGATGGGAGTGATGCACTGTATATCAGTTACGAAGATTCGATTGTGAGCCCCTGGGCTCAAGGATGTTGGGAGTGATATACTGTGTGTGAGTTAGGAAGATGAGACTATAAGATCCTGGGGCAGGGATGATGGAAGTGATACATTGTGTATGAGTTAGGAAGATTAGACTGTGAACTCCTGGGGCTGGTATGATGGGAGTGATACACTAAATGTCAGATGAGGCGATTAGATTGTGAGCTTCTGGGGTGGAGGATGATGAGAGTGATGCATTGTGTGATACAGAGAGTAGATTATGGGCTTCTGGGGCATGAATAATGTGTGTGTGTGTGTGGGGGGGGTGATTTACAGATTAGATTGTGAGCTCTTAGGGTCAGGTAGAGTAATTCCCTATCTTCACAGACGTATAACACAGACTCCCAGGTCCCGGACAGCGCGGGGACGGCCACTGCTTTCCTGTGTGGTGTGAAGACCAATAAAGGCGTCCTGGGGCTGAACGCCGCCACCCAACTGGGCGTCTGCAACACATCGAGAGGCAACGAGGTGGAATCCATCCTAAAGTGGGCGAAGGCGGCAGGTGTGTGCCAAGTACCTACCCGGGGACAGGGAGAGAGGTGCCACGGTCTGCAGCCACTGACACAAGCCAATGGTGGCTTCACTGCGATATGTCTGATCAGAATGTAATTATATTATATCAGTGATGTCAGTAACAGGGGGCGGGGCTGTGACAACCTCTCACACATGATATAGAGGCTGGTTGTCAGCAGTAATAGATGAATAGCTGTCTCCTGTAGTATAAGGTGTGAGGATCTCATGTCTGATCACAATGTAATTATATTATATCAGTGATGTCAGTAACAGGGGGCGGGGCTGTGACAACCTCTCACACATGATATAGAGGCTGGTTGTCAGCAGTAATAGATGAATAGCTGCTCCTGTAGTATAAGGTGTGAGGATCTCATGTCTGATCACAATGTAATTATATTATATCAGTGATGTCAGTAACAGGGGGCGGGGCTGTGACAACCTCTCACACATGATATAGAGGCTGGTTGTCAGCAGTAATAGATGAATAGCTGCTCCTGTAGTATAAGGTGTGAGGACCTCATGTCTGATCACAATGTAATTATATTATATTATATCAGTGATGTCAGTAACAGGGGGCGGGGCTGTGACAACCACTCACACACATGATATAGGGGCTGGTCGTCAGATTATAACGTTCCTGATGGATGTTGATGTTCCTATATTATTTTTAGGGAAATCTGTGGGTGTAGTAACAACCACCAGGATCAATCACGCCACCCCAGCCGCGGCGTACGCCCACAGTGCTGATCGTGACTGGTATTCAGACGCTGATATGCCACCGGACGCCATCCGCCAGGGCTGCAAAGATATCGCCTGGCAGCTGATTAACAACATACCTGATATGGAGGTGAGGGGCCCCCGGGGGCCACAAATAGATGTTGGAATCCAGGCGGTGGTTATTGTGACTCGTCTGCTAAAATAATGTCTCCGCTTCCTTTTTATGGAGGTGATTCTGGGCGGGGGCAGGAAATACATGTATCCCAATGGCACCGTGGATGTAGAGTACCCACAGAATCTCAGGGCCAACGGCAAGAGGCTGGACGGACTGGACCTGGTGGATCTCTGGCACAAGAAGAAGCCGCCCTCGAAGGTGACAAAAGGGTTAAAAGGCGAAAATTTGTAAATTGTTAATGGTACATTATCTACTCCAGTCACATCCAGAGCTGCACCCACAACTGCAGCTCTGGATAGGACTGGAGTATGAGATTATATAACAGTACAGTGATCGCAGCTCTGGATGGGACTGGAATATAAGATTATACAACAGCAGTACAGTGACCGCAGCTCTGGATATGACTACAGTACAAGATTATAGAACAATGACTACAGCTCTGAAGATGACTGAAGTATGAGATTATATGACAGAATAGTGACTGCAGCTCTGGATGTGACTGGAGTATGAGATTATAGAACAGTGACTGCAGCTCTGGATGTGACTGGAGTATAAGATTATAGAACAGTGACTGCAGCTCTGGATGTGACTGGAGTATAAGATTATAGAACAGTGACTGCAGCTCTGGATATGACTGGAGTATGAGATTATAGAACAGTGACTGCAGCTCTGGATATGACTGGAGTATGAGATTATAGAACAGTGACTGCAGCTCTGGATGTGACTGGAGTATAAGATTATAGAACAGTGACTGCCAGCTCTGGATGTGACTGGAGTATAAGATAGAACAGTGACTGCAGCTCTGGATATGACTGGAGTATAAGATTATAGAACAGTGACTGCAGCTCTGGATATGACTGGAGTATAAGATTATAGAACAGGGACAGCAGCTCTAGATGTGACTGGAGTATGAGATTATACAAGAGCAGAACAGTGACTGCAGCTCTGGATATGACTGGAGTATGAGATTATACAGCAGCAGAACAGTGACTGCAGCTCTGGATATGACTGGAGTATGAGATTATAGAACAGGGACAGCAGCTCTAGATGTGACTGGAGTATGAGATTATACAACAGCAGAACAGTGACTGCAGCTCTGGATATGACTGGAGTATGAGATTATACAGCAGCAGAACAGTGACTGCAGCTCTGGATGTGACTGGAGTATAATTACTCAGAGTTATATGGAGGTTTACAACCTGAAAGGTTTGGAAAGTTCTTGATAACACAGACAGTGTCTATCCTCTGTCCTAGGTCTCTCGGTATGTCTGGGACAGGACTCAGTTGATAGAGACTGACCCAAGTAAAGTGGATTATCTGATGGGTGAGTAGTTTGGCTGTGAGCAATGATGGGAGTTTGGTCAGCGCTGTAGGATATTGAGTGACCCCCTCCATATTTTTAGGTCTTTTTGAGCCGGCCGATCTCCAATATGAGCTGGAGAGAAATACCTCCACCGACCCTGCCCTGTCTGAGATGGTCGCAGTCTCCATCCGCATCCTCCAGAAAAACCCCAGAGGCTTCTTCCTACTGGTGGAAGGTGAGTTGTGCTCTTTATCTCAGATACATGAGGGATCCCTAGGGTGCCTACCCCCACCTCATTCTGCCCCCACAGCACCGGTAACGTTAATCACTCTATTACAACCCAGGTGGACGGATCGACCATGCCCACCATGCTGGACAGGCGAGACTTGCCTTACACGAAGCTATAGAGATGGACAGAGCGGTGGGCCTGGCTGGGACCTTGACCTCTGAGGAGGACACGCTGACCCTGGTTACTGCTGACCACTCCCATGTCTTCACCCACGGGGGCTACCCGCCAAGAGGGAACCCCATATTAGGTAAGTGAACCCACAGATTTGGGACAACAGCGCCCGTCCTGTGTGGGGTCATTCTACAGAAACCTCTGAGATGCGCTACTGCAGAGGGATCAAGCTCCAACGGTGGCCATTACAGCACCCACAGGGTGGTCATCCAACTCCCCCTACATCCTGAATGCCACATACACCGCATTTCCAGCTCTCATGAACCATGAAGCTCAGGATGAACAGGGCTGTAGGCTCCTCACATAGCGTTGTGAGAAGAGAATTGTTGGAGGCCACGGTGACCATAAATGATGTGATATATGGTGGGTCAAAAGGACTGTAATCTGTGGGGGTCCTGGGAGAGAGGCTGTGATAAATAGGGTGGGTGGTAATTAAACACCTTGTAATGTGCCCGCCTTCACCCCCCAGGTTTGGCCCTGGAACCAAGTGACAAGGATAAGATGCCTTACACCGCCATCCTCTATGGGAACGGACCCGGCTTCAGGATAGACGGAGGGAAGCGAGAGAACATCACAGGCGTGGACACAGGTGAGTTCTCCATGATGGTGGCTGAGGATCCTTTCCTGCTGGGGCCCCTATGAATCCTGCATGCTAATGAACTCATTATCCACAGCGGATGCCAAGTACCTCCCCCAGTCAGTGGTGCCCCTCAAATCAGAGACGCACGGAGGAGAGGACGTCGCCATCATGGCTAAAGGCCCCATGGCTCATCTCCTGCCACGGCATGGTGGAGCAGAACTACATACCCTATGCCATGGGCTACGCAGCCTGCATTGGGCCCAACCTGGACCACTGTGGCGGTCACAAAGGACAAGGGCGACCCTCACCTTGGTACAAGCCTTCGCCATGAGGCCACACACCCAGTGTAACAACCAGCCAATCACTGGGACATGATATTAAAGGGTCAAGTCCTATGTACATGAATCACCGTGCAATGGAAAGTTCTGCAACTTTATATGTCAAGTTATCACCGTTTTCAAGATCTCTGCTGGATGTCAGTGAATAGAACGATTCTTGTCTACAGCCCCTCCCCCTGGAAACCCTTCCTCTTATAGCGCCGGTCCAGTTGTCCATAAAAAATCCTTGTATAATGACCCATTCTCACAGACTCTGTGTTTCTAGCTCACAATTTTTTTTTTTTATAGGAACCTTCCCAGTTTACATCCAGAGGTGCAAAACCTGCTCTGACCTAGTCCTCTTCACGCTGCTGAGGTTTTGTCACAATATATCAGTATACAGAATCCTCTGTCAGTCATTGAATTCATCCTTTGACTTTAAATACTGTGATGTGAATAAAGACAAAACATCTAAATGATTAAAATATTCTAGACTGCAGTCACCACTAGAGGGAGCTCATTGTATGTATATTTATTTAGTTCTGGGTGCTGTGTGCAGGGAGCTCCCTCTAGTGGTGACTGCTGAATGCAACATTTTAGATGTTTTTCCATAAGATCAGTAGATTACAGAGCTGTAACAGTAGAGGGACCCACATGTAGTATCCAGCTCGGTGGCCAGTGCCCCTAATCTGTCCCTTATGAACAAGTTCCAGTAAAGCTGGAGCAGCACTCTCTGGAGCAGTCTCTGGTCACTTCTGGTCCCGTGGCCTCTGCATTCATATTGTCCAGACTGTGCTGTCAATGTCATCTCCAGTGTCACCATGCTGACTGCATACTGGGTAATGGTGAGGCTGCTCTGTATTCTCCTAGAAGAGCTCTGCTGCCATCAAGTGTCTGATTTTTAGTATTACATCTTACCATTACTCATCAAGCAAATATAAGGAATGTGATACATGACACTATTATAAATATCATTGTGATTTTTGCGGGTAAGTACAGTCATGGCCAAAAGTTTTGAGAATGACACAAATATTATATTTTCACATGATCTGCTGCCCTCTGGTTTTTATGTGTGTTTGTCAGATGTTTTTATCACATACAGAAATATAATTGCAATCATATTATGAGTAACAAAAGCTTATATTGACAGTTAGAATGAGTTAATGCAGCAAGTCAATATTTGCAGTGTTGACCCTTCTTCTTCAGGACCTCTGCAATTCTCCCTGGCATGCTCTCAATCAACTTCTGGACCAAATCCTGACTGATAGCAGTCCATTCTTGCACAATCAATGCTTGCATTTTGTCAGAATTTGTAGGTTTTTGTTTGTCCACCCGTCTCTTGATGATTGATCACAAGTTCTCAATGGGATTAAGATCTGGGGAGTTTCCAGGCCATGGACCCAAAATCTCTATGTTTTGTTCCCTGAGCCATTTAGTTATCACCTTTGCTTTATGGCAAGGTGCTCCATCATGCTGGAAAAGGCATTGTTGATCGCCAAACTGCTCTTGGACGGTTGGGAGAAGTTGCTCTCGGAGGACATTCTGGTACCATTCTTTATTCATGGCTGTGTTTTTAGGCAAGACTGTGAGAGAGTCGATTCCCTTGGCTGAGAAGCAACCCCACACATGAATGGTTTCAGGATGCTTTACAGTTGGCATGAGACAAGACTGGTGGTAGCGCTCACCTCGTCTTCTCCGAATAAGCTGTTTTCCAGATGTCCCAAACAATTGAAAAGGGGATTCATCAGAGAAAATGACTTTCCCCCAGTCCTCAGCAGTCCACTCCCTGTACCTTTTGCAGAATATCAGTCTGTCCCTGATGTTTTTTCTGGAAAGAAGTGGCTTCTTTGCTGCCCTCCTTGAGACCAGGCCTTGCTCCAAGAGTCTCCGCCTCACAGTGCGTGCAGATGCACTCACACCTGCCTACTGCCATTCCTGAGCAAGCTCTGCACTGCTGGTAGCCTGATCCCGCAGCTGAAACACTTTTAAGAGACGGTCCTGGGGCTTGCTGGTCTTTCTTGGGCGCCCTGGAGCCTTTTTGGCAACAATGGAACTTCTCTCCTTGAAGTTCTTGATGATGCGATAGATTGTTGACTGAGGTGCAATCTTTCTAGCTGCGATACTCTTCCCTGTTAGGCCATTTTTGTGCAGTGCAATGATGACTGCACATGTTTCTTTAGAGATAACCATGGTTAACAGAAGAGAAACAATGATGCCAAGCACCAGCCTCCTTGTAAAGTGTCCAGTGGTGTCATTCTTACTTAATCATGACAGATTGATCTCCAGCCCTGTCCTCATCAACACCCACACCTGTGTTAATGGAGAAATCACTGAAACGATTTTAGCTGGTCCTTTTAAGGCAGGGCTGCAAAGATGTTGAAATGTGTTTTGGGGGATAAAGTTCATTTTCTAGGCAAATATTGACTTTGCAAGTAATTGCTGTTAAGCTGATCACTCTTTATAACATTCTGGAGTATATGCAAATTGCCATTATAAAAACTGAAGCAGTAGACTTTGTAAAAATTAATATTTGTATCATTCTCAAAACATTTGGCCATGACTGTACTATAGATTTGCTGCGGATTTCACCTTTGCCTTGCGTACGGTGTCATTCACATGGCATGCTGCAGATTTAAAATCCACATTGCAGATATTTTCCAGAGCATGCTATCGGTCCTCGTCCCATTGAAAACAGTCCGCGCTGTAGATCATGTGGAGCGTTTGATAATTTGCATCGTTGATTGATAATCCGTGTCAAGGAAAAATGAAAAGCAACCCCATGTACATCCCTGGTGTTCCCACCGAAATCAATTGAAGGCCTAAAAACCACATCAAAATCTGTTTCAAAATGTGAATTATAAATTATTCAGCTGGAAACAATCAGCAAGGAAAATGTGTGTGTGGAATTCTGAAGCGGATTCTGCACCTAGGGCCCCATGCACATGATCATATCCATTTTGCAGTCCGCATTTTGACTTCAATGTTTCTGCATCCCTATGTCTGTTCTGCAAAAAGATGCCACAAAATGCAGACCACAGACCCACTGAAAACCATAGGAGTCATTTACAAATATTTTTACGTCAGCTTTTGTTGTAAAAATAGTTGCAAGACCCTTTTTTGTACGTTTGTGCGACAATATTTTGTAAGTTTTTCGCACATTTACTATCTTTTACACTTGGAAAAAGATGTAAAAGAGGAGTAAAAACTACTCATACTGTTTATACTCTAGGTGCACTGACTGCCAGCGTTGCACCTAATTGATGATGAGTTCTCTAAAACAGATATGGTTGTCTGCATGAGTTCTAAGTGTACTAATACAACCGTGTGAACACACCCTGAGGCCGGATTAAAGGGAAGACACCAGGGGATCACACAACGCGGCCTCCACCATTACATAGGATGTAGGGGCCTTCACCAGATCTGCGGGTTCAGAAGGGACATCAGAACCTGCAGATCCAGAAGTCATAGTAGAGGCTCAGCTAAGAATTAAACAGCAGTGAGTGGCTGCTGTACACACAGTGCAGTCCCTGCCTAGTCTCTGAAAGAATAGATAAATGTAATTATCTATCCTGTGTGAGGGAGATAATCACTGTGGCCAGCAGGTGGCAGCACTACACTGACGCTGCCTCTTACTGGCTCAGGAGTATCACAGGAGCTGAGCCCTGGCAGGAAATAAGGGATGCAAGGAGGAGAGAAGTGTGCAGCATCCCTCCAGACCTCCCTGCAACAAGAAGTGCCTTCCTGAGGACCTCCCTCATGCTACTTATTTGGTGAGTGATTGTGAGAGGGAGGTCAGGGTTGCCCTGAAGCTGCTGCCTGTCTGTGATAAGTACAGGCAGCACATTCAGTGCAATTATGTATTTCTATGTGTCCCTGTGCTCCCCTCAAGAGCCCATGACACCAACTGTCTCCCGCTTATCCTCTCATAAACCCCCTCCCTCCCCCACAGGGGTGTTTTCTCTCACCCCAAAGAGCTCCTGGCAGGTTGTGTTTCATAATGCCGATTTTTGTCTCCTCCCCAAAGAGACTGGACCCTTTATATCCCCCCCGATCTCTCACACAGCATCATGTTTCTCCCTCATCCGCAGAAAGTCTGCCAAATAACATTGGCCCCCTGCACTAACCTGTTCCACTTTCCGTTCCCCTGACCCTATTACCCCAAAAATAATGGACAGCCTAAATTTTTCCTGACATACACCCTTCCCCTTTTTTAGAGATCAACCGCAGCAGGGAACGGACCAGAGCTGCATGGAATGGCTCTAAAGAAAGGGGTAAGTATGACATGCATCCACAACGCTCACTTTTCTATCATCCTCCTCCTGGTGCCCCACATTGTTATCCTGCTGCTACCCCCCTATACCGTGCTCACTATGCTCCCTAGTGCCTCCAAATACTATACTGAAGCAATAACTGTGACATACAGATTCGCAGCCATACTAATAGTGTTCCCCAAAGTCCCACTAATACTAATAATTCTCTCGTGCCCTCATTAGTAATAGTGCCCCAATGGTGATAAAGGTCTTTGAAAGGACCCCTGTTAGCAGTACTGCCCTCCATATTTTGCCAAATAGTACCCCAGTATTAGTAACAATGCCTTGTAATAGAAATATTGTTCCTTATTGTGCCTCCAGTAGTAATAAAGCCTCCCATAGTAACAGTGATAACCCCCCATAGTGACTGAGAAGTAAAATTGCCCTCAAAGTGTCCCCAGTATTGATAAAGACCCCCATAGTGCTCCCAGTAAGTAATAAGGCCCCTCTATAGTGCCTCTAGTAATTATAATGCACCCAGCAGCTTAAATACTCCTCTGTCTGTCCCAGCACTCCCCTGTATTGCCCCTAGCAGTCTTAATGCTTCCCAATAGCGCCCCCCAGTAGTTTAAATGGTCCTCTATGGTTCCCCTAGTAGTTCAAATGTTTCCATATAGTGCCCCCCAATAGTTTAAATGGTCCCCTAAAGAGCCCCCAGTAGTATAAATGGTCCCCTAAAGTGCCCCAGTAGCATAAATAGTACCCTATAGTGCCCCCAGTAGTTTAAATGGTCCCCTCCGAAAGTAGAAATAGTACCCTATAGTGTCCCTAGTAGTGTAAATGGTCTCTTATAGTGCCCCCAGTAGTATAAATGGTCTCCTATAATGCCCTCAGTAGTTTAAATGGTCCCCTATAATGCCCCAGTAGAATAAATGGTCACTTATAGTACCCCCGGTAGTATAAATGGTCCCCTATAGTGCCCCCAGTAGTTTAAATGATCCCATGTAGTGCCCCCAGTAGTTTAAATGATCCCCTGTAGTTCCCCCAGTAGTTTATATGATTGCCTGTAGTGTAAATAGCCCCCTATATGGCCCCCGTGGTCTGGATCTCTATGTTGAAAAGAAAAAAAAAATTACCTGATTTCTACTCCATGACGCTGTCCGTGATGTAGGGTGTAACCTCTTCCACGTCAGCCTGCAGCCTGAGTTACTTAGCTCTGTCCCAGTGCAGGGGGCATGCCATGAGATTATGTCATCTGGGGCACCCAGGGGTGATGACATCATTATGCGGCACACCACCTGTGTTGGGACAGAGCTAAGTAACTCACACTGCAGGTTGGCCTGTAAGAGGTCTGTGGCGACAGAACCACAGTATTCACGGCGCATGTGCTGCAAATACTGTAGATAAGTCATGGACAGGACACCCTGTTTTTAAGGACGGTTAGCAACCCTGCTGCAGAGTCCTGCCATGTTGTGCCTCTCCACCCACACAGAATCCAGACTGACATCAGCATTTACACTAGACTATGGTCTGACTGACCGCAGCATTTACACTAGACTATGGTCTGACTGACCGCAGCATTTACACTAGACTATGGCCTGACTGACCGCAGCATTTACACTAGACTATGGTCTCACTGACCGCAGCATTTACACTAGACCATGGTCTGACTGACTGCAGCATTTACACTAGACTATGGCCTGACTGACCACGGCATTTACTTTAGACTATGGCCTGACTGACTGCAGCGTTTACACTAGACTATGGTCTGACTGACCGCAGCATTTACACTAGACTATGGTCTGACTGACTGCAGCGTTTACACTAGACTATGGTCTGACTGACCGCAGCATTTACACTAGACTATGGTCTGACTGATCGCAGCGTTTACACTAGACTATGGCCTGACTGACCGCAGCATTTACATTAGACTATGGTCTGACTGACTGCAGCGTTTACACTAGACTATGGTCTCACTGACCGCAGCATTTACACTAGACTATGGTCTGACTGACCGCAGCATTTACACTAGACTATGGTCTGACTCATCGCAGCATTTACACTAGACTATGGTCTGACTGATCGCAGCGTTTACACTAGACTATGGCCTGACTGACCGCAGCGTTTACACTAGACTTTGGACTGACTGACCGCAGCATGTACACTAGACTATGGACTGACTGACCGCAGCATTTACACTAGACTATGGCCTGACTGACCGCAGCATTTACACTAGACTATGGTCTGACTGATCGCAGCGTTTACACTAGACTATGGACTGACTCATCGCAGCATTTACACTAGACTATGGTCTGACTGATCGCAGCATTTACACTAGACTATGGACTGACTGCAGCATTTACACTAGACTATGGACTGACTGACCGCAGCATTTACACTAGACTATGGACTGACTGACCGCAGCATTTACACTAGACTATGGTCTGACTGACCTCAGCATTTACACTAGACTATGGTCTGACTGACCTCAGCATTTTACACTAGACTATGGACTGTCTGACCGCAGCATTTACACTAGACTATGAACTGACCTCAGCATTTACACTAGACTATGGACTGACTGACCGCAGCATTTACACTAGACTATGGTCTGACTGATCGCAGCATTTACACTAGACTATGGACTGACTGCAGCATTTACACTAGACTATGGACTGACTGACCGCAGCATTTACACTAGACTATGGTCTGACTGACCTCAGCATTTACACTAGACTATGGTCTGACTGACCTCAGCATTTACACTAGGACTATGGACTGTCTGACCGCAGCATTTACACTAGACTATGAACTGACCTCAGCATTTACACTAGACTATGGACTGTCTGACCGCAGCATTTTACACTAGACTATGAACTGACCTCAGCATTTACACTAGACTATGGACTGACTGACCGCAGCATTTACACTAGACTATGGACTGACTGACCTCAGCATTTTACACTAGACTATGAACTGACCTCAGCATTTACACTAGACTATGGACTGACTGACCGCAGCATTTACACTAGACTATGGACTGACTGACCTCAGCATTTACACTAGACTATGGACTGTCTGACCGCAGCATTTACACTAGACTATGGACTGACTGACCTCAGCATTTACACTAGACTATGGCTGTCTGACCACGCATTTACACTAGACTATGGTCTGACTGACCTCAGCATTTTACACTAGACTATGAACTGACCTCAAGCATTTACACTAGACTATGGACTGACTGACCTCAGCATTTACACTAGACTATGGACTGACTGACCTCAGCATTTACACTAGACTATGGCCTGACTGACCGCAGCATTTACACTAGACTATGGCCTGACTGACCGCAGCATTTACACTAGACTATGGACTGACTGACCGCAGCATTTACACTAGACTATGGACTGACTGACCTCAGCATTTACACTAGACTATGGACTGTCTGACCGCAGCATTTACGCTAGACCATGGACTGACCACAACTATGAGGGCTCATGCACACGACCGTTGAGTGTTTTGCGGGCCGCAAATTGCGGATCTGCAGAGCACAGATACCGGCTGTGTGCATTCCGCATTTTGCAGAACAGAACACCTAGCCCCGAATAGAACAGTCCCATCCTGGTCTGTAATGCGGACAAGAATAAGACATGTTTTTGTTTTTTTTGTGGAACGACCATGCATTTATTTGAGGCCCCATTGAAGTGAATGGTCCCATATACATGTGCATGAGCCCTTAGGCCCCTTTCACACGAGCAAGTCCCACGCATCAGACTTTCAGCATGTGTCAGTGACAGCACCCATCCTGGAGCACTGCCACGGTGGCATAGCATTATATTGATTTCTGAAGCTATGCAACCCTTAGAGGTCTGGAATCTATTGGTATACATAATGCTGTCAGTACTGTCTAGGGTGGCCACCTGCTTCATCCCAAAAAGGAGGACATTTTAGGCCACACCCCAACCTGCCAAACCACACCCCCAACCTGCTAAACCACGCCCCTCTCCAGTAAGTGCCTGACAAAAAAAAAAAAAAAGAGAGGAAAACCTTAAAGGGGTTGTCAGGGTTCAGAGTTGAACCCAGATGTACCCTTAACCCCTTAGTGACCACCCATACGCCTTTTTACGGCGGTCACTAAGGGGCCTTAGGCTGGGCCGCCGCTTTTTCACGGCGGCCAGTCTAAGCGCTGCACGGGTCTCCCGTGCAGCGGGGAGCACGGGCCCGGCTCTCACATGAAAGCCGCGGCCCTGCTCTAACAGCCCGGACCGGCAGGAGTGCCGTTCCGGGCTGTTTAACACTTTACATGCCGTGGGCAATGGCGCCCGCCGCATGTAAAGTGCTGACAGAGGGAGCGGTCTCCCTCTGTCTCCCATCGGCACCCTGCAAAAGCGATCGCAGGGTGCCGATGTGTGGGAAGGCTGGCAGGGGTCTGATCTAGGCCCCAGACCAGCCTTGAGTACATTACCAGCAGGCTGCGCCTCTCTGGCGCAGCCTGCTGGTCAAAATATGAATAACATTGCCATTAAAATGCAATGCACTATAGGGATAATGCATTGCATTTTAACCCCTTCGCGCCCGGAGCTTTTTTCGGTTCTGCATTTTCGTTTTGCGCTCCCTGCCTTCAAACAGCCATAACTCTTTTATTTTTCTGTTCACATAGCTGTATGAGGGCTTGTTTTTTGCGGGACAAGTTGTACTTTCCAACGCCACCATTTAATATTGCATACGGTGTAGTGGGAAGCGGGAAAAAAATTCCAAACCGGGTGAAATTGCAAAGAAAACGCTATTCCGCTACAGTTCTACGGGTTTCTTATTTACAGCGTTCGATGTGCATTAAAACTGATCCGTTACTTTCATTCTACTGGTCAGTACGAATCCGGCAATACCTAATATGTATAGTTTTTCCTGCGTTTTCATAGTGATAAAATAATTAGAAAGTTGCCCTTTTTTTTTTTTTTTTTTTTCCTTGTCAAATCTTGACCCCTATAACTTTTTGGTATTTATGTGTACAGAGCTGTATGGGGGCTCATTTTTTGCGGGACGATCTGAAGTTTTTATTGATACCATTCTGGGGTGTGTATGACTTTTTTGATCACTTTTTATTTAATTTTTTTTTAGAAAAAAAAAGCGACAAAAAACGACAAATCGCCATTTGGACGCTTTTTTCCGCCACACAATTCGCCGTATTGGAATTTTTTTTTTTATATTTTAAAAGTACGGGCGTTTTCGGTCACGGTGATACCCATGATGTCTATATTTATTGTTATTTAGGTATTTATTTTTTACCTATACGGAAAGGGGGGTGATTTGAACTTTTACATCTTTTTTATTTTTTATATATTTTTTAACATTTTTTTTAATTTTTTTTTTACTATTAGAAAGCTCAAATATGGGCTTATAAATTGTGGCTTTTTTTTTTTCTTTATGAGCAATTCTGGGTTTTATAGACTCAGAAATCCATCAATTGCTCATTTCTTATCCTGGCCTGCCATCTAGTGGCCAGAATAAGAATTGCACTTTGAAAACTGTAATCCTTACCAGCGAGGATTACAGTTTTCATATGGTGTACAGACACCCCGATTGGCCACACGGGTGTCTGTACACCACCCGGAAGCGAACGCTTCCGGGTTTAGACGCAACTAGATCGTGATCACGGCATCTAGTCACCCCAGAAGACGCCGCCGATGGCGGTAAGTAGCGGCAAGTCCGCGAGCGGGCGTCATGTGCCCGCATCGCCCCAGCGCCGTACATGTACGGCGCTGGTCGCGAAGGGGTTAAAGGCAATCAAAGTATTGTTTGTTATAGTCCCTCTGTGGGACTATTAAGTGGTAAAAAAAAGTTAAAAAAAAAACACATTTTTTCTATTAAAAAATCCCATAAAAAAAAAAATTACTCTTTTTTTTTCCATTGAAAATAAGCTTTTCAATGAAAAAAATTGCAAAAAAAAATCTCCCCATATGTTTGGTATTGCCACGTCCGTAACGACCCGTACTACATAAATATCACAAAAATTAGCCCCTACGGTAAACACAATTTAAAAAAAAAAAAAAAAAAAAAAAGACAATTGCTAATTTATTCTTAGTTGCCACCAAAAAAACGTTATAACAAGCGATCAAAAAGCGTCATTTACTAAAAAAGGATACCAATGAAAAGTACAAGTTGTCCCGCAAAAATGAAGCCCTGACACAACTCCATAGAAAGAAAAATAAAAAAAAAATTTGTTCTTGGGAATCAGCAATGCAAAAAACTTTTTTTTTCTTTTAAAAAAAAGGATTTTATTGCAAAAAAGTAGTAAAACGCAAAAAAAACTATATGTATTTGGTATCATTGTAATCGTATTGATCCAGAGAATAAATATATGTTGTAATTTATACCGAAAAATGATCGCCGTAAAATTTATAACGTAAAAACGCAGTGGTGGTATTGCAATTTTTCCCATTTCCCTCCCAGAAAGAGTTAATCAAAGTTAATCAGAAAGTTATCTGTACCCCAAAATGGCACCATTAAAAACTACAACTTCTCCCGTAAAAAATAAGCCCTCATACATCTATATAGACGGAAAAATGAAAAAGTTATAGCTCTTGGAACGCAACGATGAAAAAAGAAAAAAAAATGCTTGGTCACTAAGGCCAAAAACAGGCTGGTCACTAAGGGGTTAATTTCAACCAGGCAACCCGGCAAGGGTTCTTCTGTTCACAATTACACACTGCCCTAATGGGCCGGCTTTACCGCTGCCGTTTTACTGGCCGGCGGGCATTCTGTATCCAGCAGTGCCGGAGTCAGTGAATTCCAGCAGGCTGTTCTCTGCTGGAACAGCCTGCCAGAATCACTAACTCAGATGTGAAAGTAGCCTAATACAGCGCCCCATACCTCTTACATTCAGTGACGTCTTCTTAGATGTAGACATTCTGTGTCCTCAATCTTCTCCATTCAGACCAGACTGCCATGATGATTTCTTTCAGCCATCTCTTTTCTCTGCGGAATTTGACAGACATCTTAGTTTCCTACTTTTCCATCATTCTCCCACCTTCTTGAACACCCCATCCTGCCACCCCCAATACTCAGACACTGTGCTCCACAGATAGTAATTATTGGCACACAGTGCTCTAAAAAAAATAACTTCGCTACTAAAGTGTAACCAAAATCTTCCCCAAAAATAACTGTGCTAAGCTGATAGCGTGACAGGGTGCCCCCCACAATAATAGTGCTCCCCAAAGTCCCAATAGAAATAATTAGTGCCACCAGTAGAGTCAATGTCCCCATAATGCCCTCATAATGTGTGCCAATGCCCACTGTATGCCCAAAAAAAATATTAGTGCCCCCAGTTGAGCTACATAGTTCCCTATAATTTGTGCCAGTATAAAATACTCCTATATAGTGCCCCCATAGTGCTCCTCCCCTTGTCCCCATGGTGCCTGACATAAGGTGCCAGTATAAAATGCCCCCATAATGTGTGCAGTATAAAATGCCCCCCCCCCCCAGACCTCAGATCAGGGTCTTGTGCCCCCCTCAGACCTTAGATCAACATCTTGTGCTCCCATCAGACCTCAGATCAGCGTCTTGTGCCCCCATCAGACCTCAGATCAGCATCTTGTGCCCACATCAGACCTCAGATCAACACAATGTGCCCCCATCAGACCTCAGGTCAGCGTCTTGTGCCCCCCTCAGACCAGCGTCTTGTGCCCCCACTCAGACCTCAGATCAGCCCACCCAGCCACTTTAAAAAAAACATACCTGTTCTGCGCTGCCGCTGCCATCAGGTTCCGCGCTCCACTGTCTTCCCTGCCGGCGCACACTATGACCTGATGCAGCATCAGGTCATAGTGCGCGCCGGCAGGGAAGACAGTGGAGCGCGGAACCTGATGGCAGCGCAGAACAGGTAAGTATGTTTTTTTTTAAGTGGCTGGGTGGGCTGATCTGAGGTCTGAGGGGGGGCACAAGCACAAGACGCTGCACAGGAGCAGGCCGGGCCATTAAGGGGGCGCTCTGGCAGGGCGCCCTCTTAACTGGCCGGTAGTGAAGCGCCCTGTGCAACCGCACGGGTCGCACACCCCAAAGGCCGGCCCTTGAAGGCAGACTTCTGGCCGTCCGTCCTGGCCTTGCGCCTGACGGAGGACCAGGAGTTTAAAAACCGGACGTCTGGCCACCCTAGTGTTATCCTATACATTCCAGAACTGTAAGGGTTACATAGCATCATAAATCAATATAATGCTATGCGACCCCGTCAGTGCTCGGAAGGTCAGTACGGGTGCTCTCGCTGACACATGCTGCAACTCTGATGCGTGGGACTCACTCGTGTGAAAGGCGCCTTAGGCCTGATGCACACGACTGTTGTTTGGTTCCACATCTGAACCGCGTTTTTTGCGGCTTAGATGCTGACTCATTCACTTCAGTGGGGCCGCAAAATATGCAGACAGCACTCAGTGTGCTGTCCGCATCCGTTGCCCCATTCCGTGGCCCCGCTAAAAGAAATAGAACATCTCCTATTCTTGTTTGTTTTGCGGACAAGAGTAGGCATTTCTACTATGGGCGCCTGTTCTGTTCTGCAAATTACAGAACGCACACGGGCGGTCTCTGTGTTTTGCGGATCCACAATTTGCGGACCACAAAACACAGCACGTTCGTGTGCTTGAGCCCTTAGCGTGAGGCTACTTTTTGTAGCATGGCTGATTGATTTAACCTATTTAGCTACAGCTGCAGTCAAAATGAGTGCATTCAGTTGGACGCAATCTCTTGTGGCCTGCAACTGCAATTCAATGGTTCAAATCAATCAGTCGCGCTAAAAAAAAAGTCACCGTGAACCCATGACAATGAATGGCATCGCTGTACAAGTCACAATGCTGGATTTTTGGAGACTCGTGCAGTGGTCCCATTAATTTCTATGCGATCACCTCTACAGATGTCGTGTGACCAGTGTCACCGTGTGGTCATACCCTAAAGGACAGATACGGCTTCTCCTTCACTTCTGGTTTTGGCCAAAAGACAGAAGAGGTGCAGAGCTTTACGTTATGCTTTTTTATGTCAGTTCCACTCCTGGTTTTACCTTACAAGTACTAACCCAAATAATCCAAGTGGGAATGAGTGCTTACAGAATTCACTGCACATGAAGGGTTAATAGGAGCCAGTGAGTAATCAGCTGCATGTTCTACACCTATTAATTAAGCCTACTGGGGGAGGAGTTGCTCCTCTGGGTGCTGGTCTGCTGGTGTCCTCTGCCCTGGGTGAAGGGTTGGGCTTGGAACCTGGTGAGTGCTCCCTGCTGACTGGTGTGACGATGGTCTGTCTGGGGGTGTGGTGATTTTTTAGGTTATACTCAATTCCCAGCACTTAGCATGGGGCCCTCCGACGCTGTCCATGTGCTCTGTGTGACAACCATGTTTTCCAGACCAACTATGGCTTGTCTTGAACTCACAGCATCTTAATGATTTGTGATGCCGTGAGTTCCAGTCTGACCAAGGGTCTACTGTCCTGTACCTACACGGGGGGGTGGAACTCACAGCATCCTAGATTGCTACCATGCAGTGAGTTTAGGTCAGATGAGCCGTAGTCTGACCCCCACATGTTTGTCTGGAACCAGTCTTATTTGTAATTCCAATTAGGAGGACTACAACTCCCATTATAGTCAAATTATGTGACTCCCTAACAAATTTATGGTGGCTGAGCTAGTGACTGCCCCAGTTCTTGCCTGTGAACCTAATGCCTCAAGGCTGTGGGTGCCACATCAGTGAGGGTGCACTTGCATGACACGTCGAAAAGCATCAAGATAGCACAAAGCATGTTAAAATCATGAACTGCGCCTATACAAGTGGTGTGTGTGGAAAACTGCATTGCAAAAAAAAAAGCTAATTCACCCTTACTGCTGCTGGCCGGGCTGTAGCGGTACTTGCCATTCGTTCTTCCGGTGCAGGTGCAGCCTGGTTATTGCTGTGACATATGTGGCTCAGCCGTGCGTGTAAAAGTGCCCTTAGGACATGTTCACACAGCTGATTTTCTGCCTTGACTTGCAGGTGGAAAATCTGCTCCTGAATACAGATGTAGCAAAGTGGATGGGATTTTTGTAAACTGGCATGCGGTATGGGTTTTGCCCTTTGCGACGGATGGGGTGAAATTTGCAGCAAATATGCAACAAAATCCTCATGTAACGCATGAATTGTATTGCTGCAAAATCCACCTGATACACCCTCCGATCAGTTGTTTGAGACGGCACCAGCGTTCATGGGTAGGGCCATGGCCTTCACAACAGTTTTTCTAGGCAGAGTGACGACACATTCGTTGGTCATGTGGCCTAGGTGCAGATCAGCCCCATAGGAGTGAATGGCACTGAGCTGCGATACCAAACACAGCCACTATACAATGGAGGGCACTGTGCTTGATGAGCAGGTAGAAGACCAGGGCGCTCACAGGAGCGCTAGTGCCTTCTCAAACAGCTGATCGGCGGGGGTCCTGGGTGTTGAACCCCCACTGATCAGATACTGATGACCTAGAGGATGGGTTATCGGTAGTGTTGGGCTTCGCAGGGGTCAGATTTGTTGTCCATTCCTGACCATTCTAAAACTGAAACCTGAAGTTGGCTTCAGTGCCGAGGTACCAGTCAACGAAAAATAAACTTTTAAAATTATGCAACTGAAATATTTGAGCACCAGGAGGTGGGCTTATGCGCTTCGAGAACCACTCCAACAATGCCCCTGGTGCTCCATAATGACACTCCTCTGCTTTTCATCACACCTCCCCCCTGCCTTTAGGTTGACGGCACTAGACCGCCATTGTGTCCAAAACGGCGTGTGCACACAACATCTTGGTTGCTGCTCGAACCACCTAAGCCCGCCTCCTGGTGCTCCGATAGTTCACTTGCATAATTTTAAAAGTTAATTTTTTTTCTGCAACGATACCACCGGCAGAAATAAGACGGGTATTGTATTAATCAGCGTCATCAACCCTATCTGCTCTGGTTTCCTTTCTGCGCTGTGACTTGGTGCAATGTTGTGACTGTATTGCACCTGCCTACGCACTACACTACAGGCAGCAGGGGAATGAGGAGCAGGGAGCTTCTGTATCCTGATGACTCAGACAGTTGAAGTTGGGACACGCGGCATCCATTGTGGGACAGAGGACTGTCCCGCTGGTTCCAAAGCAGTTGACAGGCTTGAAATAATGCCCGGACAGTAGAGACTACCAGCGATCCTACTGGGCTGGGTAGGCGACACAATTTCAGCCCAAAACGCTGGCCTTAAATAGTTCTAGCTGTGTAGAAACCCTATACCACCACACCAATAGCGTACTGTCGCCAGGGGAAGAAGCAGCTTTTCCCCCTGCAACAGTTCATGATAGGCCAGGGCCTAAACCAATCGTTTTGCTCCACCATCACCAGAAAATCTACCCGGAAACGGTGGACCAAAAGAGCGGGAAAATTTCACGATGGCACTACCCAAAGCTGAAAACATTGATGTTAAAAATCCCATGTGAAGCCCACCGAAGGGCAGGGACCCACAGACTTTTCTACCTGTCACCTATATAGAGATCTGCAGAATATTGCTCTGTCCTCGTGTGTGTGTGTGTATAGATCATTGTACACAGTGTAACTATTCTGACTGTCCCTCAGTTTCTGGTGATTGTATAAGTGAGTTCTGCGTGTTCCCATTCAGTGACACAAGAGCTGACGCTGATGAGTAGGAAGCTCATTATAGTACGGTTTAGGATGAAGCCTTCTGGTGCAGTGGGTTAACCCTTCACCTCCCAGGCCGTGTTATTATGGTGGGGTTACGTCCTAACCCGCAGCCCACAACCCCCTCCTTCCCCTGCGCTTGAACAGAACTGGGATTGGAGTCCTTCCCCAGACTGTATAAACCACAGGCCGCCATTTTCTTTTCCGTTTCTTTGTGGTTTTTGGATGACATTTACATGAAGCTGTGAAATTCGATTACCAGACGTCTGTGTTCAGCCCCCAGCAGGAAGGGGGGGGGGGAGGAGGAGTAGATCTCTGCTGAGTCAGCTTCATGTCTGATACAGGGAAAGTTGGGTGACAACGAATATGGCCGCCATGATCATCAGAAAGCTCCCGAATGCCATTAAAGATTTTGAGGACGTAGCCATTGAGTTTCGCTAGTTGGGCAGGGTGTCGCTGTTCTTAGGAAGGAAGTTGATGGCCGCTGTATTTTGGAGGTCATCCAGCTTTGCCAGGAACAGATATGACTAAGAAGCATGTGACTAATATTATCGCGAAGTGCACTCTGCAGGGATTAGTTGCTGTCTGTTGCACAGATTCTCAGCGTTTCATCTTGTTCTGAGGGCTGGAAGTGATTGCATTTATGACCTTCCTGGCAGGTTTCGTACAACATTGGGCGCTGGTCCAGCTCTTGGCACAATGTTTTGTGGTTAAACGTTTTCTTGCTGTTACCGACAGGCGGGCCTTCCATATTCTGGTAATAGACGGAGGCGCCAAACCGGCCCACCATGGAGTTAGAGGCCCCCGCCTGGGTATTTCACTACAGCAATGGAGTCGCCATTCTAGGATTATTACAGGTTTTTCGTAAGTGACCCAACAGGAATGGTTGTAGGGGCAACAACAATGGTGTGGACCGCACCGCAGCTTCGGGTCTGACTGGAGGAGGAAATAGTGGCGTCTGCTCTAACATATGACGTATGGCTGTCATCTTGGGGCCCATCCACGTGGCAGAAACCACTGCCGTGTCTGCCGAAGTTCAGTTTGGATGCCGTGGATCCACTTGCGATTTAGCTTTATTCAGTGGCGCCAAACCGCAAGTGGACGCCCTTGACGGCTCCAAGCAGTGGCTGTCCGCACACAGCGTCAAGAAGAGATGTGCCCCATCTTGGCCTAGGCACAGCACTAAAGCTCCAGCCTGTGAATTGCGGCGCAGCCGGGATGCAGACCCCACAAGGCCACCAGTAGTATTTTGGTGCAGCATCCTTGCCAAAGTTCCTCTCTGTGAACTGGCCTTTAACCACTATGTGAGACTATAACTTAAAAGGGTTGTCTCACTTCAGCAAATAACATTTATGTAGAGGAAATACCAGGAACTTCCAAATGTATTATCCATATTGCTTCCTTTGTTGACTTGATTCATTTTTGCATCGTATTATACACTGCTCGTTTCCATGGTTACGACCACCTGCAATCCATCAGTGGTGGTCATGCTTGCACATTATAGAAAAAAAAAAGCACCGGCCTACGTGCGCTCCCACTGTCCCAGCCACTAGAGAGGCCAGCACTTTTCATGTAGTGTGAAAGCACGACCACCACTGATGGATTGCAGGGTGGTCGTTACCTCTGGTTACGAGCAGTGTATAATGTGATGGAAAAATGAATCTAGCCAGCAAAGGAGGCAATGTGAATAATAAGTTAGTAAGTGGCTTGTATTAACTTTCTCTACAGGATAAATGCCACTTGCCGAACTGAGAGAACCCCTTTTAAGATACAGCTAAAGTAGCATCAGAAAAACCACATGTGGCTTTGGAGCATTTTTCAGCAACTTTTAACATTTCACTTGTAAAAACTGCAACTGCAGCTTTTCATTTGCTGTTTGTCGTGTTAGGTGTGAATACGCCTTATATTCAAGTCACATCCAGAGCTACCATTCCCATTCTTCCATTAAATCAGATCTTAACAGAAGACAAGATT
This sequence comes from Rhinella marina, assembly GCA_900303285.1. Taxonomy (NCBI): domain Eukaryota; kingdom Metazoa; phylum Chordata; class Amphibia; order Anura; family Bufonidae; genus Rhinella; species Rhinella marina. Next base: position 157,427 of record ONZH01027101.1, read on the forward strand.
TATATAGGGTTTATGTTTACTGGAGGGATATCAAGGAAATGGTGTGTAGCCTGTAGTAACCAATCATGGTGCTGCTCTTATTTTTCAAGAGCAGTATACGACTTGAAAGCTGTGCTGTGATAGGCTGTGGCCCAACCAGTCACATCACAGCCTTCCTTTATAAGAAATGAAAGCTGTGCTATGATTAGTTGATGCCCAACCAATCACAGCACCGCTTTTTCTTTTTTTGAAGCACAGAACAAAATGAAAGCTGCACTGTGATTGGTTGCTATTGGCAACTTAGACAATTAGACTTTTTTTTTTTTTTTTTAATTTTAGCTAAGCCTGTCCTGTGGTGTGGTATTACTATGATTTACCTCGGGACATACGAAAAACTGCCCCCTGAAGTACAGTGGTTTATTGCAAACCCAATGTATGAGGGTTTGTCTGGGATACAGGTATCCCACCACACGTCTCGTCTTCATGCTCAATTCTATAAATGGCTGGAAGGAATATACTGGATGCCGTTGTATCCCAACCCCGCCGTCTGCGGGGGGATCTCCCCAAATAGAAGCGACCTGGGCAGACGTGTCGATGGCATGTGGCCGCTCTCTGTTTTCAGGCCAAGATCCTGCGGTTGGAAAACTTCCTGCCAGGAAAATATTGGCTATTTTTACCCCAGCCTAAGCCATTAATACTTGATATAACACTGTAGTGGCACCCTCTACTGGCTGGCATGGGCAACTACATTAGAGTAGCGCCCTCTAGTGATGAGATTGTGTGCAGTAATTTGCCCCTCTCCCTCATTTGCAGTTTCAGGGTTTTTTTTTATATCTTTTTATTATTTACAGAAAATTAAATGTAAGAATAAAATCTAATAAATGTACAAATCCTCATCTGCCCCCCCTCCCTCCCAAATCCAGAGCGGTCCCCGATAAATACAGCCCCTGGAGTGGTCCTGTCTCTCTAGGTGGTCATTACTGCTCCTGTAGGGGTTGTCACCCAGCTTTCCCAGACTTCTTAATTGCAGACTCTTCAAAAAGACAAATGTGCCATTCAGTATCCTGGGAAAGCTGTGCGACAGCCCCTGCAGGAGCAGTAGTGGTGGCCATATTGATTGTCAATCAACCAAATGGATGCTGGGGTTCCAGGGCTGATAATTATTGGGGTGCAGAGGGGCGTCTGGTGCTCCGTCTGGTCCTCTAGTGGTTGTGAAGTCTTTGGCTTTCATTTCCTGCTGCTTGTGACACAGAACCTGCTGTGGAGTGATCCCCCTGGACGGTGTAGCAGGGCCAACGTCCTCCAATGGAGCAGCACAGTGTGAGGTAGGAGGTCAGCGTCTCCGCTGCTCACAGGACCAGCCGTACGACAAGGGCAATGGACAGCAGGGTCATTGAGACCTCTGTGCTCTTCCCTGAGCTCGCTGACTTGCAGTGGTTGAGGTTCTGTCCTACACAGGAGGCATATGCCATGACATGAGGGATGTAGTTCTGCTCGTGGACACCATGCAGCAGATGTGCCATTGGACCCTTGGCAAAAACGGCGACATCTTCTCCACCGTGCGTCTCTTGGCTTAGAGGGACCGCAGACTGCGCCTGGTAGGATGCCTTAGCTGAAAAGAACATGGACACTGTGAGGATTCGGTAGGATGCCGTGTAACTGGCAAAACCACCACAGCACCAAAATCATGATGTTAAAGAGCCACTAAATTCAAAGATCAAATGCAAAGCAACAAAACGTAAAATGATCTCCTTATCTGTCTGTTATTTATGCTTATTTCGCAAGATATAGACTAGCAGTGCGTTCTCTCAGGCTGCAGCTGTGTCTTCTCCCCCCTCTCACCCCCTGGTGCTACTGAACATGAGCCAGGAAGTTTAGTCGGAGTATGCTGGGTTTAGTTTGGATAATTTTTGTCTACACAATTAGTGTGGCCATTTTGTTAAAAAAAAAAATTCTTAAGGTACCTTTTACATGAGTAGATTGGTACGATTAAGCGAACATTTCAACAATGACCCTTTCGACGAGCGGATTATCGTTCACAATCGTAATTTCGATCGCAGATGGTTGAATTTACACAAAGCAATAACATGAGTAGCATACTTAAACATACCCAGAGTGTAATCGTCTGTAATTGTGCGTGCAGAGAACGAGAACGTCCATTGATGAAGTGGTACCTTGGAACCGAACCCGAGTTTCGAAAATGTTTTTTTTACAGTAGAAATCAATTTATGAAGTCATTACCCGAAGTCTAAACTTCGGCTCATAGGAGCCAATACATTCTAATACTGTACGGAGCGTTCTCTCCGTACAGTATTGAAACGAAGTTTTATGTGAATCAACTTCGGATGTTTCATCCTCTGCAGAGTTGTTGTGCAGCTTTCCCAGTTTGCTAAATTCAAAATTTGCTTAGGCTACTTTCACACGGCAGAGGATCTAAATACCGGAATTAAACGGATCAGTTTTGATTTTGTACATCAACCGCATCCATTAGGATGCAGTTGTGGAGGGCATCCGACTTAATATGGAGGGGGCACAGAGACTGAGATGCCCACCTTTTCCCTATATGTGGTTAGGCCGGGGTTTTATGTACCACCCCTTCTACTGGGTATGGGGAAACTGTAGAGCGGTCGGGAAGGGGTTAATCATGGGTATTCCTACCCCTACTTCCTGAGAGACCCTCCCACATAAGTTGAGCCCTCCCTCCAGGCATATATTCCTCGCATCCGCCCCCCAACTTCCTCTTGGGATCAGGCGAGCTGTCCCGCCCTCCCGCCCCCTTTTTTATGGTTGAGAGATTATTTATCCGTTGCTTTTGTGTTTCTGATACTTTTTTTTTCTCTGTTTCTAGTGAGAAGTTATGGTTGTAATGTCAAGTCACAGCAGGCGGCAAAAAACAGAGCGGGAGTTGTAAAGACGGGTGGTGGACTTGCCCGCTGGGAGTCCGGCGGTTTTGCATAGCGCTCCGTCTGAGTTTTATGGTTTGGTTAAAGAGTTTGCCGCATTGATTTAAAGAAGAACTCCCGCAAAAATGTTTATTCTCTGACCTGTTAGAAAGGTGCATGATATAATCTATAGTGATTGTCATTTTCTTATCAGTGACTGTTTCTGTGAGTAAAAACCTCTCTTCTTATTGTAGCTGGGTCATGTGACCAACTCCCTGACCTCCAACTGACCCAGGACAGGAAGCCAGTAACTGCTCTATTCATTCCTATGGGAGCCTCACTTTCAGTCTCATAGGAATACATAGAGAATTAGACTTCCTGTCCACACATAAGTCTATGTGTGAGTTGGTGGGTCTAATTGCTGGTCACATGACACAGATAAGAAACTTCAGGATGATATAAGTCAAAAATTCAGACACTGGTAAGAAAATGACATTCACTACAGATTACATCATGTACACTTCTAGCAGGACATGGAATAAATTTTTTGTCGGGACTTCTTCTTTAAGATCAAATTGCTGTGGCCGATCACCACCCAACAATAAATGGTTTGAATAGAACCCAGTGTGTCCCGTGTTTATTCATAAGGTTAAGTGGTATTTGAAAGGGGTGGAAGTGAGCCATTGAAGATCCGGCCCATTCCTTCTATCATCAGTCTGTGAAATCAAAACTGGGAAAAAACTGAACAATCGCAAAATACATTGAAAGTCAATGACTGATAGAGATAATAAAATATATATTTTTTTTTTTTCTTTTTTTTTTTTTTCTTTTTTTTTTTCTTTTCATTTTTATGTCCAGACACATGATCTTCTGCCGGATCTCAATACCGAAAAACAACGCCAGTGTGAAAGTAGTCTTATTTAGGCTCCATTCACACGTCCTGTTTTTCTTTCCTGATTCGATCCTTATTTTTTTCAGGACCCATTGAAATGAATGGATCCAGATCAGGATCAGGAAAGAAAAACAGGACGTGTGAATGGAGCCTTATGTAGTGATAAATCCCTTTTATATAGCTAGACCAACTTTCTGTTCTGGAAAACCTGGGTGACAAGACTGTAGAGCTGCATTGGGAAGCTGGGTAACAAATGATGTGGCGCTGTAATAGGGACTACTAAATATTAGGGGTACGTTCAGACCAATGCTTTGAAATCCAGCGGGCTTTTCAGGCAGAGGAACCTCCTGCCACAGTTCAAGCCGCATAATGCTGGGAATTGCCGGATCGCCATTGACTACAATATGGTGCAACTGGAATCTGGCGACTTTCTAGCATAAATTTTTGACTTCCCGCCAGATAACAATCAGATCTCAATGTAATCAGCGGAGATCTGGCACTTCCCAGCATTATCCGGCTATGACTCGGTGAACTCCAGCAGGCTTTTCCTCTGCCAGATTTCAAAAACGCTGATGTGAACGTAGGGTAAGTCTACCTAAATAAATCCTCCTCACTCCAAATAGTGCCATAACTAGGCAGATTAGTCTTTTTAAGGTCCTGGGAAAGCTGGGTTAAAACCGTATGGAACTATAATAGACTGCAGAATACTAAGGCTAGAGTTTTTTTGGATGAGGATTTGAAGTGGATCTGCCTGCTGGATTTTCTGCCAAAGCCTGAAATGGACTTGAAATTAATCGGAAACATAAAGGTGAAATATGAAGGTTTTATATTTCTCCTTCCTGGTGGATCCACTTCTGGCTTTGGCAGAAAATCCTGCAGGCAGATCTGCCTCAAAACCTTGTCCAAAAAATCCGTAATTTACTAAGATAAACCCCCCTCACCACTCCACTAGTGAGGCAGATTTGGCTTTCAGGATCCTGGGAAAGATGGGTTACCACCATGCGGAGCTGTAATAGACTGCAGAATACTAAATCTACCAAGATAAAACCTCTCCTTATGCCTAAATAGTGCCATAGCTCGGCAGATTTGGCTTTTAGCATCCTTGGAAAGCAGAGTTAAAACATGTGGAACTGTAATAGACTGCAGAATACTAAGTGTACCAAGATAAAACCCCCTCCTTGTTCCTAAATAGTGTCATGACTAGGCAGAATTGGCTTTCCGTATCCTGAGCAATGCCCATTCTGAAGGAGACCTTCCCCTCTGTCGGAAATCTTTTAGATCTTACTCATTAGTGATACTATCTAGTCTAAACTAGATCTAGTGATTTTAGGATCATTGGGGTTGTCATTTCCTAGGCCAGTGATGACTAACCTCCGGCACTCCAGCTGTGGTGAAATTACGACTCCCAGCGTGGTCCATTCATTTCTGTGGAGTTCTGAGAACAGCCAAGCAAGTGTGCATCTTGGGAGTTGTAGTTTTACCACAGCTGGAGTGCCGGAGGTCAGCCATCACTGTCTTAGGCCATGCAACCCCTTTAACTCCCAGAAAATCCCTTTAAATAGATATGAAAAGTCATGCAACTTTCTAATAGAAATATCCCTTGAAGCATCTATGGCAGCTAGATGGAGAGAAGAAAGCAAACAATACAGTGGGTGTGGAAGCGTGCAAGTGTGCTTAAAGTGTGTGACTTGAGATTAGGTGAAGTGCTCGACTGTGAAGGCTGGTTTCACATCTGCAGCATGCTGTCAGTTTCTCTGTTCTGGTCTAGGAACAGAGGGGAAACAAAAATGACATCAACCTGAATTTAATGGAGTCCGTTGGGTTTCCATTAGTGTCATTCTGCAGGACAAAATGGCACATCATGCTGCAGCATTTTGTCTTGCACTTTTGCACGGCCATGGAGGCTCTTAATGGAACTACCACCATAAAAAAGAACCCGTATATTAAGTCCTAACAGTCTTATAGCTTTACCCCTGCCTTCCTAACATCCGCCATACATATACGGTGGATGTCAGGTCTTTAAAGATGGTGCCTGATCAGCAGACAGCTGGTGGCAAAGTATGTGATGGGCAATAACTCTGATTGTGGACTTTTAACCCCTCCAATGCCATGATTAATTTCATCAGTGAACAAAAAACACCCATCCACTTCCCCAAACTGTCCCACCCCCTAAAAATAAAGGATAAAATAAAGTGTAATATACCCTAAAAATTCAAATCGCCCTATTTTAAAAATAAGTAATAGAAAAAATCATTGATATTGATGCATCTGAAAGTGCCCAAACTAATAAAGTATAGAAGGATTTATCCTGTACGGTGAATGGTATAAGGAAAAAAAAAATCAAAATGGTATGTTTTGTTTTTTGGGCCTCTTCAATTTCCTTAGAAATTGAACAAAAACTGATCAGACATTCATACACACTCCAAAATGGCTGTAACAACTACAGCTCACCCCACAAAAAAGAGCCCTCGCACAGCTCCTTGGATGTAAATATGCAAACTGTACGGATGTCGCAATATGGCGATGCATAGAAATGTTTTTTTTTTTTTTTTTTTTTTTTTTTTTCCCCCTTTCTAGCATTAAATATACAGTGGTGCCATTAGAAAGTAGAACACTGTCGGCAAAAGAAGCTGTGATTTGTATTAGAAGGGTCACTGTTACTAGTGGGTTACCATAGGGGTCAGCGCTGGAGGGGTCACTGTTACTACTGAGTTACCACAGGGATCAGTATTAGAAAGGTAGCTGTTACTAGTGGGTTACCACTGGAGTCGGTATTAGAATGATCAAGGTTACTAGTGGGTTACCATAGGGGTCACTGTTACTAGTGGGTTACCACAGGGGTCAGCACTGGAGGGGTCACTGTTACTAGTGGGGTATCACAGGAGTAAGCACTGGAGGGGGTCACTGTTACTAGTGGGTTACCATAGGGGTCAGCACTGGAGGGGTCACTGTTACTACTGAGTTACCACAGGGATCAGTATTAGAAAGGTAGCTGTTACTAGTGGGTTACCACTGGAGTCGGTATTAGAATGATCACTGTTACTAGTGGGTTACCACAGGGGTCAGCACTGGAGGGGTCACTGTTACTAGTGGGGTATCACAGGAGTAAGCACTGGAGGGGTCACTGTTACTAGTGGGTTACCATAGGGGTCAGCACTGGAGGGGTCACTGTTACTACTGAGTTACCACAGGGATCAGTATTAGAAAGGTAGCTGTTACTAGTGGGTTACCATAGGGGTCACTGTTACTAGTGGGTTACCACAGGAGTAAGCACTGGAGGGGTCACTGTTACTAGTGGGTTACCATAGGGGTCCGCATTGGAGGCGTTACTGTTGGCACCTTGACAATGGCACTGAATGAGACTCCTGAATATCAATTAAGATGTGCGGCCAAATACTTTTCTCCATATAGTGTAATTCTACCATTTTCCAATTAGACCACACATGGAGTACTGTGTGGAGATCTGGCTGACAATTCACAGGAAAAACATAGCAGAGCTGGAGAGAGTTCAAGGGCAGCAACTAAGATAATACTTTGAATGGGTGGACTACAGGACCCAGAAAGATTATCAAAATGAGTGTTATTTACTTTAGAGAAAAGACGACTGAGGGGAGATCTAATAACTATGTATAAATATATCAGAGGTCAGTACAGAGATCTCTCCCATCATCTATTTATCCCCAGGACTGTGACTGTGACGAGGGGACATCCTCTGCGTCTGGAGGAAAGAAGGTTTGTACACAAACATAGAAGAGGATTCTTTACGGTAAGAGCAGTGAGACTATGGAACTCTCTGCCTGAGGAGGTGGTGATGGTAAGTTCACTAAAAGTTCAAGAGGGGCCTGGATGTATTTCTGGAGGGTAATAATATCACACGTTATAGTTACTAGAGAGGGTTGATCCAGGGAGTAATTCTGATGCCTGATTGGAGTTGGGAAGATTTGGAATAAAAGTGGACTTTTTATTTTGTTTGTTTTTTCAGCCTTACAATCTGTTACTTACAGCAAGCAGAGATCTTTAAATCAGTGGTTAAAATGCACCTATCATGATTAAGCCTATGAGACCAGGTATAGCCTGGTAGGGTTGATCCTGACAAATAAAATACCTGTCTTGTGAAAATCTGTTGTGGTGGTCCCGAGAAAAGCCTTAATCTTTTGCAGATGATGGCTTCAGTGCACTGAGGACTGCAGCCATTGCTGGCCCCGCCCCACGAAGCCCTCATCTGCATACAGAATTAAAGTTGTCTTTTTTTGGGAACACCACAACTGATTTTCACAAGACTGGTATTGTTTTAATCGTCAGGATAAACCCTACTAAGCACTATGCCTAGTCAAATACATAGTAACATAGTTTATAAGGCCGAAAAAAGACATCTGTCTATCCAGTTCGGCCTGTTTTCCTACAAGCTGATCCAGTGGAAGGCAAAAAAAAACCTGTGAGGTAGAAGCCAATTTTCCCCACTTTAGGGGAAAAAATTCCTTCCCGACTCCAATCAGGCAATCAGAATAACTCCCTGGATCAACGACCCAGTAACTATAACCTGTAATATTATTACCCTCCAGAAATACATCCAGGTCCCTCCTGAACTCTTTTAGTGAACTTACCATCACCACCTCCTCAGGCAGAGAGTTCCATAGTCTCACTGCTCTTACCGTAAAGAATCCTCTTCTATGTTTGTGTAGGATTGATTCTGCTGACAGATGCCCTTTAACCCCTTCGCGACCAGCGCCGTACATGATGTTTCTAACAGCAGAGACTCGCCGCTACTTACCGCCATCGGCGGCGTCTTCTAGGGCCTTCTGATGCCGTGATCACGGCATCAGGATGCGTCTGAACCCGGGCGTACGCTTCCGGGTGGCCAATCGGGGTGTCTGTACACCATATTAAAACTGTAATCCTCGCTGGTGAGGATTACACTTTTCAAAGTGCAATTCTTATTCTGGCCACTAGATGGCAGGCCAGGATAAGAAATGAGCAATTCTTGGATTTATCTCAGTCTAGTAAATACCTGATTGCTCATAAAGAAAAGAAAAAAACACAATATATCAGCTCATATTTGAGCTTAAAAATAGTCAGAAAAAATTTTAAAAAAAAGTTAAATATATAAAAAATATATAAGTTCAAATCACCCCCCTTTCCGTATAATGAAAAAATCAATACCTAAATAACAATAAATATAGACATCATGGGTATCACCGTGACCGAAAATGCCCGTACTTTTAAATATAAAAAAAAAAATTCCAATATGGCGAATTGTGTGGCGGAATAAAAGCGTCCAAATGGCGATTTGCTGTTTTTTGTCGCTTTAAAAAAAAAAAAAAAAAAAAAAAAAATTAAATAAAAAGTGATCAAAAAGTCATACACACCCCAGAACGGTATCAATAAAAACTTCAGATCGCCCCGCAAAAATTGAGCCCCCATACAGCTATCTGAACAGAAAAATAAAACAGTTATGGCTGTTTGAAGGCAGGGAGCGCAAAACGAAAATGCATAACCGAAAAAACCTCTGGGGGTGAAGGGGTTAAGCCTCTTAGAGTTGCAGAACACTTCATCTTTGCACAGTTTCCGTATGCCAATGCTGTAGGTTTTGGGTCTACTCACTATAATCCACGGTGGAGACATTTTCGCGGTTTCCATCGACCAGTCTGTATCCAGGGCCATTTCCATACAGGATCGATGTGTAGGGTTTCTGGTCGATATCACTTAGTGCTGGAGCCAAACCTGCAATAAGAGGGTCACATGACCTACTGATCACAGAAGGGGCACCCTGCTGGCGGTACACTTGTGACTGTAATCAGATGACTTGGGTATATATTGAGGATTTTTGTATTTGATAGTCAACCACCCTCCTACTGTCTAAGATCCTCCTACTCACCGAAGATGGAATTGCCACGATATGTGTAGCCGCCAAACGTGAAGACGTGGGAGTGGTCAGCGGTGACAACGGTCAGGGTGTCGTCCACAGATGTCATGTCCCCTGCAAGGCCTATGGCAATGTCCATCTCTACCGCCTCATATAAAGCTTGCTTGGCTTTACCATCGTGATGGCCATGGTCAATGCGTCCACCTGATCGAAAGAGTTAAAACTTATGAATATTGCCCCCCTTCTGGTTCATAGACATTTGCTGGGTCGATTTGGGGGAGTTTGTAAATCTGTGTACAGGGTGTGACAACTTTTGTGCTGGTCAATTACCTTCCACCAGTAGGAAGAAGCCTTTGGGGTTCTTCTTCAGGATGCTGATGGCCATTGTCGTCATCTCAGAGAGGGAGGGATCAGAAGTCTTATTTCTGTCCAGTTCATACACCATATCTCCCGGCTCAAACAGACCTGGAAGAAATGAAGCAAGTGAGGAAATGACTTAATTTTGAGTTTTGACTGAGATTGTCCCCTGCTGCCTCAGATGCTGCACTTACCCATCAGGTAGTCCACATCTTGTGGTCTCAGAGCCATCAGCTGCTCCCGGTTCCAGACATAATGTGCGGCCTGTGGGTGGGAAGAACATAGAATGGTGAGTCCGGTGCCTCGGAAACTGGGATCAAACTCCACAAGCTTCTCCCATCGCCTTTCCCCAGTTGTTCCTTCCAGTTACACCACTCCACCATTGATGGTTTCACCTTTGCCTACAGATTTATTACTGAACCTAATGTATTAACTTTCAGCTCCTGAGCTCCCCCTAGTGAAGGCTGCAGGTAGACATAAACTTGTTGTGATAATAGTTGGAGGTTTGCTTTAAGATTTAGTAAAGAACTACCTATGCCCTCTTCTACTGGAACCAACGTTCTCCATTTCTTGCATCTTCTAGGAGTCAGCATCTGCAAGATGGAGGCCAGAGCCACGCCGGATGTGCTGTCTGCGTTTTCCAAAGCCAGTAAGTGGCCTCACTGTGTTTGGGGCTACATTGATACAGGGGAGAAGCCCATGGCATATGGTGTCCATTAAAGGGGTATTCCCATCTGGGATATTACTAGGATATGCTGTCAGTGTCAGATAGGAGCGGGTCCTACCTCTGGGACTTGTTTAGTCTCCAGAACGGGGCCCCCCAAAGTGGAGGACCAACAGCCTGCATACATGACCAACCCTTCGTTCACTGATATGGAATAGTTGTGCTGGCAGTGAATGGAGGGCACACTACGCATGCAGCCCTTCACTTCGGGGGCCCCGTTATGGTGATAGATGACCTATCCTAATGATGTGCCATCGATGTCCCAAACGAGCATACCCCTTTAACCACAACCAATGCACGCTATCTGGGCAACCATCTCCACTAATTGGTGAGGGCGTGCAGATCAGGACGGCCCGCAAATGTCCTTTCCTGCCATTCGACAAGGATGACCAGTGGGGCCTTCCTTTAAGGGTATGTTCACATGGCAGTATTTTCACGTGGATTGTTTCCAATGGGTTTGGAAATTTGAGATCTGCATCAAGAAGGGACATGTCTCTTGATGGAGCTTCTGTGCGGAACCACAAGTTGTGGCCATTGTAATCCGCAGCAGGAATCGGAGTCCACCGTAGATATCTCCAATAAGTTAGTTACATGGCATTGTACCTTGTTGCGGGGCTTCTTCTCCCTCCACACTTGGGTCAGGTTCAGTCCGTCGAGCCGGGTGCCATTTGCCTTTCCATCTCTTGGATACTCCACGTCAGGGGTGTTATTGGGGAACATGTACTTCCTGCCCCCGCCCATGATGACCTGTAATAAGTGATACATGTTGTGTCTCATGTGGTATCTTCTTCTCTTTCCAGTGAAGCTCCTTCTGCTCCAGATTTGGTACCAAACAGATTCGCGCAAAACCGTAAGTTGATGACCTCAAACTACTTCCTTCCCCTCATGCACCCAAAGGGACTTACCTCAATGTCTGGGATATTATTTATGAGCTGCAGGGCAATGTCCTTACATCCTCCATTCCTGGCATCTTCAGGCATCTCTTTATCGGAGTACCAATCGCGGTTGACGCTGTGGGCGTAGGCAGCACTTGGGGTGGCGTGGTTAACCCTTGTGGTGGTCACCACCCCTACAGATTTCCCTGGGGGAAGAATGACAAAAGGGCTGAATACCTCCATTGCCGTGGCCACTCTTTACACAACCCTGACTGGTGGATAACACAATCTACTATGCAGCACTTGATGTATCCTCAGCCTGTGTCAGTCTTCACTGCAGTTCTGATGTTCCTATTCATAAACTAAGTAATGTAATGAGTAAACTGTATATTTTGGGTAAAGTTGCACTTTATTTGAGGATGGGGCTGTTCAAAAGTTAACTCTGAACTTGGGGACCCAAGGATGTCCTGAAGTCCTCTAACGTCCTGTAGGTTCATTAGTACTTGTCGGTCTGTCTCTGGGTAACAACCAATAGTACCGCCATCACCGTGTCCACAAGGTTATTTTAACTAACAATACATAACTGGGTAAACTTGCCACACTGGTCCTGTGGGAGCTGTGGCCATACTTGTCATCCATCTTGGATAAACCATGGTACGTAGGGAAACGACTCAAGTGCTTAAAGGGAACCTGTCATCAGCTGTCCATACTAATGGCAGCATAAAGTAGAGAAAGGTGAGTTGATTTCAGTGGTCTGTCATTTAAAAGTTAAAAGTGGTTGCCGAGAACCAACATCACAATTATTGCAGACTGGGCCTGGAAAAGAGTCATAGCCACCTGAGAAGAGTCATGGTTATTCATGAATTCCTGCCCACCTGCTGATGATTGACAGTCTTCTACCTAGTTTTCTCCCTTTCTCTCTAGGAGAGAACTGCCAATCATCAGCAGATGGGTGAGAGTGCAGGAGATTATGAATAACCATGACTCTTCTCAGGTAGATTTGACTGTTTTCAAGGCCTGTGTTGCAATGATTATGATGCTGGTTCTCATCAACCACTTACTTTTAGCTCATGAGTGACAGCTGAAATCAACATTTCTGTCACTATTTTATGCTGCCCTCAGTGAGGTCACCATAAAGTTGAAGACTGGTTCCCTTTAAGGGCCTGTTCACACGACCGTGTGAACGGGTCCGCACCTATTCCACAAAATTGTAGAATAGGTGCGGGCCCGTTCAAGTCTATGGTCGGCTCGTGATCTTGCAGAGCCGCGGCTCCGCAAGGAATTATAGAACGTGTCCTATTCTTGTCTGCAACAGTGGACAAGAATAGGCATTTTGAATGTTCTGCAAATTGCAGGACACATGCTGGGCGTCATCTGTGGTATTGCGGACCCGCAATACCACGGCCGTCTGGACGGCCCCTAAGAGTTTCTACACTTAAGGGCTAAGTTCTTTTGTGCCCCATGATGGTGGCACCACGTAGTGTACTGCAATTTTGCGGATCCATTAATTTCAATGGGGCCGCAAAAGATGTGGACAGCACACCGTGTGCTGTCCGCATCCGTGGTTCCGTTCTGTAGCTCTGCGGAAAAGATAGAGCTTGTCCTATTGCGGACAAAAGTAGGCATTTTCTATTTTGGTTGCGGCCATGTGGAAGACACGCGGCTGGAATGTGTGATTTGCAGATACACAAAGCACTACGGCCGTCTGAATGGGCCCTGGTTGTCAGGCCCAGTATTGTAGTAGTGCTTCTGTCCTATGGTTCCTGGGTGTTGGAGTGCTGAGTGGCACCTGCTAGGAAGTTGGAGAAGTGGGTAAGGAAGCTGAGTCAGGGGTGTCACAATGACTAAAGTAGCTTCCACGTCCACTGACTCTGCATCTTCCATCTGTGCAGGCGCCTCCGTTGCTGTGCTGAGAGGAGCAGGGTGCCTGTACAGCAGCTTCACTGCTAGTTAGAGCCGTGCCATGGAGACTCTAGTCCTAGCATAACGATGTAAGTGGGTCATGTTGCCTGTCTGGATAGTTGGCAGGCAGGAGTGTGCTGTGCCCATTGCTGCTGCCCAGCCAGGCAAAAGTAGCCCAGGGATGGATGGACACCTCCTGTTTGTTTCTGGATGTGTGGTCAACATGGCGGATCTAGTGTTGGGGTGGGGGGTGCACAGCCTAGTCCCCCATCCTCCCCTCATGTACTCACCTGCATCTTTGGCCCACTTTAAGATGGAGTTGACTTCATTGCCCTTTGTAGTGTTACATTGACCTCGCACCGCGGCGGCGTTCACACCGACGGTCCCCTCGTTGGCCTTTACTCCGCACAGGTAGGCGGTGGCGGTGCCTGCGCTGTCTGGGACCTGTGCGTTGGTGTTGTACGTCTGCAGGAGAGAAAGCGAAGTGAGGTCAGAGGGGTCACAATGGTGACGTCTCCGAATAACATGAGACTTGAAAAGGGGGATGGGGGGGGTAATTGTTATACTCCGCAGGTGCAGGGGATGTAGTGCAGCTTCACTTGCCGCACCCTGTGGGGTCACAATGTGGTGGTGACCCTCAGCTTTTCACGTGAGATGTTTGGCCCCCAGAGCAGCAATAAAGGAGCCATCCTTGTATACTCCAGGTGTCTGCAACGTCAGAAGCGGAACGCTCCCCTCCCTTCCCCCGCTCAATCATCTGACTCTCCTTTTTAACTTGTGCTTCTGTAGATGAAAGATACGGGAGGATAATACAGGGCGGTCGGGGTGTGACCGCTGGAGATTATAATGAAGGTGTGTGATAAGACACCCGGATGATGTAACCATGTCATATACCCTGCTATAAAGTGTCTTGTGAGGTAATGGAGGGGGTGTGTCCCCTCCACTCCTGGGCTTGGGGGTCTCTCTTGGGTGTAAAATCACTGCTCCTATGTACAGGAAAGGCCAGATCCACAGTGTGGAGGGAACCACCACCCACAGGAATGCCGCCTGACCAGTGATGCCCCCTCCCTGGCAGCAGGTAAACGGACTCTTCTTGTCTGGTGGTTTCCTGTCCTGTGATGCCCGGAGCCTGCGGTTGATGCCCACAGAAACCTTCAGCTCGTGATAAATCAATGGAAAAAAAAGGAGGAATAAACAGAAGTTTTGATGTAACCGGAGACATCGCTGCTAAATCTGGACGCAGAGAAGAGCAGTCACTGGGTGGGTGTGGGCAAAATGGTGGCATTATAGCAATTCATACTGTGCATCTGGCTCCCAGGGTCTGCGCTCAACCCATGCCCACAATATGCCCTAATGGAGCTAAAGCCAATGCCGCTTGCGCTGCCCATAACTCACCTTTGCCAGAGCAACATATGGGAACTTGTCCATCTCCAGCATGGTCTCCTCTCCAGGTTTCCCAGCAAGCTGACCCTTTAAGATTCGTGTGGCTGTAACGGTTGACACCCCCATACCTGTGATAGAGGTGGAATCATTACTAAATGGCACCACGACCATCCCTGCCCTCACCCGGGCAATGCCAGCCCTGCACTCACCATCTCCCAGGAACATGATGACGTTCTTGGCTATCTTAGTGTTGAGCTGCTGCAGACTTAGTGCTTGTCTTAAGGTGTCCTGGGCCTGGTTCCTCCAGTATTCGGGGTCCTTCTCCTGCTCTAAGGAGGGTTAGAAGTTGCATTTGACATGTCAGTGTACAGGGGCCACATATAGCGGGAATGCTCAACCTGCGGCCCTCCAGCTTTTGTAAAACTACAACTTCCACCATGCTCTGCTGTAGGCTGTCCAGGCATGCTGGGAGTTGTAGTTTTGCAACAGCTGGAGGGCTGCAGGTTGGGCATCCCTGACCTAATGGATCCAATCTATACAGAGGACCGTCACAAAATGTAGATTCACCAGTATGACACTTTATGCAACTAGCTAGTGGACTCTTGACCCTTAACATCTCTGCTTACTGTCATTGAATAAGAACATGGTTTACATCCAATACCTGTCCTGACCTAATACTTCTCAGCTGAGGGTTTGCTACAATTGTATACAGTGCAGACAGTCCTTTGACAGAAGCCTCTTGGCATTTTACCTTATTGATACATTGTAAAAAACTGATCAATGCCTTATACTCCAGTCACATCCAAAGCTGCAGTCCTCGTTCTGCTGGATGTCTCTGGCCATAGTGGGCCTGCCATGAAAAGTCATGTTATTAGGAGGGGGTCCCGTGGCTGTCACGGTTATTAGGAGGGGGTCCCGTGGCTGTCACGGTTGTTAGGAGGGGGTCCCGTGGCTGTCACGGTTGTTAGGAGGGGGTCCCGTGGCTGTCACGGTTGTTAGGAGGGGGTCCCGTGGCTGTCACGGTTGTTAGGAGGGGGTCCCGTGGCTGTCACGGTTGTTAGGAGGGGTCCCGTGGCTGTCACGGTTGTTAGGAGGGGGGCTGTCACGGTAAGGAGGGGGTCCCGTGGCTGTCACGGTTATTAGGAGGGGGTCCCGTGGCTGTCACGGTTATTAGGAGGGGGTCCCGTGGCTGTCACGGTTATTAGGAGGGGGTCCCGTGGCTGTCACGGTTATTAGGAGGGGGTCCCGTGGCTGTCACGGTTGTTAGGAGGGGGTCCCGTGGCTGTCACGGTTGTTAGGAGGGGGTCCCGCGGCGGTTGTTAGAAGGGGGTCCCGCGCGGTCGCGGTTGTTAGGAGGGTCCCGCGCGGTTTGTTAGAAGGGGGTCCCGTGGCGGTCGCGGTTGTTAGGAGGGGTCCGCGGCGGTTGTTAGGAGGGGGTCTCGCGGCGGTTGTTTAGGAGGGGGTCTCGCGGCGGTCGCGGTTGTTAGGAGGGGGTCCCGTTGCGGTTGTTAGGAGGGGGTCTAAATGACCCCGTTATCCGCCCTGACACCCTGATGGTCGTGTAAATGCTGGTCTCTGTAACAATACAGGGATATTGAGGAAACGGGCAGAACCGTTGCAGCTCTGGATGTTACTGGAGTATCAGACCTGACGTCACCCTGGGTCAATGCCTCCGCCTCGCCTCTTACCTGGGAAGCTTTGTGCCATGGTCATTTTGATGAGCAGCAGCAGCGTCCACCACCTCGGGTCCATGCTGTCTGTCCGTCTCGTGCTCCAGGTCAGAACAGCTCCAGCACCTTATGCGCAGTCCTGCTGTACAGAGAGGATAATGAGAGTTCAGCCCTGCGGAATACTCCGCTGGGGGTTAGACTCCTACGTGGAACATACAGCGTTCATAAGCCATCCCAGATATTCACATAAATTGCAGGTTGTGTGTCCCTCCAACTGTGGCTGCTGAGAGTAAACGGAGAAACCCTGAACCCCTCAATTACCAACCAGATTTATACATGGAAGATAAAAGCAGAAAATCCTGTTCACAGCGAGGTGCAAACAAACAGCCGAAAATAAAACCTGGCATAACGAGGAGACGAAAGGTCAGAGGGTGGCGGAACGAGGGCACAAAGAGGCAATTGTAGTGGAAGAGTCGTTTTCACCCCAATGTCCTTCAACATGAACTTAACCATCCTGTCCACAGGGAGCGGTATTATAGTAGCTATAGTCTTGTACATAGGAGGCAGTATTATAGTAGCTATAGTCTTGTATATAGGAGGCAGTATTATAGTAGTTATATTCTTGTACATAGGAGCAGTATTATAGTAGTTATATTCTTGTACATAGGAGCAGTATTATAGTAGTTATATTCTTGTACATAGGAGCAGTATTATAGTAGTTATATTCTTGTACATAGGAGCGGTATTATAGTAGTTATATTCTTGTACATAGAATGCAGTATTATAGTAGCTATAGTCTTGTATATAGGAGGCAGTATTATAGTAGTATATCTGTATAGAAGTATTATAGTAGTTATATTCTTGTACATGGAGCAGTATAGTAGCAGTATTATAGTAGTTATATTCTTGTACATGGGAGCAGTATTATAGAGTTATTCTGTACATGGAGCAGTTTTAGTATATTCTTGTACATGGAGCAGTATTATAGTAGTTATATTCTTGTACATAGGAGCAGTATTATAATAGTTATATTCTTGTACATAGGAGCAGTATTATAGTAGTTATATTCTTGTACATAGGAGCAGTATTATAGTAGTTATATTCTTGTACATAGGAGCAGTATTATAGTAGTTATATTCTTGTACTTAGGATCAGTATTATAGTAGTTATATTCTTGTACATAGGAGCAGTATTATAGCAGTTATATTCTTGTACATAGGAGCAGTATTATAGTAGTTATATTCTTTTACATAGGAGCAGTATTATAGTAGTTATATTCTTGTACATAGGAGCAGTATTATAGTAGTTATATTCTTGTACATAGGAGCAGTATTATAGTAGTTATATTGTACATAGGAGCAGTATTATAGTAGTTATATTCTTTTACATAGGAGCAGTATTATAGTAGTTATATTCTTGTACATAGGAGCAGTATTATAGTAGTTATATTCTTGTACATAGGAGCAGTATTATAGTAGTGACTATTAATAATGCCACCTTAAGTAATTAGGTGCTGATTTGGTACTGGTTTGTGTAGAGCAGAAAATCCTGTTCACAGCGAGGTGCAAACAAACAGCCAAAAATAAAACCTGGCATAACGAGGAGACAAAAGGTCAGAGGGTGGCGGCACGAGGGCACAAAGAGCCAATTGTAGTGGAAGAGAGTAGTTTTGACATTCAACATGAACTTAACCATCCTGTCCACAGGGGGCAGTATTATAGTAGTTATATTCTGGTACATAGGAGGCAGTATTATATTAGTTATATTCTTTTACATAGGAGGCAGTATTATAGTAGTTATATTCTTGTGCACAGAATGCAGTATTATAGTAATTAGTATAGTATTATAGTGTCTAGGATTACCCTGTAAGTGTAATAGGTGCTGAATTATTTGTGGTGTAGGTTTGTGTGGCGCAGCCCCTTACATCTGGTATCTGTTGTCCTTGGTACTTACCCTGCCAGTCTGCAGGTGAAGTAGCAGAGACACGTCAGTACGACAAAAGCCACAATAGAGCAGACAACGGTGGTGATGAGTAAGTGCGTCTCGTTGGTCATCGCCATGATGAGGTAGAGGCACAGTCTGCCTCACACTGCCTGCGACAGACCCCTAGAGAAGTGTAGTGGGCATCAGGTGCCAGGAGACTGAGCCGCCAGATGAGGAGCAGCCTCGCTCAGCACATTCACGGATTTACTATCACCTGACAAGATAATTCCTGAGGATTTGGCATCTCTGAGAGCAGTGACCTGACTGTCCTGGGGTCGACTATAGAGCGTCCAGGATCCTTTAGACCCCTCCATACTGGATGCCTGGGGTCACTAGGGAGAAGGGAGCAAGAAATGGTCACGTAGATATCTGATCCCTGAGCTATCTGGTATGGGACTGTACGACACTTTGGGATTAGATACAGCGGTTTATCAGACAGTGTCATGTGATGGGATTAGATACCATGGCTCAGCAGACAGTATCACACGTTAGATACAGTAGGCAGTATCGCACATGGTTAGATTGGAATAGATACTGCAGACATCATCACACAATGGATTAGAAACAGCAGAGAGTATTACACATGATGAGATCAGATACAGCAGAGTATCACACGTGGTGATATAAGAAACAGCAGGCAGTATTGCACACGGTTGGATTAGATAAAGCATACAGTAGACAGTAATATATATATATATATATATATATATATATATATAATATTTAGATACAGCAGACTGTATCACACATGATGAGCTCAGATACAGCAGAGTATCACAATGGATTGGAAACAGCAGGCAGTATTACCCATGATTGGATTAGATACAGCATACAGTGTCACAAATGGATTAAATAGAGCAGCTGGTATCACATATGATGGGGTTAGATACAGCAGACATTAATGGTGGAATAGATACAGTAGACAGTAATGCATACAGATACGATGGGTTTAGATACAGCATCGCACATGATGGGATTAGATACAGCAGGCGGTATGACACATGATGGGATTGGATACAACAGGCAGTATAACACACATGCTAGGATTAGATAAAGCAGATGGGAGCTCATGTGCTGGGATTAGATACAGTATCACACATTATGGGTTTAGATACAGCAGACAGCATAGCACATGATGGGATTAGATGGTGGAATAGATACAGTAGACAGTGATACATATGGGTTTAGATACAGCTTTACACATGATGGGATTGGACACAGCATACAGTATCGCACATGATCATTGGATACAACAGACAGTATCACATATGATAAGTTTAGATACTGCAGACAGTATCTCGCGCATGCTAGGACTAGATTAAGCAGATGGGATCTCACGTGCTGGGATTAGATACAGTATCACACATTATGGGTTTAGATACAGCAAGCGGTATCGCGCGTGATGGCATTAGACACATGGCTCGGCAGTGCTGTGATCAGCTGCCCTGCACAGGTTTGTCAGTTGCTTCTTGGCATCCGGTAACGTTAGATCCCTGGGGCGGGAGCCAGGTGCTCACCAGTGACAGACGTGACTTGGCTGCTATTTCTGGCTTGTAGTATCGGAGGACTACATGAAGGCAGAGGGGTGACCGAGGGCCAGGGTTGTTGGGGGTCATTAGTCTCCTAATGTCTTGTGCCCAGGCTGCTGCTTGTACATTTTGGACACCCCCATTGGTGTATTAGGTCCCCAGATGTTTAGTGATTTCTCTGTAATGCCCAGTAAATCATAGAGGGGTACAGCACAGAATATCGGGGTGCTGGCACCCATTGAAATGAATGTAGCTCTCTCTGCAGCGGCTGTTACTAGGGAGCCCCACCCCTTCATCAACCTGTATTGAGGCCGTAGCACCCACCCATTTCTGCACTTTGGGGAAAAGATTGCTATCTCGTCTCATGATGAAAGCTGCTTGACGGCAAAATCCCTTGCCCCCAGGGCTGCACCAGGACCCCCCCTTATATCTATCATGTGCCTTTTTATAATATGTGCGAGGTAAAGAGACCTCTGGGTCTGGTACCGGGGCCAGGGGGTGACTGTTCACACTGCGCTTCTTGCAGCTATGCCCTAAGAAGGAAATCGAAATTGTGAAAAGTGCGGCTGCCATCCTCTCCCTTTGTGGGAGACTGTGATAAAGCCCTGCCCGTTCTTTCCCGACTGCCGTCGTATCATCCCTCGCATGCCATTCACCCCACCCACCACCACCACCACTCCTTTCTATGAGAACAATCACAGACTAATGAGTTCCTGCTGCCAGTAACAAGACCCTGCTACAATAAAGTCTGCTCCCCTCCTGCGAAAGCTGGAGCCCCTGATACAGACCGCCATATACATACTTTGTCCATGACCTCCTGCGTAACATATTGTACCCCCTGATTTCATGCCGAACCCATCAGCAAACACATTGCGGCTGCTGTACTACAGAGATGCATAAAAGCGCCGCTGATAGAGTAGAATACAGTGCTGCACGGAGACCTCCATAAGCGACTCTGCATGCCTCTGCACAGGAGGGTAATTGATATTCAGGGTCCCCCTTACTCATCTGATTGGTCTTTTGTTTTATTTGGCAGATGGGGCACATCTTTCCTCTGCCACAGAAGCCGGCCACCGAGCCAAGTAGGTCAGCAGTGAATGAATGGCCAGGGCCGGTCACATCCACTGCCCTGTGCCCCTCGAGGAGGGAGGGGCGGCCGTACTCCCCCCAGTTATAC
Source organism: Rhinella marina (assembly GCA_900303285.1). NCBI lineage: Eukaryota > Metazoa > Chordata > Amphibia > Anura > Bufonidae > Rhinella > Rhinella marina. The sequence continues at coordinate 178,643 of ONZH01027101.1, forward strand.
ATTGAATTCATGCACTTGGGTTCTCCGACTGGAAACCTTTGAACTTGTGCCTCTTAAAGGGACAGTGACCTTCATTCTGGAACCTATAGCAATGACTTTTTAACGCAGTTCTTAAAACCAAGGTCAGGAGAGGATAGTAAAGTGGACAGGAAGTATATAGATATATAGATTATAGATATGGATAGATTGACTGGAGACTGATGGAGGAGCTAGTGCGTAAGTGAATGGAGACCACTGATGGACGGGACTGCTCACGTGGCCCTCCTCCAGGGACCATTTTTGGAGCGCAGCAGGTGAGCAGTAAACATAAATTAGACCTTGTAAAAAGTCATGCCTGTTGCTAGCTAAATGTATGTGCAGTTCCCAGCACACGTGCCGCTAGTAATTGTGGCCAACCCGTTTAATAAACTGCACATGTGAGCGACATAAAAGGGGCGGCTGATATCAGTCAAATACACTGGAGACGTGATATAAAGTAGTAATCATGGGGGTCAGGGAGGTGTTGACGCCTTGGCGCTCATCGCATTGAAGAACACTACAGTCAGCCTTTCACCAGCCTGAAATGGCTGATAACTGGGAACAATAGATGCTGCAGCCACCTGGTGTCCTGACGCATTGTATCAATTCTAGCTGTTACATATTATATATATTAAATTAGTCTAGCCCCCCCCCCCAATCCACAAAACCCTTCCTTTCTAATACACAATAATAGACCCCCTTCTTCTCTAATACACAAAAATAGACCCCATTCCTCCCTAGCTCAAACATAGACCCCCTTCCTCTCTAATACACAAAATAGACTCCCCCCCCCCCCCCCCCCAATACACAAAAATAGACCCCCTTCATCTCTAATCCACCAAATTGGATCCCCTCCTCCAATTTTGGGGGAGGTATATAGGTAAATATCATCATTTCTGGCAGTATTTGGCTGACATCTGGAGATGACTGAACCGTTTAACTGCAATGAGATTGTACAATCAGATTGCAGAGTATGAGCCATGGGATTAGATTTCGGTCCCTACCAGATCCAGTCTGAGGACCTGTTCAAATCCTGCCCCCACATGACCCTAGAGTCCTAAAATAGGACTCCAGCAACCCCTGGTTCAGTGTATCCTACAGACAAAGCCAACCATCAACCGCCTCCAAGGACTGAACCACCAAGATCATAACAACATCTACCAGCCCTGGCATCACCCCCACATCTAGAACCAACCCTCAGCAATACCATCATGTACAAATGTGCCCCCAGCCCTCCTCCAAATATAGAACCAAATCCTCAACACCCCCGTCCTGGCATCACCCCTACATATACAACCCAACTGCAACCTTACCAGTACCCCAGCCGCAAACATGCAACTACCCTCCCCAAACCTGGTATCGCCCTGCCTCCATATGTGCAGCTAGCCCCTGCTCCTGGCATCACCCAACAGATGGCACAGCCCTGGGGAGAACATTGTACATAGGCAGCTCAGGGGGCAGCACTGGGGTCCTGGGTTCAAATCTGACATCTGCATGTAATTTGTATGTTCTCCCCGTGTTTAGATGGGTTTCCTCTGGGTTCTCCGGTTTCCTCCCACACTCCCTGAGATTGAGGGAGAAAGTGAGCGAAGATGATGTCTGTAAGGGGCTGTGGAATATCTCAGCTATATCAGCAAGAGAATAAGAAATGCCATCACTCTCATCGGTGCCGGGGATGATGAGAGCCTCTTACCTGTGTCCTGAGCTTCCGAGCCTTGTGCAACTTGTGACTGAGAAGTTGAAGAAAAGTTCAAGGAGGGAAGTAGTTTTACTTACGGGACAACCCATTAAGATGCAAATATGTCCTCCCCATGCAGATTCCACCCCCAATCCCCTCTGCTGATGGCAGCCCCCCCCCCCTGCACTCTCTTATTCTTTCAGTCTCTGCAATAGACAGGATTTCTCCTTCAATGAGTGAGATGCTAACCCACAAACTTCCTTAGGGAGGGGGAAAAGGGTCCCTCTGATCTGGGGGCCCACACTGCTTGAAGAACATGCATGTACATAGGTAGCAGAGCTGAGTCTGTGGTTCAGGTATTAACACAGCCGATGCGCTAGAACTTTCCGAACTTTCCGTAGACAAATGTGACTCTGCTACATCTGAATTGTCAATCTTTACAGCTCCAGGGGGCAGTAATGATCACAACGTAAAAAATGGTCATATATCGATCGGGTCGCTGTCATAGCGGCAGGGAAGCAATAAAGTACAGAACTGGACAATGTGGAAAGTTGATCCCAATGTTTTGATGGAATCGCATTGGAAAAAAAATGGCGCTTTGTGCACTTGACGTTTCATTTTTGTGAGTTGGGAGCGTCTCTTCGGAAGTTCCACCTGCGTGGCGGGTTTACAACAGCTTTCCACCACATTTGTTACGACCTGTGCCGTGTTCCCCTGTGGACCCAAAATTCGGGATCATAGCCTTAAAAAATGTGCCCTTATGGACGTGTTGAGGGTTGGTGTAACATTTACATTTCAGACCTTACATCTTGGCACAACCCAACAAGTTAAAGTATTGCTAGCAAAGCATAAATTGCGCGGATCGGTGGGTATCTCGGCTCCGCCCTCTTGCTCTTTGGCCCCTTCAGGGAAATTGTATAATAATTCTCCCTATGAAGTTATGTCCATCTCCCAGGACTTCACTTATTTTCTACTCTGGTAACTGCTGTTGTCCATGGCGCAACGGGATCAAGGGCAGCTGCAGTTTTCAGTCCAGTTGTACCCTAAAAAAATAGAACCCACCCCCTTCCCCTTATCCTGCAAAGTATTACAGGGTTTTTAACTGTTTGTGTTCTGGATGTACCAACAACTCATCGGCGGTTCTACTGGCCCGACATGGAGAACATTTGGGATCTGTGGTTGGAACCTCACTCCAGAAGAACAGAGGGGGGCCAGGTTCTGCATCCAGAATACTAATGGTTAAACACATACACACATGACATGCTTGTCCGAACATGCGTGTGTTCTGAATGGAGAGAGGGGAATAAACTGCTAGAACTCTGGTGGCCTTATTTCTGCTGGGGAAAAAAAAAAGGATCGGGCGTGTTGAAATCCAACATGCGTGACCCTTCATTCCCCCAAAATCTGCTGCAGGGAGAGCGAGGAAACCCCCATTTGGGGTACATTCGCAGAAACGTAAGCCATCCGTACCCGTGCTGCGGATCGCAAATTGCACAGGCAGTGGCCGCGTGATTCCCATGTTGCAGAGCTGACCCATTGACTTGAATGGGTCCTCAATATACGGCAAAAGATAGACGTCCTGTCCTTTGAGGTGTGGAGGCACGGACCCGAAAGCCCACAGAAGCGCTTACGTGGGCTTCCGATCCGTGCCTCCACTCCGCGCCGTATCTTGAGGATTGCAGACCCATTCAAGTCAATGGGCCTGCATCCATGACGTGAGATTCGCACGGCCAGTGCCTGTATATTGCGGAACCGCCGCTTGCAGTTGACAATACAGGCACCGATGGCCTACGGTCATGTGAATGGACTCTTGCAGTAATGTCAGATGTCCTGTCTGGTATCAGCAGGTCCAACCATCTAATCTAATGTGTATGGCCGGCTTCAGAATGGATACTGAGTGTTAGACAGGATCCTACATACAGCATAGCAGAACTGTACGAGCGCCACACCGACAGAATGAGAAGCGGGACTGTGGATGTGACCCAGTGACAGAATGAGAAGCGTGATCGTATAAGCACCCTACCAACAGAATAGAAGAAGTGGACCGTACAAGTGTCCTACCGACCAGGGGTGCACCATCAATGAGGCCAGGTGAGGCGATCACCTCAGGCAGCACCAGGTAGGGGCAAGAGGGCGGCAGCGGAAGGGCTATTGGCAATGAGCACTTTCGTTGTGGCAAAGGTGATAGGTTAAGAAATTGGCATGGGGGGGCAGTTTCAGTTTTTGCCTCAGGACTGTACAAGCGCCCCACCGACAGAATATGAGAAGCTGGTCTGTACAAGCGCCCCACAGACTAAATATGAAAAACCTGACTGTATAAGCACCCCACCAACAGAAAAGAAGAAACGGTCTGTGCAAGTGCCCCACCGACAGCATATGAGAAGCGGGACTGTGGATTCACACTCAGCTTCACTTTTCATTAAAAAAAACTGCTCCAGAATATTAGCTGAAAGTCTATGGGAAATGTGAAGTTCATATTTTTTTTTTTATTTTTTTTTCCCCCAATTTTGGTTAATTTGGTATTTTGGCATTTTTTTCATACATTGTATTGAAACAAGGTTTCTTTCTTAAAGGGGTATTCCTCAGGGGTATTATCTCACAAATGTAGTTTGTATAGTTAGATATATCCATACCAATATTATTACTAATAGAATGTATTTATATAAAATGTAGCGTTTAGAAGATTTTCCTATTTGTATATCCATTGTCCCACACACATCAGTCAGGCCGTTGCCCCTAGTTACAGCCACCGTTGCCATGTAGTAGTGGAGGCCGGCTTGCTCTTGTTCAAACCCGCTCTGAGGTAACTGCTGTATTGTGAACGCACATTACATGAACATGCGGAGACACATCTTAGGGTTGTAGCATTTTTGTCTGCGCTTCCAAAACACAGAGAAACGGATCCTGTTCCAAGATCAATTCATCTCTATGGAGCAGGATCCGTTTTATAAAGTCTGCGTTTTGGACGGATCCTGACCATTGTGTTTTGGACTGGTAGCATCCAAACAGAGATGTGAAAGTACCCTAAGATGTGTCTGCGCATGTTCATGTGATGTATGTTCACAATACAGAAGTTACCTCAGAGCGGGTTTGAACAAGAGCAAGCCGGCCACCACTACTACATGGCTGCGGTGGCCATAACTAGGGGCAACGGCCTGACTGATGTGTGTGGGACAATGGATATACAAATAGTAAAATCTTCTAAACGGTGCATTTTATATAAATACATTCTATTACTAATAATATTGGTATGGCTAGATCTAACTATACAAACTACATTTGTGAGATGGGAATACCCCTGTAAGGCTTTTTTCCCTCATCCTGTCCTATATCAGGAAAAAAGAGAGCCTGAAATAAAAAAAAAAATTAAAAAATAAATAAAATAAAAAAAGCTGTTCATATGCGAACACAGTTGGCACTAAACATGGCAAAAAAAACTTTTTTTTTTTTTTATGGGACTTAACTTTATGGGACCTAAACACCCCCCACCACCATCCAACTTTTTTGTCTGACCTGTCCAATATCACTGCATGTGAATAAACCCTATACTTAACACCAACATTGGTGCTATAAGACTCACTCCCTATACATCATTAGAAGTCTAACCGGGTTATAGTCACATAGTCTCAACTGATAAAATGGCCGCGCAAAAGGAGTCACAAAGGCCTGGCCAGGAAAGGGTTAAAGTGCTGGGACTTCTTCCCATAAGGCCATTGTCACTGCACGTTTTCCAAGCTCTTTCCATGCAAATACTAATGCAAAACTGTTGACGGATGTACTGTGGTGTGGAAAGCCCCCATTTGTCTTGCTGCTTGTCATGTCGGCAGGGGTGGATTGGCCATAGACCTTACAGGGAAATTTCCTGGTGGGCCGATGCCCAGGGGGTTGCCAAAGCCCTCCTCACAGCCTCCCAGTGGAAGTTTTTGGGGATGTATTTTGTGATGGACTGTGGCTTGGTATAATGTGCCACAATATGGTATTGCTGTCCCTGCCTTCCATCAATTTGGACCCAACTACAAAACGGGGCCACTTTTAGTATTTTTCCAGGGCCACTTTAAGTTTCCAGTCTGCCCCTGCATGTCGGCCGGGGTCCTCCCTTTATCACGTAGATTCTTTGTCTCGTTGGCCATCCCTTTGTTCTGTTGCTGTTAGATTAACTGTTCATAAAAGGCAAAGGTGTCGTTACTATCTAATTAGATAAGTGTGTTATTTACTATAGCGCGTGGCACATAATTACACAGACGGCAGCAATGTAGACGGCAGATAAGTCGCCCTAATGACACTGTGTGTTTAGCGTTTTGCCAGGGTAAACGACTGCTATGGGACCCAAGCACTAAATTTTCCCTCCTTGATGTGGTATGGCAGTGACTACCTGCATCTACCACTAGGTGGTGCTCCTACGGCTTTCAATGCTATCAGTATACTTCTGTATGCGTTGAGCTCCCCCTAGTGGCGGCTGCAGGCAGAATCCTATCATTTATCAAAACAGAGCTCTGAACCCTATAGCGATATAGAATGAATCTGTGGCGTTTTGCCTGTGATAATGGTGTTTCTATGAAGGACATTAACATGATGAGCTCCGCTGGGGACCGTGACTGATCGGATGACCATCTCTGTACAGTGCAATACACATAAAAGTAGATATCTATTAAGATGGCAGATAGTTGTGTGTCAGGGATGCCGACTCCTGTGGTTGATCATTCGCCAGGGTCACTATGTGACTGTTCACACAAGGCAGATTCGGTTCATTCACCTGAATGGGCTTGTTTTGACAGGAAGGGTATAGATTTCTGTAAGTTACATTCAGATGAATGGGAAGTCAGACTTTCACACAAACTGCATTTGTATGGCAGTGAATTTTTCCGTCGAGCTCTGGATTTGATGGTCCTCACAGGCGGCCCCCCTCTCAGATGTGATGTCCTGTGGAGCGCTGGCACCAGACAGCCCTCTCCATAGATAAGACATTCCAGGAAGTTGCAGAGTTTCCTTTTTCGTATGTTTTTCCCATGGCGTTGTTATCGGAGTCACAAGTGATGTGAGGAAGAACTCGTTACTGTCTGCGCCAAAACTGCAGAGATAGGGGGCCCCGGGGAGGCGTTAAAGGGCGCACATTAGTACAATGCTGGTCGCCACCTTCCCACAGGATGACTGTGCGCTCTGCATCCTTCTGCCCTTGTGTCTTTTGGTCTTGATTCTTCCCTGCATGTCTGAACATCACAGCAAAGGGAACATTAATGGGGGAGGGGCCCTTGTGGCCCCCAAGAATATAATTTCTCTTGGCAAGCGGGGAAGGAGGGACAATGAAATGCAGGTTTAGAATTTAAAGAGTAACTACACTTTTTTCAATTTTTGATATGTTGTAAGTGTTGATCGGTGGGGGTCCTAACTCTGGGACCCCCACTGATCGCCAGAACGAGAGGTCAGAAGTGCTCAGCCAAGCGCTCCTTCCCCCTCACCGCTAAGCACGAGACTGTGGATGAGCTGACGGACTTTCTATTGAAAGTCTCGTGCTCAGCAGCTGCACTTGGCTGAGCGCTTTTGACCCTCGTTCTAGCGATCAGTGGGGGGTCTCAGAGCTGGGACCCCCGCCGATCAACACTTCTGATATGTAGTTACTCTTTTTAAAGGGCATCTGTCAGCAGATTTGTACCTATGACACTGGCTGACCTGTTACATGTGCACTTGGCAGCTGAAGACATCTGTGTTGGTCCCATGTTCATATGTGCCCGCATTGCTGAGAAAAATGAAGTTTTATTATATGCAAATGAGCCTCTAGGAGCAACGGGGGCGTTACCATTACACCTAGAGGCTCTGCTCTCTCTGCAACTGCTGCGCCCTCTGCAAAAGTGGAGAGGGCTCAGCAGTTGCAGTGAGAGCAGAGTCTCTAGGTGTAATGGTAACCCCCCCGTTGCCCCTAAATGCTCATTTGCATATATGAAAACATCATTTTTCTCAGCAGTGTGCCCTCTTTCACTTGCGGGGTCCATTCTCCATATAAGTGCGGGTCCCAGCGGTGGGGCCTGCACCTATAAGACAATGGGGGGCATATCCTAGCGAGATGCCCCCATTGTCCATGATGAGACAACCCCTTAAAAACATCATTTTTCTCAGCAATGCGGGCACATATGAACATGGGACCAACACAGATGTCTTCAGCTGCCAAGTGCACATGTAACAGGTCAGCCAGTTTCATAGGTACAAATCTGCTGACAGATGGACTTTTAAGAGGCTATTACACTCGGAGCCCCCAGATCTATGGTGGGGTGTTCACCCCCTACAGTACAAGAGGATCCTTCCCATGACCATGTGTCACTGGTTCCCAGCACAGATGCGGAGTAGTCTTTGTATATTGCGGTCTTTCCTGAATGAATGGACATTGTATACGTGGAAGGTGTGGACGGAGTCCGTCTTTGTCTCCTCTAGGAGCAATGAATGGTAATTTTGTCTGTTTCCTCTGGTAAAGTACATCTGCTTTATTATCATACTGTTTGATGTGTTTCGGTCCAGGTTGCTGCTCATGAGGTGGGGGTTAAGTACCTAAATTGTGGTGATCTGATCCCTGGGGGCTCTGTGTTTAGAAAAAATGCGTCAGTCACTCATGCACACTACGCACCATTTGATTTTTGAGAGTGCGGAAGATGGCGAAGTACAGGCACTCGGCTATCTCTGGCAGTTCCATAGAGTTAATTGAAGAGGCAGCGGCGATTCATTCAAATAGGGGAACATGAGACCCCTCGTTTTCATGATCAGCAGGAGCCTCTGAGGTCGGACCCCTGCCAATCAGACACTTATATCCTATGCTGTGAATAAGGGATGTCTTTGTAATGGGACTACCCCTTTAAAGGGGTTGTATCATGACGGACATTGGGCGCATGTCGCTAGGATGTGCCCCCATTGTTTTATAGGTGCAGGTCCCACCACTGGGACAGCCCTGAAAGTGAAGGAGCTGTAGCCACCCTCCATTTGTTTTCTATGGGGCTGGCGAAAACAGCCGCGTGCTGGCTCTATTTCCGTCAGCTTCATAGAAATTAATGGGAGCGGGGGCCGCGCATGTGCAGTACACTCCCATTCATTTCTATGGGGAGCCGGCTTGGTTGGTGGCTGGACCGGAGTCCTCCAGCCACCACCTTGCGGGGCTCCGTTCTGGATATAGGTATGGGGACCCCCACCTATAAGACAATGGTGACATATCCTAGCGATATGCCCCCATTGTCCATCATGAGACAGCCCCTTTAAGAATATGAATGATGGTCTGTACAAAACTGTATTCGGTCTATTTCTTTGTTGCTGCTTAAAGGGGTTGTCTCGTCTTAGACATTAATGGCTCATGGCTAGGATAGGCCATCAATGTCAGATAGATGCAGGTCCCACCTTTGGGACCCACTCCTATCTCCAAGACTGCAAGTATAAGTAACTCAGCTCTCTAAATAGAAGGAGCACCCCTCCCCACCACGATGCATAATAAAAAACCTCTTTAAGAAATACACTTGTGTTATGGGTAAACAAAGGAGGCTGGCCACAGCTTTATTGAACCATGTTCCATATATTAACACATTATGTATTGACCGTGCCCATTTAATCCAGTAACTCCCTCCGCCTGAATGCCGCTACTCCTCGAACAGCAGGCATGAAGGCCAAACTTCCACTCGTTGGGCACGCATACCGCCTCCAGCTGTGACAACTGTAAGAAAAAACAAAGAGAGATCCACAAGAAAACAACCCCCGCAGGGGAAAACCACCACTCAGAACCACAGGAATAGAAACCGTAAAGTAGGATAAAGACATTGGCGGGAGGGCGTTCCTTCTTCCAGAAGAGCGGCCGGAGAGGAAGGCCTGAGGCCCGCGCTTCCCTTTTGTTCCCCCAGCTCCTCCTACTCCTCCGATGGCCAATTACAGCCAAAGGGGGGAGGGGTGATCCCCCAGCCGGGCCGAACAGCCACCGCTCACCCTCGCAGTCCCGGCTCACGTCGCTAATCACTGCGTGAGCTTGGAAACCTGGAAGTGAAGGAGAGTTCTGAAAATAGCCCAGCGATTGTGCTCTGCTGTTTTTGAATGGCTCGTATGGGGGAATGGAGAGCGCATGGCCACCGAGCTGCTGCTGCCCCTCATTTACTTCAAGGGGACTGTTTTGAAGATAGGATTGGGTAGAGGGTTTTTGCCACAGGTTTTTCAAGACCACTCCAAGAATGTACCGGTCCATTCGTGGAGTGGTTACGTCCGGGAGCCTGCTCACGGTTTTGCGCCGAGCTAAACCCAGAACTGGTCCGTACTAAAAACCCACGGAAGAACCTGCAGCAGTTTCCACCGTAGGATAAGCAGAGGATTTTGTCACAGTAATGCAATGCAGAACTTTCTACGTGGTGTCGATTATATCTCGGCTGCTTTCTGTCAGCCCGGTTCGGTTAGATTCTATGCCAATGTTAGGTGTGTGGAAATATTCTCCCAAGCTCCGCCGCGGGCATTGTCTCCGGTCTTCCTTGTTCATCTGCAGATTATTAGTGATGTGCCCGTGTGTTATGTATAATACTACTGTCCATCAACACCCTCTGGCAACTTCAGTAGAAGGAAGTGACTATGGCTTGGAATAGATGTATTGCAAAATATATAAAGGGAAGGGACACGGATCAGAATACTCATCTATCGGTGGCGTAGCTAGAAATGACTGGGCCCCACAGCAAATTTCTGAACAGGGTCGCAATTTCTTCGCAAACCTCTCCTCCCGTACAACCCCCACTTCTTTGGCTCCTCAAGATCAGGGCTCATGCACACGGCTGCTGCCCGGCCCTGGCCGTATTGTGGCCTGCGTACAGTAGCTCTGCAATACATTGGCACCAGCCGCGTGTACCCCTCGTCACGGTGCGCAATGGAGGCACGGATCGGAAGCCCATGAAAGCACTATGTGGGTTTTCTGTAAATGCCTTCACACTGCAAAAAAAGTAGTTCACTACTTTTTTGCGGTGCGGCCCATCGGATGTGGATCGCGGACCCCACTCAAGTGAATGGGTCCGCGATCCACATGCGGCGGCGGCCCTACGGCCGGTGCCCGTGCTTTGTGGATCGCGGTTAGCGGTCCATTGAAATGAATGAGTCCGCATACGTTTTGCAAATTGTGGAACGTTTGTAGACCCATAAATACGTACCCGAATACTGTTTAGGGGCTCTGACAAAAATATCTTTTAGTCCACCTTCTGAGTTCGGGCCCCAAACCAGTTGCTTCCCCTATAGCTACGCACCTGTCCTTTATATAGGAGCTATATAGAGGACAGAGGCGTAGCTGCAGGGGAAGCGACTGCTGTATATTATAGCTGGCAACTTTTCCTCACATGACTCGTATATATTTTGGTTGTTGGTGGTTCCTTCAGTCCTTTCTACACAGGAAAGAATCGGGGAGGGCCCCTTGACCCCCACCTCTATGTGGACCACTGACAGACAACAGACACCCAGGTATGTCATGTAGCCCCAACAACCTGTTTAAATGAAGCAAATGCTTCCCTCTTTTGCGCCCTCCTGCCACTTTGACTCCAGCAGGAAGCAATCCCCTCCTGCTCATACTAACTACCTTACTTAGAGACTGGCCAAAAGTTTCTGGACGGTTGGCAACCCTGTCCTGCAGCTTTGCTGTCAGTTTGTAGTCTGGATCATCTTAGCTTTATTACGATGCCGGTTCTCACATTGGGAGGTGTCTGCCGATGGCGACACTGGAGCTTAAACCAGAATGACAAACCTGATGTCGAAATGTGCTGCGTGCACGTTGTGTAATTCCTCAGGCGCAATGACTCCTCTAACCTGTCAAGACAGCGTTTTTCTCCTTACCTCAGAAGTCACCAGTGATGAGCAATATATCACTATGTATATCACTATGTAACTGGAGGTAGAGGGGGCAGAGCAATGTTCTGCAGAACTTCTGGGTGTGCCTTTCCCTTATTCTGTTGATTAGTTGGGGGTCCTGGTGCTATTTTGGCTGTTGATTGTCCGTATAGGCTCCACGTGGAACATGATTTTGCACAGTGCATGGGACCAGGGCCGATACCCCTCCACCATCCGGGTGCCCAGTACTGACCCATCTCTGACCATTTCTACTTGGGAATTTTCCGTATGAACCAATGAATAATCCAGAATTTTCCTGTCCTGCGGCAAGTAGGAAAATTATTAATATTTCATGAGTCTATGGAACAAAAACTATAAAAAGAACTGATGCTGTTTACTGTCCTCTGTATCTAATCCTATCATGTGTGATAATGTCTGCTATATCTAACTCTATTGTGTGCAGTACTGCTTGAGCCATGTATCTAAGGCATCATGCACACGAACGTATATCACGGATGGGTCCGCAATCCCGGAGATGCGGTGTGGAACGGAGGCACGGATTGGAACCACACGGAAGCACTACGGAGTGCTTCTGTGGTTTTTCTGTCTGTCCTCCAGGATCCCATTGAAGTGAATAGGTCTGCGATTCACATGTGGAAGTACCACGGTCGGTGCCCATGTAGGACCGCAATTTGCGGCCTAATGCTGTCATGTAGTACTACCTGAGCTGCTGTATCTAAGCCTGTCATGTGCCGAACCATATATCTAACCCTCGTGTGCAGTGCTGCCTAAGCCGCTGTATCTAAGCTTCTCATGTGCAGTACTGACCAAGCCATGTATCTAAGCCTGTCATGTGCAGTGCTGCCTGAGCTGCTGTATCTAAGCCTGTCATGTGCAGTGCTGCCTGAGCCGCTGTATCTAAGCCTGTCATGAGCAGTGTTGCCTGAGCCGCTGTATCGAAGTCTATCCACATAATACTAAAAATAGAAAAAAAAAAAGTTCAGGAAAGCACTTCCTCAAAGTAGATTCTTTACTGTTCTATTAGACGTCTTGCAATACTTTAACGTGGTGTCAGACGCTCACGCTTTTCAGACCTACCTGTCCTTAACCATGGCAAACGTCCATATTTCCAGCTCACTATAGCCGCGGGCATTAAGCCTGAATCCGCCCCATTTAAAGGCTCGCCAATTATTGTCAGGATTTCCTTCTGTCTGTGCAATGATAAACATTATTGTCCGGAGTTAATGATGTAGAAGATCAACAATTGACTTTTTTTTTTCTCATCAACTGTGATGCCAAAAAAACGAATTATTGCCCAGTGCTAGGCCTGCTCCCAGGGTTCAGTGGCGTGGACTGTGCTCGCCAAATACTGGTGTTCTCATGTCTGAGCGCACCTGGAAAGTTACTAAAACTACAAACCTCCTTCCCCCATCCACAAGTGCTTTCTTTTTCTGGACATGTAATACAGACACAGTGCACACAGGTATGTCTGGGGTGTGACATGTAATACAGACACACAGTGCACACAGGTATGTCTGGGATGTGACATGTAATACACACACAGTGCACACAGGTATGTCTGGGATGTGACATGTAATACAGACACACAGTGCACACAGGTATGTCTGGGATGTGACATGTAATACAGACACAGTGCACACAGGTATGTCTGGGATGTGACATGTAATACACACACAGTGCACACAGGTATGCCTGGGATGTGACATGTAATACACACACACAGTGCACACAGGTATGTCTGGAATGTGACATGTAATACACACACACAGTGCACACAGGTATGTCTGGAATATGACATGTAATACAGACACACAGTGCACACAGGTATGTCTGGGATGTGACATGTAATACAGACACACAGTGCACACAGGTATGTCTGGGATGTGACATGTAATACGCACACAGTGCACACAGGTATGTCTGGGATGTGACATGTAATACACACACACAGTGCACACAGGTAAGTCTGGGATGTGACATGTAATACACACACACAGTGCACACAGGTATGTCTGGGATGTGACATGTAATACACACACAGTACACACAGGTATGTCTGGGATGTGACATGTAATACACACACAGTACACACAGGTATGTCTGGGATGTGACATGTAATACAGACACACAGTGCACACAGGTATGTCTGGGATGTGACATGTAATACAGACACACAGTGCACACAGGTATGTCTGGGATGTGACATGTAATACACACACACAGTGCACACAGGTATGTCTGGGATGTGACATGTAATACACACACACAGTGCACACAGGTATGTCTGGGATGTGTATACAATCTTCTGTGGGGCACTGCTGTTATATAGGTTAAAAACAGGTCAAAAGACTCCCTTTAAGGTTCCCTGCCATCTTGCACCACCATCGTGGCTCTCGTCTCTGCCAGACAGAAAGTGATGATCTATAGACAGAGATGCCAACCTGGGAGAGCCCTTCCCAGGGTGATACTCGCGTGGCTAAAACAGGAGTGGTCTTTTAATTCCATGGCTGAAATGGGGTGTGGCTAATCTACTATAGTAGTAGCATAACTATTACCATACCAAGCTCATGACCTAAATACAGCATCTGAACCAAGCATGGCGTGCATGCAGCAAGCCAAGGGGAGTGTGGGAGGATGGGAGTAATAATTCTTGATCTATTCAGTGGCTGAGCTATTATTTAGTTATTTAATTATTTAATCCCTCAAATGGCTATTCCTTACAATCCCAGCTGAGGGGAGCACAACTAATTTCAACGTTTTCCCTGAAATTCCTGGCGGTGAAGAGCAGATTCCACAAGCAGCAATGCATGCTGCAAACAAATGTGCAACCTAGTCAAGCGCTGTGAAGCCTTTAGCTAAAATGTATTCTCTTCACAAAAAAATACCTTGATCTTTCTTTCATCTGCATACAGCCACACTGGACTGTACTGACTGGAATCAGGACTGACTGAAGTGACCCAACTCCACTGACAGCATTTTCCTGCAAAGAAGCTGTGCAGAATATAAGGCATACTCATTGGCCACTAGAAGTGTTGTAGTGGAAAACGATAGCTTTTGTGTTCGTAACAGAGAGAACATAACACAAATTTATTAACAACATAAAAGACAAACTATCCAAGTTTTATTTATAAACTACAAATGTTCGACATGAGCTCCATCTGGTTCAGACCACCATGATGACTTCTCCCAGTACCAAGTCTTCTCTGCAGAGTTTGTCACCTCGATGTCTTCAGCTTCTTGCTTCACCAACACATTGACACCTTGTATATGAACAAAAACTCCTTCTTAATGCCACATGCTGTGCCCTGAATACACAGCAATGGCAGTATACCTTTGTTTTACCGCTCGAATACATACTATACCCCCTGAATATAAAATTGCACTCGGTGCCCTTAATGGTACCCCCTGTGTATAGTGCCAGGTTCTGTGCCTACTTTCTAGATTCTCTTGCTATGAAGCCCCTGTACTATAGCCCCTGCGTATAGTGCCTCTAGCCTGCTGTGCCCCTCCCCCACCCGTATACAGTCTGCATAAACATACTGTGTGTGGCCAGGTCTGCTCCTGTCGCAGGCAGCGTGATGACATCATTAGGCTGCCATCGAATGGGGTTCAGGGAACTAATGGTTCCCTTGTTTTGGTGACATAGAAAAAGCTGAGTGTTTAGAGGGGCCCCAGAAACCAGGTGAATGGACCTGGAGAACTAGGAGAGTCGACAGGTCTGCACATACACACATGTGACTGCTGCCAATGACCTCAGCAGTGACGCATGCACATGGGGCACCTGACCGTTCAGGCAACTCGCTTTTTCCTATTGGACTACTTTCACACTTGTGTTTTTGCCTGATTCTGCAGGGATCAGCAAAAACGCTTCAGTTTCTGATAATACAACCGTCTGCATCCATTATGAATGGATCCGGTTGTATTATCTTTAAAATAGCCAAGATTGATCTGTCATGAACTCCATTGAAAGTCAATGGGCGATGGATCCGTTTTCTATTGTGTCAGAGAAAACAGATCCGTCACCATTGACTTGCATTATGTGTCATGTGGATCCGTTTTGCTCTGCATCCCATGCTGGTCTGGGAACAGAACCAAACGGAATGCATTTCCTTCTGTTCAGTTCAGTTTTGTCCCCATTGACAATGAATGCAGACAAAACAGAAGCGCCTTTTCTCAGGTATCGAGATCCTTTGCTGGATCTCGGTACCGGAAAAGTTAAACACAAGTGTGAAAGTAGCCTTATTCCTACCCTATATAATAATGAATACAGTGAATTGATAACACTGCCATACACAGACTGGATAATACCGCCATACAGTGATTAATAATACAGGGAGCCCACTACAGCTGTCACTCACAACAGGGGAAAAGGGCTGTGGAGCTGCTCATACACTGACCCTGGAGCACTGCAGTCTGCGGGCCTGCCCCATGGTGCACCCGCAGGAGCAGCTACCGTGGAATTTAAAGTTCACTTCTACAGCTCTCCATTGATCAAAAGCACTGCTTTACAGCACTCCATGTCCCTAACTATGTCTGTCAGCAGTTTTGCATTGTGAATCCTGCTGACAGACTCCCTTTAACCCCTTCACGCCCAGCGTCGTAATAGTATGGCGCTGCGTGAAGGGGCTTGACGCCCGGCGCCGTAGTAGTATGGCGTGCTGATCGGGTGGGTGCAGGAGCTGCGCCCGCCCGATCAGCTGCAGGGGGCCGGCTGTTCCCAGTAGCCGGACCCCTGCTTCTTACACCTGCATCGGTGAAAACACCGATGCGGGCGTATTAACCCTCGATGTGCCGCGTTCAGCGCTGACCGTGGCACATGCGATGCGTGGGAAGAGTCCATTGGGTCCCTGCGCTGCTGTGACGGGGACCCGATGGCTTGTATGGCAGCCCGATGCCTTCCTTAGGCATCGTGGCTGCCATCCCTGCGTGCCTGTGCGATCCAGCCCCCTGGATCGCACAGGAAGCAGGCTGTAAGTGTATTACATTGAGTAATACACTTACAGCCAGTGCATTACAATACAATAGTATTGTAATGCATTGTAAAGGGGATCAGACCGCCAAAAGGTAAATAAAGTGAAAAAAAGTAAAAAAAAAAAAAAAAAAAAAAAAAAAAAAATTTAAAATAAGTTTTTAAGTAAAAAAAAAAGCGCACTTTTCCCAAAATAAAGTTTAAAAAAAAATTGTAAAAAAAGAAAAGTGTACATACTGAGTATCGACTGGCTCTATAAAAATATCACATCATTCACCCCGCCAGGTGAACGCAGTAAAAAAAAAACAACAAAAAAACAGGTCATCTTCCCTCACAAAAAGTGTAATAGCAGGTGATCAAAAAGGCGTATTTACCCCAAAATGGTACCAATCAAACCGTCATCTTGTCCCGCAAAAAATGATACCCTACCTGAGACAATCGCCCGAAAAATAAAAAAAAGTCTCTCAGAAAATAGCAACAAAAAAGATTTTATTCTGTTCAAAAATAAATCTAATGTGTAAAATTTAGTAAAAATAAAAATGTTAGACAAATTGGGTATGCTCTATAAAAATATCACATGATTTGCCCCCCTCAGGTGAATGCTGTAAAAAAAAATAATAATTAAAAAAACTATGCCAAAACAGCAATTTTTTTTTTTCACCTTGACTCACAAAAAGTAGACTACTAAGCGATCAAAAAGTCTTATGTACCCCGCAAAAAAAGGGCCCCCACATAAGACAATAACTCAAAAAAATAAAAATCTATGGCTCCCGTAAACCAATCCATCAAAATCTGTGCTGCAAAATCCATATGGCGCTCCTTCTGTTCTGAGTCCTGCCATGTGCCCCCACAGCAGTTTATCACCACAAATGGGGTGTTACCGTATTCAGGAAAAAAATGGGGAACAAATAATTGGGTGCTTTTTTTCCTGTTACCCCTTGTGAAAATGAAAAATTTGGGGCTAAAGCAACATTTTATTGGAAGAAATGAAACTTTTCATTTTCACAGCCAAGTGTTTCCAAATTCTGTAAAACGCTTAGGGGCTCAAAGTGGCCAGTACCCCCCTTAATATATTTTTTTGAAGGGTGTAGTTTCCAAAATGGGGTCACTTTTTGAGGGTTTCCACTGTAGGGGTACGTCAGGGTCTCTCAATTACAAAATGTTGCCGAAAAACCATTCTAGCAAAACCTGCTACCAAAATCCGTATGGCGCTCCTTTCTTTTCTGACCACTGCCACAAACCCATAGAGATGTTTACCACCACATATGGGGTATTTCTGTAAACTGCAGAACCGCAGAATCAGAGCAATGTATATTGAGGTTTAATTTGCTGTTAACCCTTGCTGTGTTGCAAGAAAAAAAATTAACATGAATAATCTACCAAAAAAGTGAAATTTTGAAATTTCACCTCCATTTTCCTTTAATTCTTGTATTAACAAGGGTTACCAAAGTTTGTAACATTAGTTTTTTATAATTTGAGGGGTGTAGTTTCTAAAATGGGGTCATTTTATGGGGTGGTTTCCATTACGTAAGCCCCTCAAAATCACTTTATATCTGAATTGGTGCTTAAAAAAATGGTTTTGGAAATTTTGTTGAAAATGTGAAAAATTGCTTCTAAACTTCTATGCCTTCTAACGTCCGAAAAAAGTAAAATGACATTTATAAAATGATGCCAACATAAAGTAGACATATGGGGAATGTAAAATAATTATTTTTGGAGGTAGTACTATGTATTTTGAAAGTAGAGAAATTAAAATTTGGAAATTTTTCCAAATTTTTGGTAAATTTGGTATTTTTTTTTTTTTTTTATAAATAAAAATGAAATATTTTGCCACAAATTTACTACTGTCGTGAAGCACAATAGAGAAAACCGTCTCAGAATGGCTTGGATAAGTAAAAGCGTTCCAAAGTTATTACCACATTAAGTGACACATGTCAGATTTGCAAAAAATGGCCTGGACAGGAAGGTGAAAACAGGCCCGGGTTGAAGGGGTTAAACTTGCAAATTGAAACCAAAATAAATGAATAAAATGTGTTCAATAATTTGTGGCAGTCATTGTCATTTTTGTCATTTTTTTGAAAGAAATGAGAGCTCATTTTCAAGAGCCAAAAAGATAGCTTCTTTTGGGTCAGAGTGGGATATGGTCACCAAATACATGTCCTCACCTAGTGAGACGATGTACAAGTAATCATTATGAGGAGTTCCCAGCCATGAAATCCAACCAGGGTTTCTAAATCTTCAAAAATTTGGGCCAATTCTTAGTCTCCCATCTAGACAGTAGTTCTAGCTGTCGGAGCTGGTGGACCTTGGAAATCTACATGTCTGTTGTGGGAGGAGAGGTCCTTCTCCAGTGAAGGGGGATCAATAATTTTAGAAGTTGATATTAAATGGGAAGGTGAACTTTGGGAGGAGGGTTTTTAGGAATCTGGGAGCCAAGACAAGACCAGTTTAGGAGAAGGTGTAATATTAGTGGAACAAATCTGGTTAATCAGTTGGTTAACGTCAGGCCAGAGTTGGCTGAGAGCCGTAGTGGACCACCAGATATCTGACATGGTTCCAGAGTCTCACCAGCATAAATCTGACATGGAGACATGCCATTGGAACAATAAGGCCGGTGTTTTATACAATCGCGTCAGCATTTCATACTAGTTCTCATAGACCAGAACACAACAGGAGAACTCATTGAAGTGTTTCACTATAAGCCGAGAACATAGTTTGCGGCTCGTTCTCCCATTTTGATATGAATGTTCAGGGCCAGGCCTGACAAAAGACCGGCGTGAACTCTATATGGCCATTTTGATGGACAGGAAGACTGAAGGATAAGATTCTCCAACCACATCGGGTTTGTATAAGGAGATTTCCTCTAGTGTCTAAAGGTCCCTTTACAAAAGAGAAGCACATAGTTGGGAAGCCAGCGTTCCTTCCCGGCAAACTGCTGCTCGCTGGTGGAGGAGACCCGTACGTTTACATGCAGCGATCTCCTCCACAGTATGGGGAGCAGTCATCACTAATGCCATCTCTCTTCCCCATACTGACAGCAGCAGAGCGAATTAACAAAGCATAATCTGCTGCCAGCAAACTATTTGCTCAGTCGGCAGTACATTTACACTGATAGATAATGGCTAAAAAGCGTTCTTCTCAATCATTGAAGGGGTTCCAGGGAAGCGAGGTCTGTCAGACTTCATCAACTGAGGGAGAACATATGAGGTTAAGGGCCAGTTCACACGGTCGGACAAATTTGCGGAATAGGGGCGGGTCCGTTCACCTCTATGGGCGGCACGCTATCTTGCTGAGCCGCGGCTGCCCGGATCCCGGCCTTCTGAATGCGCCCGCATTGGTGATCGCAATGCGCAGGCGCGGGATTTCGGACTCTGACAGGGCCGGCAGCCGAAAGAGCTAGCTGCCTGGTCCTGTCAATCACCGTAACGGAGGAGGGGTAAGAGGAGGAATTACGCCGCAACTAGGTGCAGGGTTAACGCCCCCTGCACCTAGGGAAGCTCATTTACATATTTAAAAAACGCAATTTTCTCAAACTACGCTACAGAAAACTATAAAATTAACAAATCTGCCATTAGGTGTCATTTGCGCATTGCAAATGACACTCGGTTTGCAATGCTAAATTCTGATGACCGAAACCCTTTAAATTGGGTACTGCAAAGCTGTAAAAAAAAAATGGGGAAGTAAGATATTCTAGAATTGGCATCCACAGTGTATCTGGCACATGCCTCTTCTATTTGGGCCCTGCTGTCAAGGTCAGTTTCCTCATCACTGTCCTTACTTCTCAATGGCTTGGTCTTTGTGTCACGTTTCCTCCATGAATGTCGTCCAAAAGGCAATCTTAATACCAGACCCACTCTTTGGGCCCACTCTAGATTTTCTCACTCCCAGTTAGGGCACCATTTACACTTGGGTCCTGACTAAAAGGCTCCTGTCGAGCAGCTCATACATAGCCAGGGGCCGACTGGCCATAGACCCTTACAAGGAAATTTCCCGATGGGCCGATGCCCAGGGGAGCCACGTGAGCCCTCCTCAAGGCCACTGGATATGTAACAATCTGACGCTCTCAACATTGATAGGAGCATCTAGTACTTCTTGTGTATATCTAGTACACAAATACAGTTGAATACTGTGGTCCGCACTGTAGTCCTTGGCTTCCTGCTCCACCGTTTGCCCAGTCTGTGGCCTGTGTTGTATATGGTATGGCTGAGCCCCCCCACACACACACACACATTGTGTTGCTCCCACCTTCTGTCAATTTGGATGGCCCACTTTTGAGTTTTTTTTTCCAGGGCCACTTTAAGTTGCTAGTCTAGAGCCATAAGGTATTACGTAGGAGCACAGGATACTTGTACAAGGCCATGATCTGATAAATAGCTTTGCAAGGCAGTCGTGCCACTTCTTGCTATAGGATTTGCTCCCCTTCTGGCAGACTACCTCAGTTCTGCTTTGGTTCGTGACATTTCTGGTCTCAAGTTCTCCTCCCACCACAAACCTGCTCCAACTGGTGACCAAGTCTCTTCCTAAACATCATACCGACCTACAGCACTTGGGTCTAGCACCCCATGAGGTTGTCCATGCTCTCCCTAAATGTTGCCAAAACTCATTCCTTTACTAGCGTTACGGTCTGTCTGCAGCAGACACCAGGTATGGTCCAGCTGAAGAAACATTGAAGTAGTCCATCGGATGAGGGCTCACAGTTCCATAAATAGGGTTGTTTTTGGTAAAGTTGGAGCATAAGACCTTCCTCAGGAACACCCTCTGATGGCAGGTTTATGCCCATTTTTGCCCCAGGCCAGCCTGAATGTGCTGTGTCTGTCGTCAACAGTCCCTTCAAACTTTGGACTGCTGGCGACTATATAGTCCAACCCTCTTAAAGTTGTCTGGGCTTTATGGATTTGGCGCCTGTTACTCACAGCTTACATATCGTATAATTGTTCCCATACATTTGACTCCTGGACTTCCCTTAGATCATCAGCTGACACTTAACCCCTTCATTGGATGGAACTGTACGGCCATTTGTGAGCTGTGTTGTGCAAGCCTAAAGAGGTACTCGCTATTAAATTGAAGGTTTTATATTAGAACATACGGTCATCCTTTCTAGCATACCAGTTGAGGAGTGTGCACGCTACAACTTATCTTCTTACAATACTCGCTGAAATATGCTGCCAGGTGAAAGGCAGTCCCAGCTATTTAGCCCCTGAGATGCCATGGTCAATAACTGCTGTGGCATCTAAGGAGAGTGAGAGGGGGGGGGGAGGTGTATGCCTTTTAGGTGATTATAAAGCGGAACCATTCATTTTAATGGGTCCGCAAAAAAAATTGAATTTACGTGTGCATTCTGTTTCTGTATGTCCGTTTCACACAAAAAAAACCATCTATTGTCCGCGTTACGGACAAGGATAGTATTGTTCTATTATTGGCCAGGTGTTCCAATCCACAAAATACTGAATTCACACGCACATCCGTATTTTATTATTTTTTTTTGCAGATCTGTTTTTTGCGGAGCGCAAAATACATACGGTCGTGTGCATGAGCCCTTATTGTCAGCCAAAACCAGTAGTGAAGCCTCCACAGAGATATTGGAAAGATCTGCACCTGTTCTGTGTTTTTGACCTGCACCTAGTTTTGGCTCACACTAACTGATGGAAACAACTGATCAAATAACTGAAGTGTGAACTCTGCCTTAATGGACTGCATGTCAGATTGGTACTGACAGGCAATAGACCTTTAATTACTTAGTGTGCCAAAACGATCTTAAAGGGATTGTCCAGGCTTTTAATATTGATGACCTAACCTCAGGACAGGTCATCAATAGCAGATTGGCGGGGGTCCGACACCCGGCACCCCCGCCGATCAGCTGCATGTGTGCGCCGTCTCTCTTCCTGCTGCCGATCTGATATTGATGAGGATAGGTCATCAATATTTAAAGCCATCACAAGACCACATTGTGTGAGAGAGAGAGAGAAACGGAAAAGTTCAAAAAATAAGCACAGTAAAAAAAAGTTTCCATAAAAAGTGCGCAAATGCTTTTTGCCGGTCCTTCAAAATTGTGACACTGAAAAAAAATACACATTGTACCTCACCGCATTAACACTGTGAAAATCCATTCCAGAGTCCTCCCATAAACTCCTTCTCAGGTATGAAGTAGTAATCCCGCCTGAGGGGGAAAAACGAATGACCCTGCAGCGGTAACGTGTGGTCCTCCCAAATGTTACTCCAGCACTCCCGCTGATCACAAACTTCATGTGGACATCGGGGCAAGTTAGATCTTCATGGCAGAGTTCAATTAAGGCCGCTTTCACATGACAGTATTTTCTGCGGGCCTCGATCCGCATTTTTTGCTGATAAGATGCGGACCCATTCGTTTCTATGGGTCCGCAAAAAATACTGACAGCACACTGTGCGCTGTCCGCATCCGTATGTCCGTTCCATAGCCTGCAAAAAAAATAGAACATGTCCTATTCTTGTCTGTTTTGCGCACAAGGATAGGCATTGTTACAATGGATCCGCAAAAAAAAGATGACATGTGGATGCCATCCGTTTTTTTTTTTTTTTTTTTTTTTTTTTTTTTTTTGCGGACCGCAAAACACAACGTTCGTGTGAAACTAGCCTTACTAAAAGAACAACTGAAAAAAGGATTGCAACCTGGTGGAACACCGGAGGCCACCTTGTAAAACGAGCGCTAGACGTTGAGGATAGGCAGCATGCCACGCATACTCCTTGGGTTTCACCATGTAGGCTTCTTCTGGAGCACGTGGGCGTGCAGCAAATAAAGGGTTTAAATTGCTGCCAATCAAACTACAATAAAAAAAACCTATAAAACCTATTGCTACATATTTCTAACATATTAACTCTTATTAAAAACCTATACTTAAAGGGGTTGTCCCACTTCAGCAAATTGTAGTTCTCATGTAGACAAAGTTAAAGGGGTTTTCTGAGATTTTACTGGTGACCTATACTCGGGACAAGTCATCAGTATCTGATCGGTGAGGGTCCGACAACTGGGACCCCCTGCCGATCAGCTGTTTGAGAAGGCAGCAGAGCTCACAGTAGTATGGTGACCTTCTTGCAGCTTTCTCTAGGCCATGAGATGTCGCGTTCATCGGTCACATGGCCTAGGCGCAGCTCAGCCCCATTGAAGTGAATAGGGCTGAGCCGTGATGCCAAGCAAAGCCGCTATTAAATGGATGGCGCTGTGGTTGGTGACCAGGGAGGAGGCCGCGGCACTACTGAGGGCGTCGGTGCTTTCTCAAACAGCTGATCTGCAATGGTCCCCGGTGTCGGACCCCCACCGATCAGACACTGATGAATCATTGGAGGACAGGTCATCAGTAAAAATATCTCTGAAAACCCTTTTAATACGAGGCACTTACTAATGTACTGTGATTGTCCATATAACCTTCTTTAAAGGCTTCATTCATGTTTTCATCGCATTATACACTGCTCGGGGGTTATGGCCACCACTGCAGAACAGATACAAGGTGCCTATGTGGCCTCTGTGTGATCCCACGGTTCTGGCCACATGTTTTCTCCGATACTGTGTAAGCATGACCACCATTGCTGGATTGCAGGGTGGTTGTAACCCCTGGAGCGTATAATGTGTGAGGAAAAATTAATCCTGTCAGCAAAAGAGGCAATATGCCCAATCACAATACATTAGTAAGTGCCTCGTAGTCAGGGGCGTAGCTAACAGCTCATGGGCCCTGGTGCAACAGTTCAGCTTGGGCCCCCTTCCCTCAGTGCTTTGTGTGTCTTCTTATGCAGTAGAAGGGTCTTTGGGCCCCCTCAGGCTCCTGGGCCCGGTAGCGACTGCTACCTCTGCACCCCCTATAGTTACGCCCCTGCTCGTAGTAACTTTCTCTACATGATAAATGCCATCTGCTGACGTCAGACAACCCCTTTAGTACATATCTGCATCTCGTTAACTCAAAGCAATAAATTCTCACGGATGTCCTAACCCACGAAAAACACATGGGCCCAGATCTTCTCCAATAATCTATCTGAAAAGTACAATTTGGCGCATCTAGGGCTTTTAGACAGATTTTTGGCTCACACATTCGTATATCTGGGCCGTGATTCTTTCCAACCAGTCATAAAATCTAGTAGTGATTGCAGTATAAACATACTAACCCCGATATTATCATGTCCCTCACGCTTATTTTATGTGTACGCTATATTCTAAGCTGGGACTCGGACTGTTTTTAATCTCTCTGGCGCAGCGTGTGTATTGTCGTCAGCGTCTGGCTTTAGCATTTATTACAATTATAAAAAAATACAACACCTCCCTGAAAAGTCGCGGTCTCGTACAGTTATATCAAAAACTTCTTGCAATCCTTATTACCAAAATAGGCCTGAAGGGGTTAAAGATTGCTAGTCTACTTTAAGAAGTTCCCGCTGCATACTAAACAATGTGGCTGGTATTCCAGCTCCCAAAGTCGCCCACGTTTTGTAGGCTCCCGAATAGCAGACCTCCCTTGTTTAATCGTCCCCCTGTAATGTTTGGCCGGGGTGTGTGGCTGCCCCTGGGGCCCTTGCAGTAGTCATGGGCTCATCCCTTGGTGCTGCTGTAATTTGGTCTACAGCACCATCTGCTGGACAGAGGGGGAAATGCGCAGGTTCTGGATTATTTGTCAGGACCTGAACTTTGTTCTGTAGCTACAAACTTTCTCCTGGGGTAGTGGAGATAATTTGGCTGTTTTTGGGATGTCCGTTTGACTAGAAATGGAGAGTTGCCAGATCAGAATTTTCTCCATCATAAACCAATCTGGTTGCTGAAGACTCATCCCTTGCATTCACTGAAGTTCACACTTGTGTCAGTCAAGTTCTGTATACTTATAGTGGTCATAGGTCCTTCAAGTTGCGGTATAATTTGGGTTGAACGCAGCTTTTGTTATTGGCGTGTCCGTATTTTTAAACCTTCAACTGGGCCTGAGCCCGGGGAATATTTTCTGGGTGATCACATGGGCACTTCTGATCCTTTTTGTGTTTTATAGCTTGTTCTTTCACGTTCTCGTGAGGATAGAGGCAGGTTTGGTCCCATATAGCAGGGATGGCCAATCTGCTGCTCTCCAGCTATTGTAAAACTACAACCACCATGCCCTGCTGTAGACAGTGTGGGCATGCTGGGAGTTGTAGTTTTGCAACAGCTGGAGAACCTCAGGTTGGCCATCTGTTCAGTAGTCCACCGGCCCAGCTCTTGCTCTCGTCAAAAAGTTACCGTATTTTTCGCCCTATAAGACGCACCGGCCCATAAGACGCACCTAGGTTTTAGAGGAGGGCAATCAGAAAAAACTATTTTTCATTTGACCTCAGGTCAGACCACCAATCAGACCCCTAATGTTTATCAGACCTCAGCTGACAGCCCCAACAGACCCCCAATGTTAATAAGACCCAATAAGACCTCAGACCAGACCCCAAATAAAAACTGCTCACATCCAATGTGAATGACCACCAATCAGACCTCAGATAAGAGCCCCACTATAAATAAGACCCTCATTCGAACATCAGATCAGCCCCTATCCCTCTTATCAGCCCTGAGCCTCTTATATTAGCCCCAGCCTCTCATCAGCCACAGTCCTTTATCAACCCCCCAGCCTCTCATTAGCCCCCAGCTTTCATTAGCCCCAGCCTCTAAGCCTCTTATCAGCCCCAAAGCCTCTTCTAATCCCCAGCCTTTCATTAGCACCCAGTCCTTCATCAGCCCCCATTCTCTATCAGTCCCAGACTTTCATTAACCCCAGTCCTCCATCAGCCACAAGGCTCTCATCGCCCCCATACCTCGTATACAGGAAGCAGGAACAGTGTGGAGATGTAGAAGCGGAGCAGGCATGTGTGGCGGAAAGCCTGCTCCGCCCCTCATCTGCCTGCTCCCAGCAACATTCCCCCTGAGAATCTGCTGGCCGGCCGATCAACTAGCGGCCAGACAGGGCCGGCCAGTCTCTGTTCCTACCACCCAGCACATGCCAATGCCGATCCCCCCAACAAGAGCGCTGGCGCCGGGCTCTCCCTCTTCAGGTAACATGTCGGGTACAATCGCAGGCTGCTGTTACTATGCAGCGCAGCCTGCTATGTACCGATCATAGAAAATGCGCCGCACCGCACATCGTATATTTCTTTTACATGTATTCACCCCATAAGACGCATTAGCGTTTTTTCCCTGTTTTGTGCGTCTTATGGGGCGAAAAATACGGTAATTACTAGAGATGAGCGAACGTGCTCGTAACGAGCACTGTGACCGCCTCGGCTCCCCTGTGCTCGCATGGGCGCAGGCAGCTGCTTTGTCGGGTGAGGAGGACGGAAGTGGCTGCCTGCGCCCATGCGAGCGCAGGGAAGCCGAGCGGTACAGTGCTCGTTACGAGCACGTTCGCTCATCTCAATTAATTACTTTAAAAAAAATAAAATTAAAATAAGTTCACTGGCAACGACTGCGGGAATTTTTCATACACCTAAAGAGATGATTAGATATTTTCAGTTTTGACAAAAATTGCTGTGTGTGAAGAGCCTTAGACGCAGTTAAAAGCAGGAGTTGTTGAAGTAACATAATAACATAGTTTATAAGGCCGAAAAAAGCCCTCTGTCCATCCAGTTCGGCCTGTTTTCCTATAAGTTGATCCAGAGGAAGGCAAACAACCCCTGTGAGGTAGAAGCCAATTTTCCCCACTTTAGGGAAAAAAATTCCTTCCCGACTCCAATCAGGCAATCAGGTCACATGACCATATGGTCACATGACCATACCTAATCAGGTCCTCAAGTTAGAGGGCTTCACGTGTTCGGTCTGTAAGCTGTGTGATGTCTGGGGCCTGCATTTATTTTGGGTTATGGTCTGGGATTTGTATTTATTTAGGGGTCTTTTCTGGTGTTTGAGTTCGATTAGACTTTAGAGTCTCCATTCGGGTCTGAATTTGGGTCTTTTATTTTGGGGTGGGACAAAAGGGTCATATGCACTACCAGTGATGCACAGGGTCAGCAATTCTGTGTGAAACCCCCAAACCACACCAGCTTCTATTAACCCGGTCAGGTGGCTAACCTAGCCTAGAGAGATGAGTAACCACTGGACCCCTGATATGTAACATTAAAGGCTATGGACACCTTCTGAGGCAATTCTTTATGATGGCATTTTTGGCCTAAAAATGTATAAAAAAAAAATAAACAATTTGCCCCCAAAGGTGTACATAGCCTTTAACCCGTCAGCAAGAATCGTAACCATTTGACTGCCCTAGACCACCATGGATACTATAATTATCCCCTTCACTGCTTTAGACCCCTAGGGTCATACATCTATTAACATCAGAAAAATATAATGAAATACCAGGATCGGCTCAGCCAGTTGGACAATTAATGGTAGCATGGGGTATGTTTTTATAAAAATGTAATCTGAGATATAATTGGCGATCACAGTAAAGCGTATAATGCTGCATGTAGTGAAGTTTTACATAAAGAAATTTAAATTCTAAAAAAAATTCCATCCTGGTCCTTATATGAAGCCTACCTGGAGGGGCCCTCGCCTACATTAGCTACTAGTTTAAAAAAAAAAAAAAAAAAAAAAAAAGTCCAATAACGTCCACAAGATATCCACAGACCAATGTTGTATTTAAAACACCAGATATCCACCAGAGGGCGCTGTTGGGTAATTCCTATATATTGAGGTGTGTATAGTGGGCATTCTCCGTATCAATAGTGGTGGTAAATATTATATAAAAATCCCCAAAAGCTGTTAATTGGTGCATCGTACATTATATGTGTGTAATTGCAGCATCCCCACTTGGCGCTGATGTCATTTCCCAGATGTCTAGAAAAAGATTTCAGTTTGATATGCGGATTCCCCCAAGGGTTTGAATGCTGAACTAGAAGTTTTTGGATTCATTTAAACTAGGCCTGCCCAACCTGTGGCCCTCCAGCTGTTGCAAAACTACAACTCCCAGCATGGCTGGATAGCCTACGGATAGCTGGGAGTTGGTTTCCCTGAGAAACAGTTGGTTTGGTTCTGGACCGACATCGTGTTGATACCAGGCTGTACAGACGCACACTGGGTGGAGGGGGGGGATCCTGAACAACGTCTTTCGCAACAAATATTTCTGTTTGCGTCTTATGCTTGGGTTGTCTGCTTGTCCTATTATCTAGTGTTAGTGATACTAGAGTATACTTCTATCCCTTATCATTAAAAATCCGGTAAGCTTAAAGGGGCTCTCCGATATTTTTTTTTTTTTTTTTTTTTTTTACAACCTATTCTCAGGGCTCCAACTCTGTTCACATTATGTCTGCCCTGTTATTCAGTAGCAGTGATCTTATAGTTTATCGATATCCGACAGCATTAGGTGTGTTTTTGTGGATTAAGGGTAAGGCCTCTGTTCACATCACTAACTAAGTTCATGCATTTAATATCTGTCTGATTATTCAACATGAGTGATTCTATCCATACCAGATAGCATTGGGTGTGTCCATTTGTGGATTCGGCTTAAAGCGTACCTGGAGTTTTCAAAAAAAGGTTTGCATAATGGCTGAGCTTCTTTGTACAATTATAACTCAAATGTCGTTTCTTTCCTGGCTTTCCTAATGTATTTTTCAGCCAAATTATTCTCCTCTTCAGCTGCACAGCTAGATGCATTTCTGTCAGAAGCAGGGGGCGTATCCCTTCTGTGGAACCTGCTAGCACTGTACTGCTGTGATGTAATTTCCCTTACTTCCCACTATGTTTGTTTTCAGCTCTGGAGCTCACAGAACAGATGAGGATGGGGAGATCACACTTACAGATACACAGGAGGCTCCTGTAATCTTCAGAAGCAGTTCTTTTATCAGCCTCAGGATCTGGGCTAGCTCTGACATGCCCCCATTTTGTCTGCTCTCTAAGGACTATGGACAGATGTTGCCTGACAACAGGCAGTGGACTACAAATTAGGTGGAAGTGTGACCCCTAGTGACCACGACTATACATGACTACGCCTTTTTTTTTTTTTTTTTTTTTTTTTCAGGTGGATGCAGGAAGATTTTTAAAATGAAGTTATATAGAAATTTGCTACTTGCATCACTCTATTAAATTGTGTGAAAGTACATTGACTCTCTTTAAAGGGGTTTTCCCGTCTCAGACATTGGGGTCATATCTCTAGGATATGCCCCTATTGTCTGGTAGGTGCGGGTCCTAGTAGGTGGGACCTGCACCTATCTCAGCTGGCAAAGTGAAGAAGGGTGCACTGCGAACATGCAGCTGCCTTCCATTCATTTCTATGGGGCCACTGAAAATAGCCGAGAGCTAGCTATGCCATTTTTCTTTCGGCCACACAGAAGTGGATAGAAGCGGTGGCCTCACAAGTGTGGTGCGCTCCCATTGATTTCTATGAGGATTCCGAAAATAGTCGAGCGTGCCAATAGGAACAATTGGTGGTGGCCGGACCCAGCACTGCTGGCCACCACTTTGTCGACTTAATATTAGAGAGAGGTTTGGGTCCCAGAGGTGGGACCAGCGGCCATCAGACAATGGGGGCATATCCTAGCGATATACCCCTGAGTCTGAGATGGTAATACCCCTTTAAGGGCGGGGTCCGACACCCAGCACCCCCGCCGATCAGCTGCCTCCTCTTCACTGTTTACATGCTGGCTGTAACAGGGGTAGTGGTGAGTAGGTGTAATTACACCTCACCACCCCATTCATTTCTATGGGAAGAATCGCTTCCATACAAGTCTATGGGAGCCCTTAGCCCTTCTTCCCTTAGAAATGAATGGGGCAGTTACGTGTAATTACACCTACTCACCACTACCCCGTGTCGGCCAGCATGTAAACAAAGAAGAGGAGGCAGTGCTAATACGGCGTGTGCCTCCTCTTCAAACAGCTGATCGGTGGGGGTGCCGGGGGGGGTAGATTCCTTTGTGGATTCAGCGTATGGGCTCTGTTCACATTGAGGTGTATCCATTGTCTGCCCTATTATTCCGTATTAGTGATTCTATAGTAGATTTTTTGGTAACTGACATCTTTTGGTACGTTTGTGTGGATTAAAGGGATTATGACATGATTGCTGTAAAAATAAAATGAAAATGTGACATCATATAGGACATGACAACCAGCCCTGTACCTCACATGGATCCAGAGATCTCCACATTCATTGCTAAAATGGTTCTGCTAGATTTATTTCAGGGGGAGTGTCCTTTCTGTTTTGTAGCTCTCTCCCTGTAACTGCCACAGCTTCTAACAGAAGATGTGGTTGGCGAGAGTTGAAGATTTAAACTGAGCATGTGCGACCACCTCAGTGAGGTGGACAATAAGAAAAATTACAAACAGCAGGGGGCGCTATAAAATACATTTTATTGAATAACTCAGTGGCTATGCTAATTTTTTAATTACATGCAATTATAAAAGTATTCAGATACAGGTGCTGGTATATTTTTTGTGGCACGCTGAGTTTTTTTCGTATTATCGTATTTTATTTATTTATCGTTTTTATTTATTATCGTATTATCATATTTATTTATTATCGTATTCATCTGATCCTGCAATCCGGTCCATGTTTTATTTGCATCTTATTTTCTTCCATGTTTTCTTATATATATTTTATGCACTTATATAGCGTTGACATATTCCACAGCACTTACATTGCAGACATTGGCATCGGGCTGTCCCCAGTGGGGCTCACAATCTAAGGTCCCTATCAGTAGGGTTTGTTTATATTCCCCAGTCCTATACATTGCTGTTAGCAAGAGTAGTTTGATGCTATTTTTGTCATTTAAGGAGCATGTCTGCTCTGAAACACGTCTGGCCCGACTACTAACTACAGTCATGGCCAAAAGTTTTGAGAATGACACAAATATTCTATTTTCACATGATCTGCTGCCCTCTGGTTTTTATGTGTTTGTCAGATGTTTTTATCACATACAGAAATATAATTGCAATCATATTATGAGTAACAAAAGCTTATATTGACAGTTAGAATGAGTTAATGCAGCAAGTCAATATTTGCAGTGTTGACCCTTCTTCTTCAGGACCTCTGCAATCCTCCCTGGCATGCTCTCAATCAACTTCTGGACCAAATCCTGACTGATAGCAGTCCATTCTTGCACAATCAATGCTTGCATTTTGTCAGAATTTGTTTCAGGATGCTTTACAGTTGGCATGAGACAAGACTGGTGGTAGCGCTCACCTCGTCTTCTCCGAATAAGCTGTTTTCCAGATGTCCCAAACAATCGAAAAGGGGATTTATCAGAGAAAATGACTTTCCCCCAGTCCTCAGCAGTCCACTCCCTGTACCTTTTGCAGAATATCAGTCTGTCCCTGATGTTTTTTCTGGAGAGAAGTGGCTTCTTTGCTGCCCTCCTTGAGACCAGGCCTTGCTCCAAGAGTCTCCGCCTCACAGTGCGTGCAGATGCACTCACACCTGCCTGCTGCCATTCCTGAGCAAGCTCTGCACTGCTGGTAGCCCGATCCCACAGCTGAAACACTTTTAAGAGACGGTCCTGGCGCTTGCTGGTCTTTCTTGGGCGCCCTGGAGCCTTTTTGGCAACAATGGAACCTCTCTCCTTGAAGTTCTTGATGATGCGATAGATTGTTGACTGAGGTGCAATCTTTCTAGCTGCGATACTCTTCCCTGTTAGGCCATTTTTGGTGCAGTGCAATGATGACTGCACGTGTTTCTTTAGAGATAACCATGGTTAACAGAAGAGAAACAATGATGCCAAAGCACCAAGCCTCCTTTTAAGTGTCCAGTGGTGTCATTCTTACTTAATCATGACAGATTGATCTCCAGCCCTGTCCTCATCAACACCCACACCTGTGTTAATGGAGCAATCACTGAAACGATGTTAGCTGGTCCTTTTAAGGCAGGGCTGCAATGATGTTGAAATGTGTTTTGGGGGATAAAGTTCATTTTCTAGGCAAATATTGACTTTGCAAGTAATTGCTGTTAAGCTGATCACTCTTTTAACATTCTGGAGTATATGCAAATTGCCATTATAAAAACTGAAGCAGTAGACTTTGTAAAAATTAATATTTGTATCATTCTCAAAACTTTTGGCCATGACTGTACTATGCTTGAGTATGGACCTACTAACTCCATTACCAACACATGTGTTTATCTGGAACTCTCCTCTAATCTGTACTACAGCCGGCACACTGTCCACTATGGTCACACTAGACGTCAGTGCTAAGTTGGGATGCTGCATTTACACACGCATATAAAGTACAATGCACTAATTAGCAGCTTTTGGGGATTTTTATATAATCTTTACCACCACTATTGATACGGAGAACGCTCACTATACATATCAATATATGAGAATTGCCCAACAGCGCCCTCTGGAGGATATTTGGTGTTTTAAATACAACATTGGCCCGTCAATAGTGGACATTATTGGACATCTAATTGTTCCTATTGTTTTTTACTTGTAGCTACAATATGTGAGGGCCCTGCCAAGTAGGCTACATATAAGGATTGCATGTTTAAGATTTTTTTTAATTTTTTTTTTAACCTTATTTTGTCAAATGTCTTGATGCATACAGTTATGTTTTTACTGTGATTATCGATTATATCTGATTAGATTAAATGTGATTGAAATCATACCCCATACTACTAATTGCCTTTCTTAAAGGGGTTATCTGGGAATTTATATTGATCACTTATCTTGAGACCAGCTCGCTATATATCTATATATTAACTCCTTCATTACCCTAGACCACCGCACAGCCTGGAATTAATACCCCGACTATCTTAGATAGCTGCCCTGCATTGATATTAAACTGAATCTCTTATGGCGCTGAGCTCCATCCAGCACTAATATTATTGAGTAGCTCTCCGATGCTGCGCTCCATGTAGTACCGGTCTCTATATACAAACTCTCCCTGATAGTACAATGTCTGTCCTCTATATGGTACTGCTCTCCATCCCTCCCTGATGTTACAATGTCTGTCCTCTATATGGTACTGCTCTTCATCCCTCCCTGATATTACAATGTCTGTCCTCTATATGGTGCTGCTCTCCATCTCTCCCTGATATTACAATGTCTGTCCTCTATATGGTGCTGCTCTCCATCCCTCCCTGATGTTACAATGTCTGTCCTCTATATGGTACTGCTCTCCATCCCTCCCTGATAGTTACAAATGTCTGTCCTCTATATGGTACTGCTCTCCATCCTCCCTGATATTACAATGTCTGTCCTCTATATGGTACTGCTCTCCATCCCTCCTGATAATTACAATGCCTGTCCTCTATATGGTACTGCTCTCCATCCCTCCCTGATATTACAATGTCTGTCCTCTATATGGTACTGCTCTCCATCCCTCCCTGATAGTACAATGTCTGTCCTCTATATGGTACTGCGCTCCATCCTCCCTGAGTTACAATGTCTGTCCTCTATATGGTACTGCGCTCCATCCTCCTGATGTTACAATGTCTGTCCTCTATATGGTACTGCTCTCCATCCCTCCCTGATGTTACAATGTCTGTCCTCTATATGGTACTGCTCTCCATCCCTCCTGATATTACAATGTCTGTCCTCTATATGGTACTGTGCTCCATCCCTCCCTGATGTTACAATGTCTGTCTCTATATGGTGCTGCTCTCCATCCCTCCCTGATATTACAATGTCTGTCCTCTATATGGTGCTGCTCTCCATCCCTCCCTGATGTTACAATATCTGTCCTCTATATGGTACTGCTCTCCATCTCTCCTGAGTTACAATGTCTGTCCTCTAATTATGGTAACTGCTCTCCATCTCTCCCTGATATTACAATGTCTGTCCTCTATATGGTACTGTGGCTCCATCCCTCCTGATGTTACAATGTCTGTCTCTATATGGTACTGCTCTCCATCCCTCCTGATGTTACAATGTTGTCCTCTATATGGTACTGCTCTCCATCCCTCCCTGATGTTACAATGTCTGTCCTCTATATGGTACTGTGCTCCATCCCTCCCTGATATTACAATGTCTGTCCTCTATATGGTGCTGCTCTCCATCCCTCCCTGATGTTACAATGTCTGTCCTCTATATGGTACTGTGCTCCATCCCTCCCTGATATTACAATGTCTGTCCTCTATATGGTACTGCTCTCCATCTCTCCCTGATATTACAATGTCTGTCCTCTATATGGTACTGCTCTCCATCCCTCCCTGATATTACAATGTCTGTCCTCTATATGGTACTGCTCTCCATCTCTCCCTGATGTTACAATGTCTGTCCTCTATACTGGTACTGTCTGCTCCATCCTCCTGATATTACAATGTCTGTCCTCTATATGGTACTGCTCTCCATCCCTCCCTGATATTTACAATGTCTGTCCTCTATATGGTACTGCTCTCCATCTCTGCCCTGATGATATTACAATGTCTGTCCTCTATATGGTACTGCTCTCCATCCCTCCCTGATGTTACAATGTCTGTCCTCTATATGGTACTGCTCTCCATCCCTCCCTGATGTTACAATGTCTGTCCTCTATATGGTACTGCTCTCCATCCTCCCTGATATTACAATGTCTGTCCTCTATATGGTACTGTGCTCCATCCCTCCCTGATATTACAATGTCTGTCCTCTATATGGTACTGTGCTCCATCCCTCCTGATATTACAATGTCTGTCCTCTATATGGTACTGCTCTCCATCCCTCCCCCTCATATTACAATGTCTGTCCTCTATATGGTACGTGCTCTCCATCCCTCCCTGATATTACAATGTCTGTTCCTCTATATGGTACTGCTGGCTCCATCCTCCCTGATATTACAATGTCTGTCCTCTATATGGTACTGCTCTCCATCCCTCCCTGATATTACAATGTCTGTCCTCTATATGGTACTGCTTCTCATCCCTCCCTGCATATTAAATGTCTGTCCTCTATATGGTGCTGCTCTCCATCCCTCCCTGATATTACAATGTCTGTCCTCTATATGGTACTGCTCTCCATCCTCCCTGATATGTATCATATATTACAATGTCTGTCCTCTATATGGTACTGCTCTCCATCCCTCCTCCCTGATATTACAATGTCTGTCCTCTATATGGTATATGGTACTGCTGCTCTCCATCCCTCCCTGATCCCTGATATTTACAATGTCTGTCCTCTATATGGTACTGCTCTCCATCCCTCCCTGATATTACAATGTCTGTCCTCTATATGGTTACTGCTCTTCCATCCCTTCCCTGATATTACAATGTCTGTCCTCTATATGGTACTGCCTCTCCATCTCTCCCTGATATTACAATGTCTGTCCTCTATATGGTACTGCTCTCCATCCCTCCCTGATATTACAATGTCTGTCCTCTATATGGTACTGCTCTCCAATCCCTCCTGATATTACAATGTCTGTCCTCTATATGGTACTGCTCTCCATCCCTCCCTGATATTACAATGTTCTGTCCCTCTATATGGTACTGCTCCATCCCTCCCTGATATTACAATGTCTGTCCTCTATATGGTGCTGCTCCATCCTCCCTGATATTACAATGTCTGTCCTCTATATGGTACTGCTCTCCATCCCTCCCTGATGTTACAATGTCTGTCCTCTATATGGTACTGCTCTCCATCCCTCCCTGATATTACAATGTCTGTCCTCTATATGGTGCTGCTCTCCATCCCTCCCTGATATTACAATGTCTGTCCTCTATATGGTACTGTGCTCCATATGGTACCCTCCCTGATATTACAATGTCTGTCCTCTATATGGTACTGTGCTCCATCCCTCCCTGATATTACATGTCTGTCCCTCTATATGGTACTGTGCTCCTATCCCTCCCTGATGTTACAATTGGTCTGGTGCCTCTATATGGTACTGCTCTCCATCCCTCCCTGATGTTACAATGTCTGTCCTCTATATGGTACTGCTCTCCATCCCTCCCTGATATTACATGTCTGTCCTCTTATGGTACTGCTCTCCATCCCTCCCTGAATGTTACAATGTCTGTCCTCTATATGGTGAGCTGCCCTCTCCATCCCCTCCCTGATGTTACAATGTCTGTCCTCTATATGGTGCTGCTCTCCATCCCTCCCTCGATGTAAAATGTCTGTCCTCTACTATAGTACCTGCTCTCCCATCCCTCCCTGATATTACAATGTCTGTCCTCTAATGTACTTCCATCCCCTGAATTACAATGGTCCTCTATATGGTACTGCTCTCCATCCTCCTGATGTTACAATGTCTCGTCCTCTATTATGGGTTACTGCTCTCCATCCTCTCCCCTGATGTTACAGATGTCTTGTCCCTCTACTATGGTACTGGTGCTCCATCCCTCCCTGATGTTACATGTCTGTCCTCTAGTAATGGCGCTGCTCTCCATCCCTCCCTGATATTACAATGTCTGTCCTCTATTATGGCGCTGCTCTCCATCCCTCCCTGATATTACAATGTCTGTCCTCTATATGGTGCTGCTCTCCATCCCTCCCTGATGTTACAATGTCTGTCCTCTATATGGTACTGCTCTCCATCCCTCCCTGATGTTACAATGTCTGTCCTCTATATGGTACTGTGCTCCATCCCTCCCTGATATTACAATGTCTGTCCTCTATATGGCGCCGCGCTCTGTCCTGCACTCATCACCCCCTTTATTGCACAGGACTCTGGACGCGGCTCCTCACACTTGTTAATCATTGACTGCAGTGACATCTGTTTTATTATGTTTGTCGATCTCAAGCTTTGAGGAACTTCTAAAGCTTCATGGAAACACCCAGGACATAAGGTGCTCGGTGGAGTGTGCCCGATTTTCCATTGGCGGATAAGTGGCTGCAACACTGATGCCACTTATTTTTAATGGTGATAATTTAAAGAAGAATTCCCGCAAAAAATTGTATTCTCTGACCTGTTAGAAAGGTACATGATATAATCTGTAGTGAATGTCATTTTCTTATCAGAGGCTGAAATTGAGCGTTTCCACTCTCTTCTTATTGTAGCTGGGTCATGTGACCAACTCCCTGACCTCCAACTGACCCAGGACAGGAAGCCAGTAACTGCTCTATTCATTCCTATGAGACTGAAAGTGAGGCTCCCATAGGAATACATAGAAAATTAGACTTCCTGTCCACACGTAAGGTGCTGTGTGAGTTGGTGGGTCTAATTCCTATTCACCTGACACAGATAAGAAACTTAAGGATGATATAACTCAAAAATTCAGCTACTGGTAAGAAAATGACATTCACTACAGTTTACATCATGTACATTTCTAGCAGGACATGGAATAAAAATTTATGCAGGAGTTCTTCTTTAATAAAACTGCAGAAAGCAAAATCCCAACATTTATGGGACAGTAGGACCAGCACTTCTCCTGTTAAAACCTAGCTGAGGGGACTTCTATGTCCATGGAAGTAATTCTTGGAGACTTCACAGGTTTCGTAAAAAAAAAAAAAGTGGCTATACCTCATGTGGCCTGCAAGGGGGCAGTATGGAGGTCTGTCATATTGGTGCCACAGACTGTATCGCACCTGATGAGCTTGGATACAGCAGCCTGGTATCAGACGTGATAGGATGAGAGAGAGATGCTCAGCAGACAGTATAACACATGATAGAATTGGATACACTGCTCAGAAGACAGTATCACACATAATGGTCTTGGATACAGTGGCTCAGCAGACAGAATTGCACAGTTGGCTTAGATACAGCGGCTGGAGAGAATGAGATACGAAGCTCAGGATCTCCACTGGAATGCATCACACACTATAGACTTGGATACGCCAGCTCGTGATAGTTTACGTTGGCAGCTGTGCCGTTCCATGTAAACCGCTTGCGACTCGTTCCACCTGCATCGCTGTTGGAGCAGAACATGTTGCATCACATCTGCTTGGAGGTTATACCAGGCTCAGCACCCTGCCCATCCTCCGCATTACTTACTACCTGGCACAGGCCTACACTTGCTGTTGATTTAAACCTCGCTCCATATACCCTGTGTCTTCTATTCCACACGTGGCCTCAAGTTCTTCTGGAAAAACATGAAATGTACTACATCCAGATATTTGTTTGGAACCAGTGCTGCCATAAGTAATGTATCCACAGTAATGCTTCCTCCTATTGGCATCTATAGATTTAAAGAGCTAAGGATAAAGCTTACTCCACCTACAGCTATACTTGTACTTATACTATGTGCAGTCACTCTGCATACATTACTTATCCCGTACTGATCCTGAGTTACATCCTGTATTATACTCCAGAGCTGCACTCACTATTCTGCTGGTGCAGTCACTGTGTACATACATTACATTACTTATCCTGTACTGATCCAGAGTTACATCCTGTATTATACTCCAGAGCTGCACTCACTATTCTGCTGGTGCAGTCACTGTGTACATACACTACATTACTTATCCTGTACTGATCCTGAGTTACATCCTGTATTATACTCCAGAGCAGCACTCACTATTCTGCTGGTGCAGTCACTGTGTACATACATTACATTACTTATCCTGTACTGATCCAGAGTTACATCCTGTATTATACTCCAGAGCTGCACTCACTATTCTGCTGGTGCAGTCACTGTGTACATACATTACTTATCCTGTACTGATCCTGAGTTACATCCTGTATTATACTCCAGAGCAGCACTCACTATTCTGCTGGTGCAGTCACTGTGTACATACATTACATTACTTATTCTGTACTGATCCTGAGTTACATCCTGTATTATACTCCAGAGCTGCACTCACTATTCTGCTGGTGCAGTCACTGTGTACATACATTACTTATCCTGTACTGATCCTGAGTTACATCCTGTATTATACTCCAGAGCTGCACTCACTATTCTGCTGGTGCAGTCACTGTGTACATACATTACATTACTTATCCTGTACTGATCCTGAGTTACATCCTGTATTATACTCCAGAGCTGCACTCACTATTCTGCTGGTGCAGTCACTGTGTACATACATTACTTATCCTGTACTGATCCTGAGTTACATCCTGTATTTCATTATACAATTATAAAACATAACACAATGTAACAATATAACAAGAATAACAAACATAATCATCATAAAATATCAAATACAACCAAAGAGTAAATAAAACTAACACTGGTCCAGCCATTTACTCCAGTATTAATATATACATATGTACACCCACCCTACACCAATTATATACAACTATACATACACAATACCCACCCCATAATATTATACATACTACCACCCTACACCAAATATATACAAATAATCACAGAAGACTAACCAGTCCAGTTGCTGAATAAACCACTTATATACCCATATTAACACAAACATTTTTTTTTAATTATATACCATATAAACCTATTTACACCCAAGCCTACCAACCCCCCCCCCTCCCTCCCTAATAAAAGAAAACTTTGGCAAAACAATATATAAGCAAAATATAAAAAACTCACACCCAACAAAACCTAAATTCGGCGCCTACAAGCCCTACATTCTATATACTGACCAAAACAAAAATCTACCGTGCCAGGATAAGCCAACCATCAGGGAAGGGGATAACAAGACTAGGGCACCCGAAATGAAAAGCTCCTCAAGAGGAGAGAAACCCTTCCTACCCCCGGTCAGTCATATTCTAGAGAGTGCACCTTCACCAGGTCACCCAGAAGGTTCCTCACCACCTCATCCACTGAGGCACTGATTTTTCATTGTGTAGATACGTGTAATACCTCGCCACTACACTAACTAAAAATAAAGTGCAGCTGTCCTGGCCTCCCAGGTCTCTGAATGCGCCATAAGCCTACGCCGCATAGGTGAGACCGGCCAGCCAGTGGAGGCACCCACCCTTTTGTAGACCTCTGTATTAAAGGGACAATGAAGGAAGAAGTGGTCCATACTTTCCAGCACATCACCACACTCCTCCCAGGGACAACCCCTTTCCTCAACTTCAAGTTATCCCTCACATACAGTTTCCCATGGAAGCAGCGCCAAGTCCCAAAACTTCAAAGGGATCCTGATCGAATTCAAAAGGCACAACCCAACCTCCAGATTCTGACTTGGGCGATCCCTGAGTGTCAGAGGTTTTTGGAAATGGGTTAACAGAACCCTTCGGTCAAGGAGTTTCCGTGACAGAGTCCTGATCTCCCACATTCCCAGACCCCAACAGCGAATCGCCTTCAGAACCAGGGTTACACAGGCCAGAAGATGCCCATACGGTGTACGAAGATCCTTTACTTTCCCTCCTGTCTCCCATTCCTGGAAGAAAGGCCCAAACCATCCCCAACAGGAGAATACCCATGGAGAAGCCCTCTCTTTCCAGAGGTCAGCAATGTTGACCTTTTAATGAAGGTGTTCACAAGGAACACCACAGGGTTGATCATACACAAACCCACCCCTGGCCTCCTTGTACGGTAAGTAATCTCCCTCCTGACTAGGTTCAGACTGTACCCCCATAACAGTTGGAAGAACAGACTGCAGACCCAAGTCAAGAGAGGCTCTGGCAAGATGCACACACTGCCCAGGTATATCAGCAAAGGGAACAGGAATGTTTTAATCAAGTTAACCCTTTCCCTGAGGGTCAAAGACCAATCTTTCCACTGGTCCACCTGAGCGGCGCCCTTTAGCCTGCTGTCCCAATTTTGTTTGGGGTAATCCCCTTGGGCGAATTCGATGCCAAGGACTCTTGCGTACTCCTGGGCTCTGGAAGGGTGTCCGGGAGATCAAAACCAGGATTCCCCCTGGCCAGAGACTTGCACTTATCCCAGTTGCTCTAAGGCCCGGAGGCCTCAGAGTAGCAATCCACCTCAGATATCAACCACTCTGCCTCCCCTCTCGAGGCCTAAAAGACATCATCATCATTGACGCTCTGAGTGGAGTCTGGCTCTGCCCGGTCTATCCTGATCCCCCCCCACCAGCGGCCCAGGATCTACCCTTCTAAGGAAAGGGTCAATTGTGAACACACATAGCAGTGGGCTCAAAGGACAATCCTGGCCAGACCCCACCTCAAGAGTTGCCAATCCAATCGTTCACAAGTGGGGAAACTCTCTGCCCCTGCGTACAAGGTCGTAAGTCAATCGACAAACCGTCCCCGCAGGTCATACCTCAGAAGAATCCAACGACTGCAAGTACCCCTTGTAGTGACCAGCCCTACCCTGCTCCACCACCTCTCTGACACTAAACGCAGCACTAAATTTACTGTGGCCTGGAACGGACCAATGCTAGGCATCTGAAAAGAGCCAAGGTGCAAATTTCACCAGCCGGTTAAACGGCACCTTTGCCGGAATCTTTCTGTACACACAAGCGCTATGGGATGCCAGTTTTCAATGCAAGATGGATCTTTACCCTTTGACAGGATGATCAGGGCTGACCTCATTGACTTTGGCAGAGTGCCCAAGGATAGACGCTCATTAAATACCTCAGTCAAGTTCTTATAAAAATCAGATGTTAAGCCATCTGGACCTGGCGACTTCTTGAGGGCAAGTCCTTCGATCACCAGTCTGACTTGCTCTTTACTGATCACCTCTGCCAA
Organism: Rhinella marina; assembly: GCA_900303285.1. Lineage (NCBI taxonomy): Eukaryota > Metazoa > Chordata > Amphibia > Anura > Bufonidae > Rhinella > Rhinella marina. The sequence goes on from ONZH01027101.1 coordinate 220,496, forward strand.
AACATTGAGAGGGATCTACTCCTGGTTCAAGGACCGTTTCAGCCAGGAAAGCTGACATCACATCTCGCTCTAGATCCATCTTCTGCAAAAGGTGTGATTAGAAGGATCTGACGACCTCTAGGATCCCTGATCTGGACCTGTGCAAGGATCCCGTACGATCAATCAGTTTTGAGACTTTCTTAGAACTGACTGAGATCTTATAGTTCCTGTAAGGGTCGAGCGAGCAGTATTTCCCATAATCCCTCTCAAAGACCTAAGATGCGTGCCTATCGTACTGATATGTCATGAGCAAAGATTTCACTCTGGAGATCTCATGGCTACCCCCAGTCTAGACAAGATGCTTGAGTTTCCTCCTCAGGCCCTGATACAAGTGGTACTTTGTCCAGGTTTCTGAGGCTTGAGAGCTGGCGGAAGAATCTCGCCACCCTTGAACATCTCCCACCACTGACTTTCTGCTACAAAGATCCTCAAGGGATTGTCTTGCCTCCATTTCTTCCAAGAGAGATGAATTGAGCTTTCAAAAGAGACGTGTGAAGAGACGCTTCCAGTCCCATTTGGACTAAGGGCCATAGATGTTAATTAACTGAAGTTCTTGTCCCCTCATGAGGACATCTAAAATCGGACACCTCCCTGTTTCTAACTCAATAACCCTACCGGTGAGTACCTCCACCCCGCCATACTGCTTGGCCGCAAGAGATCAATAAGAGAGCCCATGCCTCCACTCTTTTTAGCTTTATCAAATCTGGCAGCCTGGTCTCCTACAAAAGATGTCTACATCAATCCTGGCAAAAAGAAATAATGGGCTACAAATCTAGCCATATCTGACATAATGATTGGCAAAATTAATGGACACAAGCGTCAACGGAGTGAGTGCCGCCATCCTGGGTGATTTGAGTTAGTTGGCTTTCTTCTCACTCTCCCCTTTACCCTCTGGGTCTAAACCAGAACGTTTCCCCTTTTTCAGTGACACAGGAGTATCCCATCCCCCACCACACATTTTTATTCCTCATTCTTGTCTCCGGAATCCAGGCCAGTCTCCCCTTCTGAGGACATTTCGCCCTCAGGGGAAGACTGGGCAGCCCTGTGTAGTCCCCGCTGTCGCTAACTCTGGCCCCTCATCTGAAGAAGAGGAAAAGATGTTATCAAGGGCTTGGAACCGGTTGGAGAGATCAGAGGGCAGTCGGGTTTACCTTCTTTTGGTACCTGGACTAGAGTGGGAGAAGATCTTGCATCTCCCTTTTCATTTTCTTTTCCTCTAGCCACTTCCTATCATCTGATTCCTCACCCATACTCTCATAATGGGAGGACTCTGAGGATGTGGCGACCTCATCAGCCTGGATCCTCCTGACCTCCTCATCCAGGACATCATCCCTCAGGGCCTCAGCAGCATAATTGGCCTCCAGGACAGGGGATGCCCTAATTACCTGAGACTCCCCAGCTTCGTATCCTTTTGGCGCCTATCGAGATGCCTCATTTGGGCTGGCGTCTTTTTCTTTCTTTCCCTCCTTGGCCCCTCAGTTCCTCCACCTCTACTAGTCTCTTCCCGAGCAGAAGCAACCTCATGGCTGTAACCTACTGGAATCCAGACCGCATTGGCGAAGAAAAGAGGGCAATGGCTGAATGGGTGACCTAAGTCACCACACAGACCTAATTTCTGCACAGGATGCGGCTAAATGACCGACACCCCCCCCCCCCCCAAACAATGCGCAATTCTGTACAGTGCAGTTTTCACTGAAGTGTGTGGTTTCACCACACCGGTAACAGAGCTTTGGCTGACCCTGGTAAAAGATCAGGATACGGTCCCTCCCTAGGTAGACTGAAGAAGGGAATTACCTTAACGCCTCAACTTCACCATGAACATCCAGGACCCTGACCAGATACTAAACTTGTCTGATTTTTCTTTGGCACATCCAGTACCTCACCATATCGCCCAAGTCATGTCATAACAAGAGATTCGTTTCGGGTGATAACAAACACTGTCTTCGTTCTGGCAAGACACCACCTGGATGGCAAAGTCTTGCCAGCCGGGCTCATTCTTTGCCAACTCATAATTCAACCAGCAGAGCTCCAGCGCCTCAGTCCAAACGAAACTGACATCAAACTCAGGCGTGCCATAGGGATGAATCAAGGCATAGATGTCCACTGATTGATTAAAGCCCATCTTCAGCAGGAGCTCCACCACCTTAGCCCTTGGAGGGCACGCATCACTGCCCTGCCACCGAAGATAGACCACATTCCTACACACACCTGGCCTGGCTGTCGGAAGGGACCATGCAGTTTCCCCTCCCCTTTCCTCTCGGAAGGCACTGAGGCCATGGCTCTCTATCCAGAAGGACAGAAGAACCTCACCCTCTATAGTGATCAATCTCTTCCCCTTCCTTAAGGCCTCCAGGAGGTGCTGTTGCAATACGCCGTCCTTAGAGTACGAAGACGAGGAGAATGCCCTACCCCAGTGGTGACACTGGCATAACTTCTGACAGGATCTGTCACCGCTGGATGGGCAACTGGACCAATCCCTATCCCCACCCATCACCAGAATTCCCCTCCCCCATGGTAACACCAGCCCCCTCAACACCACTTACTCCTCCACATAACAATAAAGATGACTATTTTATATTTGTGTCACACACCAACCACTCCTGCAGTTTCGGCCTGGTCTTTTCCTTCAGCTTGTGGCTGTCCCCAGGTGCCTACTCTGGGACTTTTCTCCAAAGGAAAAGTACTGGAGGCACACTGGTAACTCAAGAAGCTTTATCTGTGCCATTAGCGCCCCTCCCTGGGCATTGGTATCACTGTTCTCCCCCAAGTCGACAGAACCGCACTGGGATGTTACTGCTGCCTGTCCTGCAGGGAGCCTGCTGCACGCGGCCTGCTGTTGGGACTGCAGGCTGCCAGATGGCTCCTGGTGCTGGTCATCATCCTCCACCACCTGGCTCACAGGTTGCAGCCCTGTCAACTTTTTCTCCGCCATATTTTGAAATCTGTCTTCATTTCAGTTTTTCCTTGAAAGGACCACTGCTCTCCTAGATCATCTCCTTCCTCTTCTCCAGTCTCTTTATTTCCACCAGAATTTCTGGTCTCTTCCTTTTGGGGGCCCCCTCAACCCTGCCAAGGCACAGTGCAACGCCTCCCTGAGCCTCCTTGTGGTCTTACTCTCCTTTTCGTACTCGTGGAGGTAGCTGATGACACGGGAGCCATAGGTGGTAATTGACTCCCTTGGCCCCTGCAGTCCCCAGCCTTCCTCACCAAGGTTGGCCTCACCCCCATGAGAACTCCCTTTGTCTTTGATGGCCCCCAGAAGGACCACTGGCATCTTTCTTAGTATCTACAGTAGAAGCTTTGCAGCTTCTCCTTGTCTCCACTGACCTGGGGGGAGTAGGAGCCACATTGCTGTGACTCCTGGTGTTTCGTCTCACCCCCATGTCCTCCAGCATACAGGCCGGTTGCTGGCTTCTTCTGTCCCCCGTTGGCTTGGTGTAAGGAACAGTAGCCTAGGACTTGCTCCGTCCAGTCATCCCCAGAGTGACTGTGTACTTATTACTTACATTACTTTATCCTGAGTTTCATCCACGTAAACCCTGTCCACTCGCATGGCATGAGGACTGTCGTCAGATTTGATGGCTCATGCAGAAATCTGTGCCAAATAAGACACCTGAGCATGTCCTTAATGGATGGTACTTAAAATGGGAATGCTGGGACTGGTGGAAAATTTGAGAAACTGGGCTAACTGGCTCAGTAATGGGATACAGAGTGGTTATTAAAGGGGATGTCCCATTAAGATGTGTTCCCAGATGGTATGTGACCTGGCAGTGAGGTACCTCTTGGGGACACAACAATGCGGAGACCAGTCATGGCTGATACGGCACACGTGACCCCATCCATGGAGGGACTGAAGTGCAGTAAGGACAGCGGTGGATCCACGGAGCCAGAACTGAGCAATGAAGAGCTGGTAAGTGTGCTTTCCTTCACAGGTCTAGCCATGGAATAAAAAAAACAACCCCTTTAAGGTGCTCATTCTCTCTTGACTTCATCTTTTCCGTGCATAGTTTCCTTTGCGCTGTTCCTGTCAGGTTGGCGCCTGCTTCCTGAGGGCAGCCACTGCATTGTTTACTGCCCTCCCTGGGCACTGGTATCACTATGCTCCCCCAGGTTGACATAACTGCACTGGGATGTTACTGCTGCCTGTCCTGCAGGGAGCCTGCTGCACGCGGCCTGCTGTTGGGACTGCAGGCTGCCAGATGGCTCCTGCTGCTGGTCACCATCCTCCACCACCTGGCTCTCGCGTTGCAGCCCTGTCAACCTTTTCTCCGCCATATTTCAAAATCTGTCTTCATTTCAGTTTTCATTGAAAGGACCACTGCTCTCCTAGATCAGCTCCTTCCTCTCCTCCTCCAGTCTCTTTATTTCCGCCAGAATTTCTGGTCTCTTCCTTCTGGGGGCCCCCTCAGCCCTGGCATGGGCACAGTGTGACGCCTCCCAAAGCATCCTTGTGGTCTTACTCTCCTTTTCATACTCACGGAGGTAGCTGATGAAAGGGGAGCCATAGGTGGTAATTGACTCCCTAGGCCCCTGCAGTCCTCAGCCTTCCTCGCAGAGTTCAGCTCATCCCTGTGAGCACCCCGGAAGGACCACTGGCACTCACAGCACCTTGCTTAGTATCTACAGTGGAAGCTTTGCAGCTTGTCTCCTCAGACCTGTGGGGAATAGGAGCCATGTTGCTGTGACTCCTGGTGTTTCGTCTCGCCTCCAGGTTTTCCAGCGTACAGGCCGGTTGCTGGCTTCTTCTGTCCCCCCCGTTGGCCTGGTCTAAGGAACAGAAGCCTAGGACTTGCTCCGTCCAGTCATCCCCAGTCACTGTGTACTTATATTACTTACATTACTTTATCCTGAGTTTCATCCACGTAAACCCTGTCCACTCGCATGGCATGAGGACTGTCATCAGATTTGATGGCTCATGCAGAAATCTGTGCCAAGTTAGACACACGAGAGCATGTCCTTAATGGATGGTACTTAAAATGGGAATGCTGGGACTGGTGGAAAATTTGAGAAACTGGGCTAACTGGCTCAGTAATGGGATACAGAGTGGTTATTAAAGGGGATGTCCCATTAAAACGTGTTCCCAGATGGTATGTGACTTGGCAGTGAGGTACCTCTTGGGGACACAACACTGTGGTGACCAGACATGGCTGATACGGCACACGTGACCCCATACATGGAGGGACTGAAGTGCAGTAAGGACAGCGGTGGATCCACGGAACCAGAACCGAGCAATGAAGAGCTGGTAAGTATGCTTTCCTTCACAGGTCTAGCCATGGAATAAAAAAACAACCCCTTTAAGGTGCTCATTCTCTCTTGACTTCATCTTTTCCGTGCATCGTTTCCTTTGCTCTGTGCCTGCCAGGTTGGCGCCTGCTTCCTGAGGGCAGCCACTGCATTGTTTACCCGCTGCTGTACATGTGTAGTAATGTTTGGCAGGATTTGTAGTTTAGCTGCTTTCCTTTTGGGTTAATCCTCCGTACATTTCCCACTGTTCTGTTCAGGCTGTTTTCACATGTACGTTTTTGCTGGCATTTTTCTGCACTTTTTGGTGGTAGTTTTTGCTACATTTCTTGATGTTGCTGAAAGTCTATGCAAAATGGGAAATGATCCTTTACACTAGTTTTTATTAAATCTCCCCCAATCTCTGCAGAAAATGCAGCAAAAAAATGCAGGTGCCAAAAAACATGGTTATAGTGTGGTGGGTTTTTTTTTTACTGGCAAAACGCCAGTGCCAAATTCATGTGTGTGGGGAGCCTTACCCGGCCAGGAACGTCATTGTTACTGCTGTCGTTCCTGGTGTGTCGGATCTGCACAGTAATGGTTCCCCCTTGCCGTTCCCTCGTGCAGGTCTGGTTCCCCCCTTGCCGTTCCCTCGCGCAGGTCTGGTTCCCCCCCATCGTTCCCTCGCGCAGGTCTGGTTCCCCCCTTTACCGTTCCCTCACACAGGTCTGGTTCCCCCCTTATCATTCCCTTGTGCAGTTCTGGGTCCCCCCTTGCAGTTCCCTCGCGCAGGTCTGGTTCCCCCCCTTGCCAATCCCTCGTGCAGGTCTGGTTCCCCCCCCCTTGCCGTTCCCTCGTGCAGTACTGGTTCCCCCCCTTGGCGTTCCCTCGCGCAGTACTGGTCCCCCCCCCCCCCTTGCCGTTCCCCTCGCGCAGTACTGGTCCCCCCCCCTTGGCGTTCCCTTGCGCAGTACTGGTTCCCCCCCCTCGCCGTTCCCTCGCACAGTACTGTTCCCCTCCCTTGCCGTTCCCTCGTGCAGTACTGGTTTCCCCCCCTTGCCGTTCCCTCGCGCAGTACTGGTTCCCCCCCCTTGCCGTTCCCTCGCGCAGCACTGGTTCCCCCCCTTGCCGTTCCCTCGCGCAGCACTGGTTCCCCCCCCTTGCCGTTCCCTCGCGCAGGACTGGTTCCCCCCTCGCCGTTCCCTCGCACAGGACTGGTTCCCCCCTCGCCGTTCCCTCGCGCAGGACTGGTTCCCCCCCTTATCGTTCCCTCGCGCAGGTCTGGTTCCCCCCTTATCATTCCCTCGTGCAGGTCTGGTTCCCCCCCTTGCCGTTCCCTCGCGCAGGTCTGGTTCAGGGGGCAAAGGAGGTGAGACGTTTGCCACAGCACTGCACCAGCCCTGCCTTCTTTCCTTATCTTCTCCATTTGGCTCAGACCACCATGACAAATGACTGCTTCAGCCACATCTTAACTTGCCGCACAGACTTTCTAGGTTACTCACTTTTCCATCATCTGTCCAACCTTCTCAGTACCAACTCCCCATTCTTGGGTACCACCCATTACTGTGCCCACTGTGCTCCTCAATACTATACTGCAAATAATAGTGTCATACAGATAGTCCCTCTGAATAAATACTAGTACCATGCAAAATAACGGTTGCCCTCTTTAGCATCTCCAATAGTAATAATGCCCCCTATAGCATCCTCAATAGTAATGTCCTAAGCAGTAGTAGTAGTAATCCCTCCTATAGTGTCCCCAGTAGTAATAATTCCTCATATAAATTCTCTAGTAGTAAAAATGCAGCCATAGTGTCTCTAGTAGTAATTCTCCCTACCATGTCTCCAGTAGTAACAGTGCTCCCCTATAGCGTCTCCAGTAGTCTGCTGCCCAAGTGACCAAAATTAAAAAAATAAATGATAAAAAAACCCTCACTCCTGTTCCATTGCGCGATCGATGTTGCGGGCCACAGGTTTCTTCTGGCTTGCGATGCCTGCATCCTGGCGCAAGCAGTGCTGTAAATGGACTTGGCGCTCCGAATTGTAATGCTGCGAGGTGGCACTGAAAGGCTCTTCAACCAGATCAGGCCTCGTTCACATCTCTGTCAAGGGGATCCAGCTCCCTGATTGGGCACAAATGCATACAACGGTTTCATCCCGCCAGAAAGTGGCCATATCGCCACCGGACTTAATTATAGTCAATGGGGCTCTGCCGGATCTCTTTGTGAAAGATGTGAAATCAGCCTAAGTCTATATCTATAAAATCCAGGTTGCACTCTGCCTCGTTACGTGCCATAGTATATATTTTTTTCAGTTTGTCGAATCAAATTCTCTTCTCCTATTATTTCCCTCCAGCTAGTTCAGCAAAGGTAAGTCCGGAGATGGCAGGTGACGACGTTTTGGTCAGAGTGACCTCTGGCAAGTCACATCTGGAGGAGGATCAAAGGAAACTCGTAAACCGCCGCACTCGTGCTTCAGTAGCAGCAGACTATAGCGTCCTAATGCATATGGAGTGTGTCCTGGATTCTATAGACGAGCAGTGGTGAAGATCATAACGGCCAACGTGTAAGAAGCCGCACCTCTAACGCTGCCCAATGCCCATCTACACATGCCCAGTCCCCGTAGTGCCCCCTTGTCTCCCCTGCCCCTTAGTGCCCTCTCATAGTAGTTATGCTCCCTTAGTGCCCCTCAAAAAGTGCCCCCTCATAATGCTACCCCCCCCCTAGTGCCCCCTCATAGTAGTTATGCCCCCATACTGCCCCTTCACAATAGTGCTGGCCTCACACAGAGGGATTGCACAGTCCCAACAGGTGCGATGACGTCACCACATTGCGCCTCCTGCTGGGCAGACCACCGCCCTGGTGAATGGTGGGGCTGATGGTTCCCTGTTCACCATTGCATTCAACTGTATCTGCATCCTCAGGGCAGAGCTGGCAGCGGCACATGCCTCAGTGTTCTTGGAACTGCGGTACAGCCACCGAAATCCAGGACCATCCTGCCGGATCCAGGTTGGTTGGGCGGTATGGTGATGTCATCGCTTTGACATCATTCAGCCGAGGACGGCCGCTGGCTGGGGACATACTCCAAACTGAAAGTAGTACTCATTAAGTCCTTATGTACAGAAGTCCAGTAGGAAGTACAGTCTATGGCCAGCTCACTGCCCCCAGGATGCCTGCTTCCTGGGGTCCACCGGGCAGGACTTCTTCCCAGTTGGTTGGCGCACCGCCTCCATAGACTCCATTGCTGCCCCATAATCTGCCCCTGCTTATATAAAGTGTAATAAAAGTTCCTCAGACTTTTGTTTCCTTTGCTCACCATTTCCCAGACCTCTGCTTCCTGTCAGTGAATGGGAATATTCCTTGTTTACATCTGAAAACCTGTCCAGACTTGGTCCCGCCCCCAGGGACTGCACATCAGTGATCTGGAACTTGCGTTCCCTCTTGGGGCTGTGGTGAAACAACAACTCCCAGCATTCCAGGAACAGACATCCTCCCCCGATAGCTGGATACATACGAATGTTACATGGTTGCTCTCCCCCTGCGCCGGGCAGGAAGCGGTTAAGCCTTTCCTGCTCTCTGATTGGTCAGTGTGGCTGTCAGTCAGGGAGCAGGGAGGGGCGGGAAGCAGATCTAGTACCTGAGCCTTGGGAGGGAGCGGCAGCAGCAACTCCGGAGCCGGGACCCCGAACCACCGGCCGCTGCCCGAGCCAGGAACTCGGCGGACAGGCCGAGGCTGGAGACGAGGTACCGGGGCAGGGAAGTTCCGGGGGGTTAGTCCGGAGTTATGCCTGGTGTTAGGTCCCCCATGTAATGTGTACAACTGGGGGGCAGTCTGCCCTGGACCCTAATACTGTGCATAGTATAGCAGTACTTCACCCCCGACAACAGCATAGCCTGGCAACCCCCACATTGCACCCCTCAGAAAGCCTGACACCTCCACATTATACCCACAGTATAGCCTGGAACCCCCACATTGCACCCCTCATACAGCCTGGCACCCCCATATTATACTCACAGTATAGCCTGGCACCCCATCCTTTCAGCCTGGTACTCCCCCATTATACCCACAGTATGGCTTGGCACCCCCACATTACACCTTGTAATACAACCTTGCACCCTGTGCAATTCTTGTGGTAAAGGCTGGCAGCCCTTGCATTTCTCAAGATATAGGCTGGCACCCCCCCTGCATTTCTTGCGGTACAGCCTTGTGCCCCAGGCATTGTCACAGTACAGCCTGGCGTCCCCACTTTGCACCTTATGGTACAGCCTGGCCCTCCCGCATTTCTCGCTGTAAGTTTGGCACCTCCGCTTTGCACCCTATGGTACATCCTGGCACCCCCACATGACAGCCTTGTCTATATAGAGTTGGGGTTAATTTCCTTGTTGTCTTGGGTTTTTCTACAAGTTCTGTGATGGCTCCAGCTTGTTGTGCTGGGACTTTTGGTTCAGTCAGTGACTCTGGGTGGGACTGCTCTTACATTGCGGGCTCAGGCCTCCTTGTCAGCGTCCAGTGTGACCCCAGAAGTTGCGCCGAAGTTAGGTGTTCAGTGAAGGGATTAACCCTGTGACTCCCTCTGCTGGGCACCTGGTGCCACTCCTGCCCCGCAGACCGTTATATCTGGTTTTCCAGGAACAGAGATGTTTTCCGGGAAGTTTCTGGCACCTGTTGTGCCCTGAGATCAGTGTGGGGGATGGGGTGAGTGCCCGTGTGGCGTCAGTGCCAGCTGACCTTGAGTGGCCCCTCCCCTCCTAGCTGAACCATTTACTGGAGGGTCAGGGATGTTGGGGCCCGACATATATGGATTGGCACTTTGGTGATGGCATTACATGGTATTTACATCCCTGTACCAAAATGAGTGCAACAGACATTGATTCTGGGTCGTGTTCTGCCCTGTTAGTCATGTCCGGTACCCGGGCATTCCTGGCTCTGTACTGGGGGAAGTTGTCCGTACGGAAGAGGTTACTCATCACCTTACTGGAAGTGCAACCGTGGTCTGTGGTGTCGCTGCCTCGTACTCTTCAGTGAGAGTGGTTACATTACCAGCCCCCCCCATACCTCCAAACTGTGCCCGTAACCCCACTATTGTGGTCATCAGTGAGCGGCTGCCAGGCTGTGTACATAGCGGTGGTGCCAGCAGGAAGCCAGGAACTGGCAGGAGAGAAATGACTTAATAAGAAAAGTAACGAGCGGCTAATTCCATTAGGATGGATCAGAGCTGCTCAGGAGTAAAGCCAATCACCTGCTGGTAATCCTCCCTGGGCGCCGCTGATCCTTGGGCACCTGCTGGGCAGGTTACTGTGCTCTTGGCCCCGGCCCTCTACTGTGTGCTGGAGGAATTTCATCTAGGTCTTTACATATACTGGACGGTCTTCAGTGTTGTACCCTTGAGAAACCCGTCTAGAAATAAAACTCCCATAATCCACTCATTTATCTTAGTGTTATCCTGTACTGATCCTGAGTTATATCCTGTATTATACTCCACCAGCAGAATAGTGAGTGCAGCTCTGGAGTATAATACAGGATGTAACTTGGGGTCAGTACAGGATAAGTAATGTATGTACACAGTGACTCCACTATTACTTATCCTGTACTGATCTTGAGTTACATCCTGTATTATACTTCAGAGCTGCACTCGATTTTCTCCTGGTGGCGTATAATACAGGATGTAACTCCCGGATCAGTACAGGATAAGTAATGTATGTACACAGTGACTGCACCAGCAGAATAGTGAGTGCAGCTCTGGAGTATAATACAGGATGTAACTCAGGATCAGTACAGGATAAGTAATGTACACAGTGACTCCACCAGCAGAATGGTGAGTACAGCTCTGGAGTATAATACAGGATCAGTACAGGATAAGTTGTGTATGTAGATGGTGACTCTACTTGTTAAGAATTTGTGTTTGGATGAAGGGGTCTGTAGTCTATGATGGATGGGGGTGTTTGTGGTAAATGTATGTGTCTGGACCTTGTTTTGTCCTGTAATTGTTAAGAGGTCCTCCTCCTCTGCCCTGGTACACAGGGGGTTAATTCCGCCTCCCCTCCCTCATTGTGTGAGTGGCTGCTGAGTCAATAATGGCAGGAAGGAGGGAGGCGCAGAGTCCAAGATAATAAAAAAAAAAAAAAATACAAATAACCCCTAGGCCTGGGGCAGAGATAACAGCGGTGACCGGATGATGCGGCTGGAGAACAGAAGTATGTGCCCCCTGGTTGTGTGCCTCTTCAGGGGGTGCAGAAAAGCCTTACATAAGGAGCTTTGTTGTGGGTGGTCCTATGGGCTGTAGTTGCTGCTCCTCTTGTGTTTGACTTGAGATTTGATCTTGGGAGACGGTGGAGATGCAAGGCTGGGACGGCAGGAGGGTGGTCCGGGGTGCTGGGTGCTAGGCTTAGGACCCCCAGTGCCCCCTCATGTGCCTGGCAGCTGTCATCCTGCTCATGGAAGTTCTAAGAGACTCTGTCGTACATTTCACCTTTCAGATGTCGTCCTACAAGAGAGCGACGCTGGACGAGGAGGAGCTGGTGGATTCCATCCATGAGGGCGAGGTGTACCCCAGCGGAGTCCAGGTAGGAGGAGGTCTCACATGTCCTGCAGACGGGGGTCTCTGTACATGTGGAGGGGCGGTCATATTTCTTCTAAAGTTATAATGAGAGATTATCATTCACTATAATACCTGCTTGGAACTGACCGCTCTGAAGAGCTTGCAATCTAACGAGGGGGAATATGTCTAATAACACCCTGCAGTATGTACCTTGAGATGAGGGGTATTGAGCGCAGTTGCCCCCTGGGTCCATCCTGTAGTTTGTACTTCTCTCAGGAGACGTAGGTTTTGGGGTGCCCCTGTATATTGGGTTCACACATGTCCTATGATCTGCGGAGGATTGCACAGTAAAGTATCAGTTTTTTTCTTATGATGGTAAAGTGTAAAGGAATTATCACTAAGGAGATACTGGGTGTGCATTTTGTGTGTGTATATATGTCTATGTATATGTGTGTCTGTGTGTGATATATATATATATATATATATATATATATATATATATATATATATATATATATTATGATGAGCTTTAACACTGACAAATGTAAAGTTATGCATATGGGAAGGAATAACGCAAGTCACCAGTACATACTAAATGGTAAAACATTGGATAACTCTGACATGGAAAAGGACCTAGGAATTTTAATGAACAGCAAACTAAGCTGTAGAAACCAGTGTCAGAGAGCTGCTGCCAAGGCCAATAAGATAATGGGTTGCATCAAAAGAGGCATAGATGCCCGTGATGAGAACATAGTCCTGCCACTTTACACATCACTAGTCAGACCACACATGGAGGACTGTGTACAGTTCTGGGCTCCTGTGAACAAGTCAGACATAGCAGAGCTGGAGAGGGTTCAGAGGAGGGCAACTAAAGTCATAACTGGAATGGGTGGACTACTTTAGAAAAAAAACTGAAAGGAGATCTAATAAGGCCTCATGCACACGAACGCGTGCCGGCCGTGCCCGTGCTGCGGGCCGCATACGGCGGGTCTGCAATAAACGGGCACCGGCCGTGTGCAGCCCGCATCGCGGACCCATTCACTTCAATGGGTCCGCGATCCGGGAGATGCGGAGCGGAGGCACGGATCGGAACACCACGGAAGCACTGCGGTGTGCTTCCGTGGTGTTTCTGGACGTGCCTCCGCACCGCAAAAAAGTAGCGCAAGCACTACTTTTTTGTGGTGAGGACCCTCGGATGCGGATCGTGGACCCCATTCAAGTGAATGGGTCCGCGATCCGCATGCGGTGGCCTCACGGTCAGTGCCCGTGCATTGCGGACCGCAGTTTGCGGCCCGCAGCACGGGCACGGCCGGCACATGTTCGTGTGCATGAGCCCTAACTATGTATAAATATATCAGGAGTCAGTACAGAGATCTCTCCCATCATCTATTTATCCCCAGGACTGTGACTGTGACGAGGGGACATCCTCTGCGTCTGGAGGAAAGAAGGTTTGTACACAAACATAGAAGAGGATTCTTTACGGTAAGAGCAGTGAGACTATGGAACTCTCTGCCTGAGGAGGTGGTGATGGGGAATTCAATAATAATATTACAGGTTATAGTTACTAGATTTACGTAAGAGTTCTATAGTAGTTCTGATTGGAGTCAGGAAGGATTTTTTTTTTCCCCCTATGAGGAATGCGGAAAATTGGCTTCTACCTCACAGGGTTTTTTTTTCCTTCCTCTGGATTAACTTTGCAGATAACAGGCTGGACTGGATGGACAGATGTCTTTTCTTTCTGCCTTACAACCTGTTACTATGTTACGGCATGTGTTTTCCTCCTTCTCAATCTCCCCGGCTCCAGCCCCTTGCTGTGATTTCTGCTCTCCACATGCAGATGGAGCAGACCTCAGTGCAGCGGCAGACTCTCTTCCTCCCAGATGGTGGTAGATGCAGAACAGACCCAGGGGGCAGCACCAAGCTGTTTAAAAAAAAAAAAAAAAAAAAACAACGCAGAGGCAATGTCATATGGTAACTGATGCCGACCAGACCTTAAGCTTTAGAAGCAGCCGTCAGATGTTGATGGCTGCGAATTGTGGGAGGAACATGGACTGTAAGCTCCAAAGACAAGGGACGGGGGTGGGGAATCCAGGAGCTTGTGGAAACACACAGCATGGAGCTGGGTGTGTGAAGATGTTTTACATTCCAGATGTGTCACCCAACTAAAAAAAACACAATGGAAACTTGAGCTCTGCCAGGTAGACCAGGTTTAACCCCTCCGGGAACCCTCAGTCTGGAGCGTGAGAGTTAGAAGATGTTCTAGAAAGTAGTGATCATGGGGGGCCGGGAGGTTTGTACACTCCCTGCAGGATCAGTGAGAAGAGACTATGGTCTTCTGGGATAGTTTTGCTGATAACTGCGAGAGAGAGATTACACAGCACATGGGGAACCTGCAGGGTTGGATAAGAGATTTTGGCTCCACACTCTTCCAGATCTTGGCTGATGACCACATCATGGCTTCCTCTGCTGTCTGGACCCTAATCTGTTGGGAGAAGAGAGGGGGGAAACATCCCTTCCTATATTGTTGCTTGTGTGCAGAGCTCTGCTGGACAATCCCAGAAGGCACCAGGACAGGGGTCATCAGGAGAGAAGTGTGACGCCTGTGGTCGCAGGGGCCGATTACCCCCCCCAGGTCCTGGCTGGTAGGGTTTCATTTCCCCCTGTGGCCGCAGGGTCATGGGATTCTCTGGATGTTTTCATTTCTCTGAGCGGCTTTCGTCTGGATCCTCTCCAGATCGTCCTAATCCATTATCCAAACAAGGTGAAGGTTTCCCACATCTCATCTTACACGTGTTGGTGTGGGTGGACTGGTGCAGTGTGCCATCTGTAGGGGTGGGTGGGGGGGATTGGTGTCCTGGTGATCTTTTAGGGGGAAAGAGTATGGTGACCCCCCCCCCCCCCCCCCCAGAAATCAGTAGAGTCACATACTGAGACATTCAGAGGGAAACATAGTAGCATGGAAAAGAAAAGCGCCTCCAGCTCACCCTTGGCAAAGCACGGACAGGTTCAGACCAAAACCAGCTTAAAGGGAACCTGTCACCTCCTTTAGGCAAATTAAACTGTAAACATTACCTTAATGTATAGACCAGTGTGATTCTAATGAAGGTCCTGATACTGAGAACTGCCTGGTGAAATTGTAGTAAATAGCACTTTTATTCCTCCTGCGCGCGCTTTTCCAAGTCATCTTGAAGTCAAGGGGGCAGCGGCCTCCTTGCTTCGAGTCAAGAAAGCCACTCCCCACTTCCCTGTGATAGACAGTTTGCCTGGGTGTCGGGGATTGCGCAAATCTCACGCATGCGCGTTGCGCGATTTCTTACTGCGCGGCCCCGGCTCTTCAGTTTGCCGGCGCTTCTGTGACCCCTTGCGTGCGGGGACGGCGGGCGCGCTAGCTTTGTTATGCGGCGCATGCGCAGAGACAGGAGAAGCGCTGGGAAACTGAAGAGCCGGGGCCGGGATCGCGCAGTAAGAAATCGCGCAACGCGCATGCGTGAGATTTGCGCAATCCCCGACACCCAGGCAAACTGTCTATCACAGGGAAGTGGGGAGTGGCTTTCTTAACTCGAAGCAAGGAGGCCGCTGCCCCCTTGACTTCAAGATGACTTGGAAAAGCGCGCGCAGGAGGAATAAAAGTGCTATTTACTACAATTTCACCAGGCAGTTCTCAGTATCAGGAACTTCATTAGAATCACACTGGTCTATACATTAAGGTAATGTTTACAGTTTAATTTGCCTAAAGGAGGTGACAGGTTCCCTTTAAAGCAATTGCAGAGGATCCAGCACAGTTCAAGAGCCTTTATTAGAAAAATCCAGATACACGAATGGACATAGGACACTCCATTTAGCTGTATTGTATTACATAGTAACATAGTCTATAAGGCCGAAAAAAGCCCTTTGTCCATCCAGTTCTTCCTGTTTTCCTACAGGTTGATCCAGAGGAAGGCAAAAAACCCCTGTGAGGTAGAAGCCAATTTTCCTCACTTTAGGGGGGAAAAAATTCCTTCCCGACTCCAATCAGGCAATCAGAATTACTCCCTGGATCAACGACCCCTCTCTAGTAACCTATAACCTGTAATATTATTACCTCCAGAAATACATCCAGGCCCCTCCTGAACTCTTTTAGTGAACTTACCATCACCACCTCCTCAGGCAGAGAGTTCCATAGTCTCACTGCTCTTACCGTAAAGAATCCTCTTCTATGTTTGTGTACAAACCTTCTTTCCTCCAGACGCAGAGGATGTCCCCTCGTCACAGTCACAGTCCTGGGGATAAATAGATGATGGGAGAGATCTCTGTACTGACCTCTGATATATTTATACATAGTTATTAGATCTCCCCTCAGTCGTCTTTTTTCTAAAGTGAATAACCATAATTTTGATAATCTTTCTGGGTACTGTAGTCCACCCATTCCAGCTATGACTTTAGTTGCCCTCCTCTGAACCCTCTCCAGCTCTGCTCTGTCTGCCTTGTTCACAGGAGCCCAGAACTGTACACAGTACTCCATGTGCGGTCTGACTAGTGATTTGTAAAGTGGCAGGACTATGTTCTCATCACCAGCATCTATGCCTCTTTTGATGCAACCCATTATCTTATTGGCCTTGGCAGCAGCTGTCTGACACTGGTTTCTACAGCTTAGTTTGCTGTTCACTAAAATTCCTAGGTCCTTTTCCATGTCAGTTACCCAATGTTTTACCATTTAGTATGTACTGGTGACTTGCATTATTCCTTCCCATGTGCATAACCTTACATTTGTCAGTGTTAAACCTCATCTGCCACTTCTCTGCCCAAGCCTCCAGGCTATCCAGACTCGTGTACAAAGCGACAAATTGACCAGTTGTACAATAGGAGTGAGGCCCTGTGCACAAGAGCTTACAACCTATGAGGGGGTGGGGGCACAACAGGTGAAAAAGTGCTTGATTTGTACATCTTTTTTATAAAACTGGGTACCACACATAGTAGATGACATCCTCCAGGTAGGTCATGAATATCAGATAGTGGGGGTCCGACACCTGACAACTTCGCTGTCAGCCGTTTTCAGAGTCCGCTTCCACCAGAAACAAAACTATGGATGGAGCTGGAAGTAGAAGCCTCTGTGCCAGGGTTCTGCAGTCGAAAACAGCTGAAATTATTGGGGGTGCTGAGAGTCAGACCCTTCTCAATACCAATGACCTATCCCAAGTATTGGTATGCAAGTCCTGGAAAACCCCTTTAAAAAAAGGACAGGGTAGATTCTAGTGAGGGGAAGACCAATGAGTTACAGTAATCAAGATGGGAAAGAGTCAGGGTTCTGGAGATCAGAGTAAAAGAACTTTCCTTGGAACTGATCTGCGTGTTGACACTCCGGTCTGGTAGTGCAGGGGTTAATGGCTGCTATGCCAGGAATGTGCCGTGTCCGGTGACGTTGGCCCCTCCGCTTCCGAACGTTGTGGCCGGCTGCTACATTCCTGACTCATCCTTCTCATGACGTAAACACGAGGCCTCGTCCGGGGATGCCGTTGTCTGCGCCGCATGTCTTGTCTACGTATTTTATTTTATTTTTTTACCTGCAAGAAATTCTCGCCCACAGGTGAATCTGCGAGGGGGGCGTCACCGCAGTAGCTGCTGGACTGACAGGACGCACGTAGAGAAGAGGCTGCTGGTGCTGGTGGTTGTCCTCGCCATCGGGCTGTTGGCCTGTCTGCTGTCTTTGATGATCCAGTACCGGAAGAGTGAGTGAAACGCGTTATTGTAGCGCCAAATACGGTTGAAAACATAAGTCCATCAAGTTCAACCAAGGGAGAGGTGGGGACGTGAATCCCAGAAGGGAAATCTTCTGGACAGCCCCATGTGAATAAGCCACCATTGTGTAATGGGTTTCATTTTCTGCTTGCTGTCAGTGACTAGAGACATTCTTGTTTACATCCAGAGGCTGAAGTCCTAGTACGTTTCACAACTGAGGGTCTTGTTACAAGAGCGACTAGTGTGAGACATATTTGTGTATGTAAGGGCGCATTCACACGTCCGCAAGCGTGTTTTTCCGTCCACAAATTGCGGATCCGCAAACCACGGACACCGGCCATGTGCGTTCAGCATTTTGCAGACCGCGCAAGGCCGGCACTATGATAGAAATGCCTATTTTTGTCTATGGCTGCAGGCAAGAATAGGACATGCTCTATCTTTTTTGCGGGGCCCCGAAACGAAGTGCGGATGCGGACAGCGCACGGTCTGCTGTCTACATCTTTTGCGGCCCAATTGAAATTAATGGGTCCACACTAGAGTTGAGCGAACGTGCTCGTAACGAGCACTGTGCTGCTCGGATCCCCTGCGCTCGCATGGGCGCAGGCAGCCGCTTCCGTCGGGTGAGGAGGACGGATCCGGATGGCTGCGCCCATGCGAGCGCAGGGGATCCGAGCAGTACAGTGCTCGTTACGAGCACGTTCGCTCAACTCTAGTCCACACCCGTTCCGCAAAATTGTGGAACGGGTGCGGACATGTGAATGGACCCTTAGGGCTTATGCACACAAATGTATTTTCTTTCCGTGTCCGTTTTTTTTTTTTTTTTTTAATGCGGAACCATTCATTTTAATGGATCCGCAACAAAAACAGAAGTTACTCCGTGTGCATTCTGTTTCCGTATGTCCGTATTTCCGCAAAAAAATAGAACATGCTCTATTATTGTTCCTCATTACGGACAAGGATAGGGCTGTTCCATTCTGCAAAATACGGAATGCACACGGATGTTGTCCGTATTTTTTTCCGGACCGCAAAATACATACGGCTCTTATCCTGAGGGTTCATTGCAATGTATAGGACCAGGACAGGTTTTCAGCCTCTGGTTATTAGAACATTGCCATAGGATATCTTGTCGAGGGATTGAAACACGGTCAAGAAAATTGCGTAATAGAATGGCGCAGCTTTATTTGGAGGACAGGACGGCAGCCTTTTTAAAGTAAAAATCTCCCAAATTCCTGTTGTTGCTGTTTGAATAGAGCAGAGGTCGGGCTCTCCTCGCCTCTTCCTAGCACAGAGGGGCCACAGCTCCTCACCCCAGCTTGGCTTATACATCTATAGAGAAGGAGTGGTGCTGGGGCATAAGTGTAGTGATGGACAACTCTCATCATTTCAGTCACCCAAAGTTGGGTCATTGGGATTCCTGACAGACGTGGAGCTGTAGATGGCATGAGTGACTCCCCTCCTCCTCTGCCATAAGCTGACGTTCTAGTATCGGGGTTTGGAGAGGGGGGGCATTTGACAGTAAAGGGGTGACTGTGGCGCTCACCTTCTTGACCTAACCATTGGCTTTCCTGTGTCTGCCGCAGATAATCGCACCTGCCTGTCGGAGTCTTGCATCTCTGTGACCAGCGCCATCCTGCGCTCCCTGGACCGTTCCGTGGACCCCTGCGATGATTTCTACAGCTATGCCTGCGGAGGATGGATCAAGACCAACCCGGTCCCTGACGGGCACTCTCGCTGGGGCACCTTCAACGAGCTGTGGGAGCACAATCAGGCCATTATGAAGCATCTCCTGGGTGAGTGGAGGCCGCGCGTCGCCCCCAAATCTCCTAGGAGCACCCCTTACACCCCGCTCCTTGTCTGGGGATGTCAGTTTTGGGTGGGCAGCTCTGACGTCTGGGTTGCTTTGGTTGTAGAAAAGTGCATCCACCATGGTCTCTCCCGCCTGCCAGATGCATGGGAACTGGGACACCGTCCAACATCCAATTAATTCTAGGACTCGCTGGTTCTGCAGCCCCCCCCCATCCCCGGGACCTTGTAATACTTCACATTATGTAACTCCTCAGTGCCCACCACATGAAAAGCCAGAGTCTTATTAACCCTGAGCGGCTTCCGCCCTGCAAACTTGTCACAGAGCGTTTAATCTGGGAGGAGGGAATTTTCGCGTGATGCCACGTACTGCACAGCTGCAGACCAGACCTGTGCGTAACAGTGTGTCACGAGCAATGTCATGGATATGGTATCATGGCATACTGTATTACGCTCCAGGGCTGAGATTTCCACGCATCCCCTGCTTGTTCAGTGTCTGCGCAGATTGCATTCTGGGAAAGTGTCATCTGAAGTGGGAAACACTAATGCTACAATCAAACAGCGTTTTTTTTTTTTTTTTAGAACCATTCAAAGTCAGTCGGGCTATTCACATGGCTGTTTAACAACCAGTAAATAGCGTCCGTCAAAAAATAGGACATGTCCTATTTTTGGCTATTTTTACGGCCAGAATGACCCCATTGAAATCAATGGGACAGTTTTTAAAGAGGTCCTCTCCCCTCCCCTGACATGCCTGTTTTAATAGCTTCATGCATTCCCCATGTAATAACAATTCTGGAGCATCTACCGTATTCTTATGTCTCTATGTTGTGCCATTACTTTATTATTTCTACTAGAAGTTATGAATGAATTGCTATT
The DNA here is from genome assembly GCA_900303285.1 of Rhinella marina. Classification (NCBI taxonomy): domain Eukaryota; kingdom Metazoa; phylum Chordata; class Amphibia; order Anura; family Bufonidae; genus Rhinella; species Rhinella marina. The sequence continues at coordinate 240,684 of ONZH01027101.1, forward strand.
TGCCTTCAGTAAAGGAACAGAGGGGGGGTGACCAGTTGGGGGTGTGTACCTGCACAGTATGAACATGGCAGCACTGATTGGCTAGAGTCAGTCTGTGCAGGGACACACCCCCAACTGGTCACCTCCCCTCTGTTCCTTTACTGAAGGCAAATAGCAATTCATTCATAACTTCTAGTAGATATAATAAAGGAATGGCACAACATACAGACATAAGAATAGATGCTCCAGAATTGTTAGTAGGTGGGAAATGCATGGATCTATTAAAACAGGCATGTAAGGAGTGGTGAAAGGTCCTCTTTAAAGGCTGTTAGAAAGGACTGTACCCGTCTAACAGCTGTTAAAAACAGGTACAATAGGGGTTAAAAATGTTTTAAAAATTGCCTCATCCAGAAGCAGGACCTGTGCTCCCAGCCTGATGACGTCACCATACTCTCCCTTCATGACCGCTCAATCATCTGCCTCCCGAATGTGATGTACTGTAGATGGAGGGGAACTGTGTGACCGAGTGGTGGCTCCTCATTCATTGCTCCGATTTGCTCTGCCTAGATTTATTTCAGGCTGGCAACTTAAAGGGGTTGTCCGAATTATGACAAAAAATATATAGCACTGTAAATCTGATGGGCAGCAATATATAACTAAGTTAAGCAAGTTTTAGGCAAAAAAAATCCATATTTCCTAATTTCCCTGGTTCTCTTCTGGCCTTTGTTTACATGCAATAACAACAATCTCAGCCCCTCCCTCTTCTCCCCCCTCTCTGCAAAGGGAATGAATACAAGTGCTGAGTGACATGTCTGCCTGCTGGAATACTCAGCAGCATGTTGTATGTGTAGGACTACAAGTCCCAGCTGTACAATGACAATGCTGATACACACAGGAAATTCTCCCTACCTGTTCTTGTATAATTCCTCTATAGCTCCTTGCCCAGCATTTGTCTCCTCTCACTGCTGCAGCTACTGTTTGTTGTAAAGCCTTGAGCCCTCAGTGTGTTCTGGCTGAAGGGGTTAATGTTTTATCTGAAGGAAACCAGGGAGACAGCAGATAGCAGGAGCCCGGCAAAGAAAGGGGGCGTGGCCAGTGACGTCTAGTGTACAGACTGTTATCTGAACTCTGAGGCTTGTGAACGAAACATCACAGAGCAGAGAGATAAGGTGACATCACAGGTCATGTGACCCTCAGTCAACTCTGAGAAACCAGCAGCTTTAGAAACACAAAGTATATGGGAAAGTTGTTATACCTGACAAGTTAGAAACATATAAAGAACAAAAAAATAACTTGGACAACCCCTTTAAGGGCAATGTCCTCTCTCAGGGTGTGTGTCCTTTCTGCTGTAGCGGTCTCCCTGTAATTGTCACAGCTTCTGAGAAAAGATGCAGCTGGTGGGAGTTGAAGATTTAAAACTGAGCGCGTGCTACACCCCAGGGAGGTGGACAAAAATAAAGGAAATGAACAAACAGCAGGTGGCGCTATACAGATACAGTTTATTGAATAACTCAGTGACTATGCAAAATTTTTAATTACATGCAATTACAAAATTACAAAAGTATTCAGATCTAGGTGCTGGTTTTGAAAAGTTTAGACTCTTTTTCGTGGCACAACCCCTTTAAATAAAATTTTATGATTAAGATGGGGCTAATCCGTGCCACCCACCCTTCTTGTCCTGGAATCTCCGATGTTAAACCTTCACCTTGTATAAACCAGAGAAGTTCTTATCTCCAGAATACAGATCTGGCTGTGACCTTCACAGGAAGCCAAGGTCCCCTCCCCCACCCCGGCACTGCTGTTCAGTGTCAATACTGTGGATAAGAGGTTTGGCGTTTACACAGAATGGTCGCTGCTGACGCCCCAGATCCCGGGGCCCGGCTGCCTCCTGTCCATTGCCCTTCACCGCAATACCGTATCTTTGCAATTCGAAAGTCTGCGAAAGCTGAGTAACAAGATCCTGAAGCGTACAACTGCATACGATTTCCCGTACAGATGCCCGGGGGTCAGTGTTGCCCTCCTGAAAATAGCCCCATCCATGTTGTGATATTGGTACTTCAAGAGGAAGTACATGTCGGGGGCCAATATGTAGCTAGAACATGGTCTGACACTGTGATTAGACATGAGCTCCTCGCCCCTGGAAGCATCCGGATAATCTGCTTGCTCTGTCGTTCCTTGTAAAGGGACCTTTAGTAAGGGTGCATTCACACTGCTTCTGGTATATACATGTCAAAAAAAAAAATTAGTGGTAGATTTAACACTGGAGCCTATGGGTGACAGACATGACCCTGGATGTGTGTAAGGACATATGGTGCACTGTGTGCATACACTGGAGTGCATCCATTGCAGATATGAGTGAATGCACCCTGTGTGCACCTGTTGCTGCCTTTGACGAGAGGTGTGCAAATAAATCCTAAAGTCACATCCCAGTCCTGTGTGCACAATATCAAGTGCCCCAGTTTTACTGTGTGTGAACATGTTCCCAGACATACTTTTCTGTCAGGGTGTTATGCCACAATGTACCTGTGTGCAAAAAAAAATGTGTGCAAAATCAGACATACCTGTGTGCACTGTGTGTCCATGTCACATAGACACATGAAAATGCACTTTCTAATAAAAGCTAGAACCAGCCCTGTACCTCACATGGATCCAGAGATCTCCACATTCATTGCTCTGCTAGACTTATATCAAGCTGTCAGCTCAAGGGGCGTGTACTTTCTGCTGCAGCTCCTTCCCTGTAACTGCCATAGATTCTAATTGAACATATGGCTGTTGGCAGTTGAAGATTTGAACTGAGCGCATTCGACCAGCTCAGTGAGATGGACCAAAATAAAAAATAAGGAAACAAACAGCAGGTGGCGCTATACAGATCCGTTTTATTGAATGAGCTCACTGGCTACACTAAATTTTTAATTACATGCAATTCTAAAAGTATAACTTGTATCTCTCTGTAGAGAACACGACCATGAACTTCAGCAGCGTCGCCGAGCACAAGACGCAGAGATATTACCAGGCCTGTCTGAACGAGTCCAAGATTGAGGAGCTGGGAGCGAAGCCCCTGCAGGACCTGATAGAGAAGGTAGGACTGTGCACGAGGGCAGAGGTCGGCCGCTGTGTAAGGGCCCATGCGGGGATCTCACCGGTTCCTCTTTTGCAGCTTGGTGGCTGGAACATCACTGGGCCCTGGGATAAGGATAACTTCCAGAAGACGCTGGAGGCGGTCACCGCGTATTACCGCATCTCCCCGTTCTTTTCCGTGTTTGTCAGCGCAGACTCCAAAAACTCCAACAGCAACGTCATCCAGGTGAGGAGCAAAACTGTGGCCATGATGCCTACCACTCATGATCAGAAGGTGTGGGAATCCTCAGCTGGAGTTGCATCTTGTCTTCTCCTGTCGCATCCAGAGCTGCAAGAACAGTTCTGTTATATCTTGCACTGTGACGTTGCATCTAATGATGGTCAATGGTGTTCCAATACGACACGTGACGTTGCAAAAATCCGCACCTTATGGATTTTGTTGCTTGCAATTTTTGCACCATTGACTTTAATGTAAATTGCATGTGAAATGTGACTTCCTGAAATGTTTAGGATTGGTGCTGGTTTATGTAGTGCAGGAAGGGGTGCACTTACTGTCATGAGCCGCATGTCTCCACCCATTGTTTACCGCGCTGTCTTTACTTCTCTCCCAGATAGACCAATCTGGCCTGGGGCTGCCATCGAGGGAATATTACCTGAATAAAACTGCCAATGAGAAGGTAAGTGCTGGCCATAGACCCAACAGGGAATTTCCTCGTTGGGCCACCCAAGCCCCTCCTCGTTGACGCTGTACATACTACTGGGGGCACTATGGGGGTCATTATTAGAGGAACTGTGGGGGGGTTAGAGGTACTGTGGCTCACATCTGACCTTCTAAGCCCCCTGCTCCATATCTTGGGGACAACTGGAGGACACAATGTGGTAGCCATTGATGGCCACCACAGAGGGGCAAGCTTCGGGGGAGGTATTTTGTGCTGCATTGTGGTATTACTGACCCTGCCAACTTGTATTGGTCCCATCTACTTGTGTTGCCCCACCTTCAGTCAGTTTGGGCCCACCTACAACATTGGGGCCACTTTAACTTCCCTCTGCCCTTCCTAGGTGCATACTAGGGATCCATCTTTAACTGTCCTCCATCATTCAGGTCCTTGCCGGCTACCTCAACTTCATGGTGCAACTGGGAGTTCTGCTGGGGGGAGAGGAGAACATCACGCGGGCCCAGATGGAGGAGATCCTGGACTTCGAAACCGCGCTGGCCAATATTACCATCCCGCAGGAGAAGAGACGAGATGAGGAGCTCATCTACCACAAGGTCACGGCTGGCGAGCTGAAGGTATGTGCCACATCTGTCCTGGTGAGGATGTCTGGTTTGCAGTGATGTTGTCTATATCTGCAGCATCTTCACTCTGAGGCATCAGGAGGTGGAAAGAAACCCAAGGGAGACCTCCATGGGAGGAGGAGAGAGTCTTCTTCCTCTTGGTTCTCTTACTGCTGCCACATGGGAGGTGATGGCACGGCCTTGTGTCGCAGTAATGTTGCCCAATGCTGATGGCTGTACTGAGCTGTCAATCACCTAGCATAGACCCGGTACTTGGTGTGTATTTCATGCCAGCCTCCCCTGTGCCCTCCACAGGATCTGATGCCGGTGGTCGACTGGATCTCCTTCCTTCGAACCGTTTTCCATCCTGTCAAAATCAACGAGACCGAACCGGTGGTGGTTTATGCGAAAGAATATCTGATGGACGTGTCCCACCTCATCAACCGCACTGAAAAAAGGTAACGGGGCTGATCGGCGCATTGGGTCGCACTGATGGCCGGTGACAACGAACATGGGCAGGATTGCATTTCCAACAGGGATTGTCACCCATCTTTTCCAGTTTTCTGAGAAAGCGAATTTGACCTTCAGGCCCCATTCACACGACCATATTTTTGGTCTGCATCTGATCCGCATTTTTTGCTGATAGGATGCATACCCATTCAAATCAATGGCTCCGGTAAAAATGCGGACAGCACACCGATGCTGTCGGCATCCATAGGTCTGTCCCTCAGCCCTGCAAAAAAGATAGAACGTGTCCTATTGTCTGTTTTGTGGACATGGATAGGCATTGTTACAAGGGATCCGCACAAAAAGAAGTCATCCGTATTTTATGCGGATCTGCGTTTTGCGGAACACAAAATACACATGGTCATGTGAATGCACCCTTAAAGGGGTTGTCTCACTTCAGCAAATAACATTTATTATGCAGAAGAAGTTAATAGCAGCCACTTACTAATGTATTACTATCCATATTGCTTCCTTTGCTGCCTGGATTCATTTTTCCATCATATTATAAAGTACAGACCAAAAGTTTGGACACACCTTCTCATTCAGTTTTCTGTATTTTCATGTCTATGAAAATTGTAGATTCACACTGAAGGCATCAAAACTATGAATTAACACATGTGGAATTATATACTTAACAAAAAAGTGTGAAACAACTGAAAATATGTCTTATATTCTAGGTTCTTCAAAATAGCCACATTTTGCTTTGATTACTGCTTTGCACACTCTTGGCATTCTCTTGATGAGCTTCAAGAGGTAGTCACCTGAAATGGTATTCCTACAGTCTTGAAGGAGTTCCCAGAGATGCTTAGCACTTGTTGGCCCTTTTGCCTTCACTCTGCGGTCCAGCTCACCCCAAACCATCTTGATTGGGTTCAGGTCTGGTGACTGTGGAGGCCAGGTCATCTGGCGTAGCACCCCATCACTCTCCTTCTTGGTCAAATAGCCCTTACACGGCCTGGAGGTGTGTTTGGGGTCATTGTCCTGTTGATAAATAAATGATGGTCCAACTAAACGCAAACCGGATGGAATAGCATGCCGCTGCAAGATGCTGTGGTAGCCATGCTGGTTCAGTATAAATCCCCAACAGTGTCACCAGCAAAGCACCCCCTCACCATCACACCTCCTCCTCCATGCTTCACGGTGGGAACTAGGCATGTAGAGTCCATCCGTTCACCTTTTCTGCTTCACACAAAGACACGGTGGTTGGAACCAAAGATCTCAAATTTGGACTCATCAGACCAAAGCACAGATTTCCACTGGTCTAATGTCCATTCCTTGTGTTCTTTAGCCCAAACAAGTCTCTTCTGCTTGTTGCCTGTCCTTAGCAGTGGTTTCCACCATGAAGGCCTGCTGCACACAGTCTCCTCTTAACAGTTGTTGTAGAGATGTGTCTGCTGCTAGAACTCTGTGTGGCATTGACCTGGTCTCTAATCTGAGCTGCTGTCAACCTGCCATTTCTGAGGCTGGTGACTCGGATGAACTTATCCTCCGCAGCAGAGGTGACTCTTGGTCTTCCTTTCCTGGGGCGGTTCTCATGTGAGCCAGTTTCTCTGTAGAGCTTGATGGTTTTTGCGACTGCACTTGGGGACACTTTCAAAGTTTTCCCAATTTCTCAGACTGACTGACCTTCATTTCTTAAAGTAATGATGGCCACTCGTTTTTCTTTACTTAGCTGCTTTTTTCTTGCCATAATACAAATTCTAACAGTCTATTCAGTAGGACTATCAGCTGTGTATCCACCTGACTTCTGCCCAACACAACTCATGGTCCCAACCCCATTTATAAGGCAAGAAATCCCACTTATTAAACCTGACAGGGCACACCTGTGAAGTGAAAACCATTTCAGGTGACTACCTCTTGAAGCTCATCAAGAGAATGCCAAGAGTGTGCAAAGCAGTAATCAAAGCAAAAGGTGGCCACTTTGAAGAACCTAGAATATAAGACATATTTTTAGTTGTTTCACACTTTTTTGTTAAGTATATAATTCCACATATGTTAATTCATAGTTTTGATGCCTTCAGTGTGAATCTACAATTTTCATAGTCATGAAAATACAGAAAACTCTTTGAATGAGAAGGTGTGTCCAAACTATTGGTCTGTACTGAACATGGCTCGTTTTCATGGTTATGACCACCCTGCAATCCATCAGTGGTAGTCGTGCTCACTATAGGAAAAAGTGCCATCCTATGTGCGAACCCATGGTCCTAGCCAGCACTTTTTCTTATAGTGTGCAAGCACGACCACCACTGATGGATTGCAGGGTGGTCATAACCATGGCAACGAGCGGTGTATAATGTGATGGAAAAATGAATCCAGCCAGCAAAGGAAGCAACATGGAGAATAACAATACATTAGTAAGTGCTTTGTAGTAACCTTATGTACATGATAAATGCCATTTGCTTGCGTGAGACACCCCTTTAATGTCATGGCTGGCAAGGCCAGAAAATCTGGGTGACAACCTGTGGGAGCTGTAATGGCAGCCATGTTGGTTGTCACTTTCCCAGACTCCTGGATGTTGGATCTGTGCAGTCAGTGATAGATTACTACTTGGCTAAGAGCCTGAGAGACCTGGGAATTGTCATGACAGCCATATTGTTTGTCTCAGCTTTCCCAGAAACAGATGTAACTGCGTAGAATAAGAGGCCTCCCGTTTCCTGCGAGGGGTGATATATTTCGAGGACACCTTTTATTCTACTCTTTGGCTGTGAATTTTATTTGCAGGATCTTGAATAATTATATGATGTGGAATCTGGTGCGGAAGACGGGCTCATTACTGGATCAGCGCTTCCAGGATGCCGAGGAGAAGTTCATCGAAGTTATGTATGGGACAAAGAAGGTGAGAACAAGAACGTGACTTGGGGTAGAGGGGTGCAACTCCTTGGGAGGGGGGCGTAATACGTGTGTGATGGCGTGCAGTGATGACTGCCTAAATCCCGTCCTGGAAAATATGTAAATAGTAAAGCAACTGTACATATAATATAAAGTATATGTGCCCCCTTCCTACTGTATCTTACACTCCAGTCACATCCAGATCTGCAATCACTTTGATTGACATCTGACTGGACTCTGCTGTTAAGCCTCGCGGAGCTGCACCATAACGAGAATTCGGCAGTATTATGAATGCAGCTTTGGATGTGTTTGCAGTGTAATGCTATTTTGTCGTCTGTGTGCTTTACACTACTTCAGAAAAAGCCAGTGGTTATCTGTGCAGGAAATGGTGGCGGCAGCGCGGTCCGCCCTGATGTAACGCAGGGACAGGAAGCGGACGTCAGCAGGAAGCGGCCGCTTCTTCAACCCCGGTGCTTATGGATGGGTCACTTCTGGAGCTCCGTATCAGCAAATTTTTTGGGTGGATGTTTCCTGACTATAACAATCTGACGCTGATCAGAGGCTCCTCCCGAGCGATGATGTCATAGTGAACGCCTGACAGCGTGGGGACCATAGCAGCTGTTCTCCCCCAGGCAAATGCGACCCTGTGGATGAGAGCAGCACGTGTCATGATCTTACTCCTCCTTGGCGAGGAGCTCGGAGTCATGACCTCGCTTCACACATGCTAGCCATGCCCCTTGTCTTGTATAAACTGTACCGGACACTCACATATAACCTGATGTTCGGAATGTTCTAAGAACCTGCAGCTTTCACGTACCTGCCCTCACCAGTGCCACCTGCTGACTGCTCCCGGTACAGCAGGCATCCAGGTCTAACCCTTCCAGCTGCACGGTCTCTGCTTTTTATGGTCTTTTACTGCTGTGACTAATTTATCACCTCACTGAGCTTTTGTTTCTTTCGTACCTCAGACCTGCACCCCACGCTGGAAGTTCTGTATCGCAGACACCGACAATAACCTCGGCTTCGCTCTTGGAGCCATGTTCGTCAAGTCCACGTTTGCCAACAGCAGTAAAACCAGGGTATGTGATAGCATGGTGTCTACGGAGCACATAATCACAAGGTTATGACCATACTGACCACTGGATGATGAGAGTATTGCTCCTTCCCTGAAGATGTTTGATCACTTGAGCATTACCTGTGACCAATTGTTCAGCATTTGTTTGTGTGTGTGTCTGTATTTATGTATGTTATGTAAGTGCCACCAGCTTGCCCCCCCCCCCCAGTGCCACTAGCCATGTCCCCAGTGCCAGTGAAATAAGTGAGTAATAGCAAGCGCTTCACTCCCGCTCTGTGGTCACATGACACTTCATTCCTGGACAGTTTTTGACGTTTGGCCAGAGCATTACCCTCCTGAAAGAGGGCCCTACAGCACCTCAGTAATTGGGGAGGGGGGGGGGTACTATTTTACTATTTTGTACGGTGTTTAAGCAGGGGGTACATGTCACATCCACATGATGCCAGGACCCAAAGTTTCCAGCAGAACATTTTCCAGAACATCACATTGCCTCCACAGGCTTGGTTTCTTCCCATAGTGTCATCTCTTCTCCGTCTAAGTGAAGCTCAGGAACCCAGTCGTCCACATGATGGAAACATGAATCGGACCAGGCCGCCGCCTTCCATTGCTCCATGGTCTGCAGTACTGTGCCCAGTCTGTGGCTGCACAGTAAGCTGTGAGGTCCTGACCATCTTTCTACCATAACCAGCCATGATGCCCTACAGTAGTTCTTCTGTGTGATGGGACCAGATGGGCTAACCGTCACTCCCCTCACATCAATGACCCTTGGGCACCCATGACCACTCTTGGTTGGTGCTGACCACTGCAAACCATGAACACCCCACCAGATCGGCCATTTTGAAAATATTCTGACCCAATTGTCTAGACATCACAGTTTAGTCCTTAGCACGTCGTCCAGATCCTTACACTTGCTTGTTTTTCTTCACCTCAACTTCAAAGAACTGACCACTTACTGCCAAATGTATCCCCCCGACAGGGGCTATTGCAACCATATAATCAATGTTCTTCAGTTTTCATCGATTTTATTTTAATTTTTTTTTTTTTAAACCCCTTGAGTCACAGCGCCATACATGTGGCGGGGTTTTAAATATGGCACCTGCTCTTGAGCCATATCCGGCTGGGAGTCTGCTTTTTCAAGCAGCAGATGCCTGGGACTTATGTCTGCGACCGGCAATAATGCCAAAGCATCTAAATGACAAAAAACTGGAAGCGCGTGCTTCCGGGTTAAGACTGGCTTTGCTATGCAGCGATTGGGGGATCCGTTCCTTCTAACGTGCTGTCTCTCTGAAGAGACCAGCGTATCAGAGCTGCAGGTAGGAAGGATAACTGCATACAGAGCTTAAAAAAAGCAAAAACCAAAATGTTGCATATTGTAGCCTCCTAGGGAGAGCTAAAAAAAAGTTTAAACAAATAAAAAGTATATATTAAAAAAAATAAAATCTAAAAATTCAGCCCTTTTTCCCCTGTAATTAAAATAAAAGTAAATAAAAAAACATAACATGGACGTCGGCGCGTCTCCAAATGCCTGAACTAAATTAAAATAGGAAATATTTATTCCATACACCGAATGGCATAACGGAGGAAAAAAAATCTAAATTTCCGATTTAATAAAATGTGATAGTCACACACACACCCGCAAAACGGCCCCAACGTGTGTTGGATTTGTTTAAACGTATCTATCATTGAATGTGATTTTGTATTGAAAAATAAAAAAATGAATAAAATATGTTTGAAAAAAAATAAATAAAACTGCCCCAAAATGTTATGGGGTCAGAATATGGTGATGAAAAGAATTTTTTTATTTTATTTTTTTTGTATTAAAACACAAGAAAATCTCCTTGTAATCGTACTGACCCAGAAAACGAAGGGCACGGGTCAGTTATAACACATAGGGAACACAGACAAAACCTGTAAAATTGTGGCAGTGTAACTGTGTGGTTTTTTTTTTTTTTTTTTTTTTTTTTTTTTTGGCGCCACCCCCATTTCCCCATTTTAGAATTTATTTTTTTCTCCTTTCTTCTCACTACACTGCATACCATATCGTATGGTGGCATTAGAAAGTACAACTTGTTCTGCAAATTCAGCTATGTGAAAGTAAAAATAAGTTATGGCTCCAGGAAGAGAAGTGAAAAAACTTCCGAGACTGTGGTTAATGTTATGGTTGATCAGTGTGTGTATCTGAGGCTCTGTGTATTCAGTCATTCTCTTATAGTTATAGGTTTAAAGGGGTTGTCCCATGACAAGTGCCTGATCAGAGGGGATCCGACCGCGAGGCTCCTGCAGATCACAAGAATGGGGGCCGTGCTCCCTGTGTGAATGTCGTAGTACATAGAGCTGAATGGAGTGTGCATGACCAAAGCGTCACTGAAACAGGAGGGCACGGGCCCCCATTCTTGTGATCGGTGGGGGGGCCCCCGGCTAATCAGTCACTCAGTTTTAATAGGACAACCCCGTTAATCAGTCATTTAGCCAGCATTTTACTGCAGCCGTAAAGTGATCTCTGTGCAATCATTATAAAGCTATTGTACGATGAGTCGCCCCCTGCAGATGGGATAACAGTAATGATGTGTTCTCCGTCCTGTAGGCTGTGCAGATGATAAAGGGCATAAAGAACGCCTTCGAGGAGAGTCTGAAGACGCTGAGCTGGATGGATGAAGACACCCGCAAAGCGGCCAAAGAGAAGGTGAGGAGACGGTCTGCTGCTCGCTGTTGTTAGCCGTTTCAGACTGCGGAGAAGCGGACAGGCTATAGAGCGCTCAAAACGGTGCGGGGGAGGGGCATAGTAACTGGCGCTCCGCCTCTTTAAGGCGAGTTACTTAGCGCCTAAATGGAAGAACCTAGAACTAAAGGACTGTGAATGTGCCGCCCTCCACCGTATGTGTGCCCCTCACAACCTCTGCTGTATTCTGTTCCTAGGCTGAAGCCATCTACGACATGATCGGATACCCCAACTTCATCATGGACCCCAAGGAGCTGGACAAGGTCTTTGATGATGTGAGTATTCATGGCTGGTTGCTCTGTGCAAATTAGGGAGATGGGGTACAGTGCGCTCTTGATGGATGCCTGCAATGTCTATGGTGTTGGGGGGGCCAAGACTTGTCCCTTGCTTCCTTATCTTGGGTCAGAAGTTAACCCCATCACCGCCGGCTTGTTTTTCCAGTATGACGTTATTTCGGACCTCTACTTTGAGAACGTCATGATGTTTTACAACTTCTCCGCGAGAGTGACCTCAGATCAACTGCGCAAGCCGCCCAACAAAGACCAGTGAGTAACAGCGACTCTGCGGGGTATAGGAACGGGCAAGAAACGAAATGCAGCTGTGGGGGGAGGTATATGCTGACTTTGCTGCTGCTGTCGAACTACAACCCCCAGGTGTTGGCAGGATATTGTCTTGGTTACTCAGTGAGGTTGCCTCTTTGGCTCCCTCATGTGGAGGGCTGCAGTATTGCGCATCATGAGCTCTCTGACGTCCCCTCTGAATTCTAGGTGGAGTATGACGCCCCCTACAGTCAATGCCTATTATTCTCCTACCAAGAACGAGATTGTCTTCCCAGCAGGAATCCTCCAGGCTCCGTTCTACACCAGCTCCTCGCCCACGTAAGACGCTCCCATATATTCTGAAGTTGCGTGAGGGTGAACGGTTACGTTCACAGAGATAACAGCTTTTTTTATGGATTCATGTACGTGGACGTCAGGATTAAATATCTTCGATCTTCCACAGGGCGTTGAATTTCGGTGGGATTGGCGTTGTGATGGGCCATGAACTGACCCACGCATTTGATGACCAAGGTCCGTGTTTTTTTTTTGTTTTGTTTTTTTTGTTCACCGGATGTCTATTCCTTGCAGCCTCCAGTTCCCTTTTAGGGTGAATGCAAACGATCAGGATTACGTGCGGATTTGCGCGCGGAAAATCCGGTCCGTAGGTCATGTACATTATATTCTATGACAATTTGAAATTCTCAATGCACACGATGCAGATTTTTTTTAGTGCGGATTTTGACCTGCGGTGCCGATTTTACAATCCGCAGCATGTCAATTTATTTTATTTTTCCTGTCCGGATTTCATGAGGATTTTCTCCATTCACTTGAAAAAAAATCCGCACGCAAATCCGCACCAATTGGTGCGGATTTACCGCACGATTTTCACTGAGAACACCTGCAGATTTCAGTGCGGATTGTCCGCAGATAAATCCTGATCGTGTGCATTTACCCTTAAACTCCTGGTGTCTTTCTGCTCAGGCCGAGAATACGATAAGGATGGAAACTTGCGTCCCTGGTGGAAGAACTCGTCAGTGGAAGCCTTCAAGAAACAGACGGAGTGCATCACCGAGCAGTACAGCAGCTACAAGGTGAATGGAGAAGCCGTGAACGGGAAACACACCCTGGGCGAGAACATCGCGGACAACGGAGGACTCAAAGCCGCCTATAGGGTAAGACTGCCCCTCCCCGCCAACTTTCCTTTAAATACCGTTCCTTTAATTTCAAATTTCAGATAATCTCGGCGCTTGGGGGAAATTGGCAGTCGCACTCCTAGTCAGGGATATTACTAATGATGACCTGTCCTCAGGACAGGTCATCAGTATCTGATCGGTGGGTGCTCCTTAGCTTTTCCTAGGCCAGTGACGTCACGTTCATCGGTCACGTGGTCTAGGAGCGTCTCAGCCCCATTCAAGTGAATGAGGCTGAGCGTGATACCAAGCACGGCCACTATAGAATGTACGGCGCTGTGCTTGGTGAACGGACAGAAGGTAACTGCGCTCACAGGAGCACCGGTACCTTCTCAAACAGCTGATCGGCGGGGGTCCCGGGTGTCAGACCTCCACCAATCGGATACTGATGACCTATCCTGAGGATAGGTCATCTGTAGTAAAATCCTGGAAAACCCCTTTAAATATGTTTTCAGAATTGTTTTATCTGTAAGGGTAAGATCACACGGTCAGGTTTCCTGCTGCAGTTTTGGAAGCCAAAATCAGGAGTGGATCATAAAAGACGGAATCGATATGACCGCGCCTCATTTTTCTGAATCCACTCCTGGTTTTGGCTTCCAAAATTGCCTGCAGAAACCTGACGGTGTGGCCATATCCTAATTATAATGTTGGCCGCCATATCGATTCCCGCCGTTGAACAGCGCCCCTGTTGGATATTGTGGTCATAACATCTGCGCTGACAGTGAAAATCTGAAACCTCAGAAGGGTGTAGAATCTGCACGACCTTCCCTGTCCTGCTCGCCCCATGACGCTCAGCCTCTGTTTCTATCTTGCAGGCGTATCAGAACTGGGTGATGGAGAATGGAGAGGAGCAGGTGCTGCCGTCCTTGGGTCTCACTAATGATCAGCTCTTCTTTGTCGGTTTTGCTCAGGTAAGAGGCTCGTTGCTGTTGTGTGGGGGTTCCTAGCTTCATATTGTGCAGGACAAGATGGCCGCCTGCTTCTAGCCCTGGTTATTATTGTAAAGAGTCAGGAAGCTTGTTGACAGACACTGCACAGCCATCTGCAGACCCTGAATGCGGGGAGAGTTCAGCTCTGAAGCTGCAGAAGCACCTGGGTCCTTTACTATTTGAATTTAACCCTTGCTGGTCATCTCGTTCCAGGTCTGGTGCTCGGTGCGGACTCCAGAGAGCTCGCATGAAGGGATCATCACGGACCCGCACAGTCCATCCCGCTACCGCGTCATCGGCTCTGTATCCAATTCCAGAGAGTTCTCCAGACATTTCCAGTGTCCGCAGGGGTCCCCAATGAACCCCCCAAGGAAATGTGAAGTGTGGTGATCTACTGAAGATTGAGGGGAGGGGGGTCATGATAAAACCACTGACAGGAGATTGGGGGGGATCCTTCCCAATATTGGGGGATTGTTTACAAATAGTGGCCGACCTGAAATCTGTCTTAAAGCTGTAGCGACGTTTTCCGCGCTCTGATAATTCTGTGCACTAATCCATAGACGACTATGCACCTTTTATTATACGTCTGTTCTGGGGTATGAGCTGCACTGGCGACGATCGGCGACATTGCCAACCCTCAGCTTCCTGCTTTTAAGGACCTTGTTTCAGCCTATGGGGGGTGGGGGGGGGTGGTGCTTGGACGATGGCCTCCCTGTAATGCGAGCTCCTAAAATGCACGACAGCTGAAGGGCTCAGTGTAGCTTAGGTCTTTGGGATTTCCACTAGAAGTGACTGTCATGTAGGAAGGGGGCATCTGTCATCACTTACCAGTGGGTGAAACGGTCGGCCGCTGTAGATCGGTGCTTTTCGGCAGAGGCTGATGATATCTCTGGCATCTCCATATCTGGTGGCAATCTGCAGAAGAAAGGCTTTTGATAATACGCAAATTACCCGCTAAGTGCAACGAGGGTGGTGCCGTTGCACCCAGAGCTTCCACGGCCCACAGCTGTGACGGACAGGCCAGGCAATGAAAACATATTCACGTCTGGGCCTGAAGCATACACATACGCAGTAAGGGGATGGCTATTACCCATCTGCCTGGCAGTCTCCATCCCTTTACTGCGCATGTGTAGGCTTCAGGGCCAGGCGTGTATGTTTCCACTGTAGGGCGCAGCATAGCAGAAGGGAGCGGAGCCTGTGGGTGCAACGCCACTGCCCTCGTTGCACCTGAGGGTAATTTGCATATTATAAAAAGCCTTATTTCTACAGATTGCCGCCAGATATGGAGACCCAGAGATACCATCAGCCTCTGCAGACAAGCACCGATCTACAGCGGCCGACCGTTTCACCTGCTGGTAAGTGAGGACAGATGCCCTTTAAAGTGACAGGACAGCGGGAGTTGTGCTGCTGCCATATTTTGGAGAACTGTGTCTTAGCCATAATTGCATCCCTCTCACTGTACATATTCTTTCCATGTGTATATATGTGTGTGACTTTTGTACATATTTATACTGACTGGGGCCCAGGCTTCTTCCATCTTTAGTGTCTTGTCACTTTAAATGTGAGAAGCTGCAGGGTGGGACTGCGCCCCCTGGTGGTCCGCGATCACGGCGTGCCTGACACTTGGAGTTCTAATCACAGAAGACATAGAAGTGAATGGTTCAGACGTCGCGTTCTGAGCTGCGTCTTCAGGCCCGTGATCTTCACCGCAGCTCGGACTCCATCTGTAATTTTGCCTATTTTTTTTACATCCGTTTATTCTATTTTGTATAGAAATCTGGAATATTCTTGTACTTCACCAGGTGCCTAATAAACAACATCCTGCTTTGTATCTCCGCTCGTATAGTTTGCGCTCTGACCCCCTCCAATGCCGCAGGGTTGACCAAATGAATCTGTTCCAAGAATTAACGGAGACCGAGAAGTCCAACGACTTCGGGGTAGATTTCTGATAAGTGGGGGGCGTCACCAGTAGGAACGCTCCTTTGGGAAATTAATGCAGTGAGATGATTGGATGCTACGGACAGTTTTCCTTTGCACTGTTTTTAGATACTGTGGTCCTTCTCAGGCTGAAACCACATCGTGCCCACAACAGCAGAGGGTTTGTTACTATTACACAAGTCCAGAATGGTAGAGGATATATCTTACCTGCACTGATATAAAGAGCCTGGACTGCACACGTTACAAACCCTCTTAGTTTTCAGCTTCTGTGTATCAGTCAGAATGACAGCAAGCAGAGATCCTGAAACTTGTAAGGCCTCCTGTACAAGACCATAGCTGTTTTTGCGGTCCGCAAAACGCATGTACCACCATTTTTTTTTGCACCTGCAGAAAGATCCTTGTCCGCAAAACTTTTTGAAGGGCATCGGAACGGACTTAACGGTGTGCTGTCCGCATCTTTTGCCGTATGCATGAGCTATGACGCAGAAACAAGGAGACTTTTGCGTTCGGTGTGACCCTTTAGACTATGCAGAGGTTTATCAGTAGTGAGGGCCCCCGTGGTACCCAGCATGCAGTGCTGCTCGGTTGCGTAGGCCGAGGCCTGGACATCTGCTTCTGATTCTACGTTGGAATGCGAGCGCGAAAAGGAAGCGAGTCATTGAACACAGATGGGAGGTGGTAGCGGGATCCAAAATCACCCCCCTGGGGACTGGTCATAACTCTGCAACCTCTGAATATAAATCACTGTTTTATAATACGGAGATTACACAGCCATATAACTTTACCAAGAAGAGAATTCACGGATGCTAAAAGGACGTCCTCCCATATTTAATGTAAAAAATGAAAATCACATTCATAATCTAAGTACATGACGACCTCTGTCTAAGAAAGCTAGAACCAGCCCTGTACCTCACATGGATCCAGAGATCTCCCCATTCACTGCTCCATTTGTTCTGCTGGATTTATTTCAAACTGTCAGCTTAGGGGGCGTGTCCTTTCTCAGCGGGCCTCTCCTGTGTGCTGCAGCTGGTGGTGGTTGAAGGATGGAATTGAGCGTGTGCTTCCGTCTCAGTGAGCCGGACAGAGAAATTAGAAAAAGAGCAAACAGCAGGTGGCGCTATACAGATAGATTCCAGTGAATAACTCGGCACGTCGTTAAATTTTTATAGCTACTGTTACAAAAGTATTCAGATCCAGGTGCTGGTTTGAAAACTTAGAATCTTATTTATGGGACTACCTCTTTAAATGAGTAGATCACATCTTATACTCCAGTCACAGCCAAAGCTGCAGTCAATATTCTCCAGTCCGAAAGAGTTCTTCTCTCAAATCTTGTAGGGATGGGCCTCTGTATGCTAATGTGCTGTACACATCCTGGTCACGCCCCCAATATGGCCACTGATGGGGAGGCATATGGCTGGAGCAGCCTCTAGACAGTCAAAGTGGCCATACACATTAGTCCAGGGATCGGCAACCTTCGGCACTCCGGCTGTTTTGTGAAACTACAATTCCCAGCATGCTCCATTCATTTCTATCTGAGTTTTAAGAAAAGCAGAGCAAATATGCATGCTGGGAGTTGTAGTTTCACAACATCTGCAGTGCCGGAGGTTGCCTACCCTGCATTAGTCTAAAGTTGATCAGAACGGACGGTTTCAACCGAAGCGAACATTTGTCGCCAAAAATTTAACAATGATCATTTTAGTCGTCTGACAGAGACCGTTCCGTGCAAAGAAGTCGCCCATGTTTAATATGTTCTTCTGACGGTTCAACGAAATACGGAAGAATGATCGTTTGTGAACGAAAGAAGTTTCTTTGAAAGGACTTCCCCGACAGATCTTCTGTCCGTCCTCCGGTTTCATTGAACGTGTATGGCCAGTTTGTACAACTTGAATGGTGCAGTCGTCTAGCCACGTGCCTCCATCAGCAGCCATGTTGGAAGTGGGATTATTATACTTAAAGGGATTATCCTGAAAAAGATAATGATGAATTATCCTCAGGATAGGTCATCATTATCACATCAGTGGGGGTCTGAATACCGGCATCCCCACTGATCAGCTGTTTCTGGAGCTGCTGTGTTCACTGGAGCTATGGTGAGGGATGCAGGCTCCCAGCAGCTTTCTAAGCACAGCGCCATACTTTGTATAGTGGGCAGTACATGGTATTGCAGCTCAGCCCTATTCATTTGAATGGGGTTGAGCTGCAACTAGGCCATGTGACCGATGTACGGTGATGTCACTGTCCTAGGAAGAGGCTGCAGGGATCAAGACCTCTTCTAACAGCTGATCGGCAGGGGTCCCGGGTGTTGCACCCCCGCAGATCTGATACTAATGACCTATCCTGAGGATAAGTCATAAATGTCTTTTCCCGGATAAACCCTTTAAAGGGGCTCAGCAAATGGCATTTGTCATGTAGAGAAAGTTACCACAAGGCACTTACTAATGTATTGTGATTGTCCATATTGTCTTTGGCTGGATTCATTTTTCCCATCACATTATATACTGCTCGTTTCCAGGGGTTATGGCCCTCCTGCTGCAGTGCAGATATAAGGGGGCTAAAATAAGAGCTGCTGCGCATGCGTACCTATGTTTTATCACAGTCCTGGCCACCGGAGTGTAGTGCCTTTACCTATATTGTGCAAGCACGACCACCGCTGATGGATTGCAGGGTGGTCGTAACCCCTGGAAACTAGCAGTGTATAATGTGATGGAAAAATGAATCCAGCCAGCAAAGGAAGCAATATGGAGAATCACAATACATTAGTAAGTGCCTTGTATTACTTTCTCTACATGATAAACGCCATTAAGGCCTCATTCATACATCGGTGACAAAATGGCCAGTGGTTCATCTATACAGATGTCCATGTTTTGCCCTCCGTGTGTCATAGGTGCCACTTCTTTGTCTATACTCATCACTTTACTGTAGTTATCTGCTTATCTGTCATTCTAATCCTGCCTGTAATTATATCACCTCTGTGGATAGATAAGACAGGATCCCCCATTCACAATTGGTGATAGTCAAAGCTTATCTCTTTTCTCCTTGTACAATGACCTCTGCACAGGTCACAGAGCATGCCTAGTAAACTCTTTCATAGAAGTTACTGAGGTCCCCTCCTGTCCACTGTGTCTATGGCCCATGGGGCTGCTGTAAAGCAATTATCTAAATTAGATACAGTGTCTCAGCAGACAGTATCACACATGACAGGATAAGATACAGCAGATCATCATACAGTATCATACATGACAGGATTAGATACAGCAGCTCAGCAAACAGTACCACACATGAAAGGATTAGAGTCCGCAGACATTATCACATAAAATAGGCTTAGATAGAGCAAAGTATCGCACATAAGCTTAGATACGGCAGCTCAGCAGACCGTATCACACATGATAGGATTAGATACAGCAGTAAATGCAGTAGGGTATGTTTACAGTCTGCGATGTTTCCGATACAACATGTGCTGCTTGGTAATGACAGCCACATTTAGTCCTGTCATCTTTCTCTTCCCTAGTAGCTCCTCCTACTGCCGTGCAGGGGGCGGGTCTCGGTTTCCTGGGTTACGCCCTCGCTCGCACAATTGCTTCCTATGACACGAGTTTATTTCCGGTGTTATGATCATACTTCGCCACAAGGGGGAGGCACAATATAAGTTACGCGCAGAAACCGAAAGCTTCCGAATTATATCGAACCCTCTCCTTTGATCACGCCCCTTCCAATCCGTGCATCTTTTAAGACTCCGCCCACTGCGCTGTAGCCCGCCTCTGTGTCAGAGTGTACTCTATGTGATCACGCCTCTTTGCGATGTATTCCGAAGCTGCTATTGACCCCGCCCCACCGTTAAACCACTCCCACCTTCTCCAGCGATTGGTTCGCGAGCTCGCCAACAGAGAATCTCTTCCTGCAATGAACCAACACGAGCGTTTCCGAAGATTGCCGAGCTTTCTTCGGCGACTCCACCCCCTTTCCGAGCGCTCCCGAACGCTGTCGGAGATTGCCGAGCGTCCGTCCTGCCGGACTGCTGGAGGCGGACGCAGCGCCATGTTGGATGCTCCGGTGTCTGAGTGAGGAAAATCACCGGTATCTTTCCGCATTCCCCAGACTGACAGCGGCTCCCGTGTCCCCAAGGCCGCGCTCCCATGAGGGTCCGCCCCTGAGCCCGGCCCGGCCATGAGTTTACCGCACAAGCCGGCCCTGAAATCCGCCGCACCCACCGGAGCCGGGACCGGGGTGCTGGGGCCTCCCCCTTCTGCTGCCGTGCCCGCTGCTGTGCCCAGCTCCGCCGTGCCTCCTCCTCCCTCTCCGGCTTCCTCTGCAGCCGCCTCACACCCCGGGATCCGGGCCCTGCAACCGCCGCCTGCCGCAGCGTATCCTTCACCGGCCACCGTTATTTCGGTGTACATACCGGAGCCCGATCACAGTCAGGGAGCATTACACGCGTATTACACTCCAACCCCCATCATTGTACACATATTGCACTACAGCCCCCATCATTATCCCTGTTATTATACACATATTGCACTACAACCACCTTCATTATTATACAATATTACACTACAATCCCCATCATTATACACACATTACACTACAATCCCCATCATTATACACATATTACACTACAATCCCCATCATTATACACATATTACACTACAATCCCCATCATTATACACATATTACACTACAATCCCCATCATTATACACATATTACACTCCAGCCCCATCATTTACACTCTAACCCCCATCATTATACACATATTACACTGCAACCCACATCATTATACACACATTACACTACAACCCCCATCATTATATACATATTTCTCTACAATTCCCTATAATTATATACATGTTACACTACATCCCCCATCATTATACACACACATTGCACTACAACCCCATCATTATACACATATTGCACTACAACCCCCATCAGTATACACACATTGCACTACAACAACCCCCATCATTATACACACATATTGCACTACAACCCCATCATTATACACACATTACACTACAACCCCATCATTACACACACATTACACACTACAACCCCCATCATTACACACACATTACACTACAGCCCCATCATTCACACACATTACACTACAGCCCCCATCATTCTACACACGTTACACTACAGCCCCCCATCATTCTACACACGTTACACTACAGCCCCCATCATTCTACACTTACACACACGCCCCCATTTACACTACAGCCCCCATCATTCTACAGCACCCCATCATTCTACAGTTTCTACATTACACTACAGCCCCCATCATTCTACACACGTTACACTACAGCCCCCATCATTCTACACACGTTACACTACAGCCCCCATCATTCTACACGTTACACTACAGCCCCCCATTACACACGTTACACTACAGCCCCCCAGTTACACTACAGCCCCATTTCTACACACGTTACACTACAGCCCCCATATTCTACACACGTTACACTACAGCGTTACACTACAGCCCCCATCATTCTACACACGTTACACTACAGCCCCCATCATTCTACACACGGCCCCCATTTCACACACGGCAGAAGCCCATCATTGGTTAACCATCGGTTCAGCAAGGTAGTAATGGAACCGGAGTAATCTGATTGGTCGGCAGCAGCTCCGCCTGTATATCGCTGCTGGTTTTATGTTTACGACCTATAGATAATGGACACCCTGTTCTGTGCCCCACAGACCGTGAGTATAACCTCAGAGTACGTGGTCATCGGTGTCTGTATCTGAACCCCCCCCCCCCCCCCCCGAAGATGGGGGTGCTGTGACTGTGTGTACGCCGCCTCAGAGACCCCCGAGCTGGTCACTTACTGTTCAGGCTTTTAACTGCATAGAAAGTTTGGAAATTGCTGCCATTTGGGTGTCGAGGGCAGTACCACGCTGGTGTGAATGGTGGACAGGACAGTGACACGTGGAGGGGGGATGACGACAGGACAATGACATGTGGGCGGGGTGACAGGACAGTGACCTATATGTGGGAGGGGTGGGGGTGACAGAACATTGGCACACTGACACATGGGGGGAGGTGTCAGGACAGTACACGTCCGCGACACGGGGGTGACGGAACAGTGGCACACTGGGGGGGGGGTGACAGGACAGTGACACGCCGACACGTGGGGGTGACAGGACAGTGACACGCCGACACGTGGGGGTGACAGGACAGTGACACGGGGTACCAGGACAGTGACAAAGCTGACACGTGGGAGGGGTGAAAGAGCAGTGACGCTGACACGTGGGGGATGACAGGGCAGTGACGCGTGGACACGTGAGAGGGGTGAAAGAACAGTGACACGTTGACACGTGGGAGGGGTGAAAGGACAGTGACACGCTGACACGTGGGAGGGGTGAAAGGACAGTGACACGCTGACACGTGGGAGGGGTGAAAGGACAGTGACACGCTGACACGTGGGAGGGGTGAAAGGACAGTGACACGCGGGAAGGGTGAAAGGACAGTGACACGCTGACACGTGGGAGGGGTGGAAAGGACAGTGAACACGTGGGAGGGTGAAAGGACAGTGACACGCTGACACGTGGGAGGGGTGAAAGGACAGTGATGCTGACACGTGGGGGTGACAGGGCAGGTACGGCCTGACACGTGGCAGGGGTGAAAGGACAGTGACACGCTGACACGTGGGAGGGGTGAAAGGACAGTGACGCTGAACGTGGGAGGGGTGACAAGGAGTGACACGTGGGGGGGGTGACAGGACAGTGACACGGGGGGACAGTGACACGTGGGAGGGGTGAAAGGACAGTGACGCTGACATGTGGAGGGGTGACAGGACAGTGACACGGGGGGACAGTGACACGTGGGAGGGGTGAAAGACAGTGACGCTGACACATGGAAGGGGTGACAGGACAGTGACGCTGACACGTGGAAGGGGTGAAAGGACAGTGACGCTGACACGTGGGAGGGGTAAAGGAACAGTGACGCTGACACGTGTGGGGTGACAGGGAGTGACACGCGACACGTGGCAGGGGTGAAAAGGACAGTGACGCTGAACGTGGGGGGGGGTGAAAGGACAGTGACGCTGACACGTGGGGGGGGTGAAAGGACAGTGACGCTGACACGTGGGAGGGGTGAAAGGACAGTGATGCTGACACGTGGGGGGTGACAGGGCAGTTACGCGCTGACACGTGGCAGGGGTGAAAGGACAGTGACACGCTGACACGGTGGGAGGGGTGAAAGAACAGTGACGCTGACACGTGGGAGGGGTGACAGGAACAGTGACACGCTGAACACGTGGGGGGGGGTGACAGGACAGTGACACGTGGGAGGGGTGACAGGACAGTGACACGGGACAGTGACAACCGTGGGAGGGGTGAAAGGACAGTGACGCTGACACATGGAAGGGGTGAAAGGACAGTGACGCTGACACGTGGGAGGGGTGAAAGGACAAGTGACGCTGACACGTGTGGGGTGACAGGGAAGTGACACGCTGACACGTGGCAGGGGTGAAAGAACAGTGACACGCTGACACGTGGCAGGGGTGAAAGGACAGTGATGCTAGACACGTGGGGGGGGTGAAAGGACAGTGACGCTGACACGTGGGGGGTGAAAGGACAGTGACGCTGACACGTGGGAGGGGTGAAAGGACAGTGATGCTGACACGTGGGAGGGGTGACAGGACAGGTGACACGCTGACACGTGGGGGGGTGACAGGACAGTGACACGTGGGAGGGGTGACAGGACAGGTGACACGTGGGAGGGGTGAAAGGACAGTGACGCTGACATGGTGGGAGGGGTGACAGGACAGTGACACGGGGGGACAGTGACACGTGGGAGGGGTGAAAGGACAGTGACGCTGACATGTGGGAGGGGTGACAGGACAGTGACACGGGGGGACAGTGACACGTGGGAGGGGTGAAAGGACAGTGACGCTGACACATGGGAGGGTGAAAGGACAGTGACGCTGACACATGGAAGGGGTGACAGGACAGTGACGCTGACACGTGGAAGGGGTGAAAGGACAGTGACGCTGGCATGTGGGAGGGGTGAAAGGACAGTGACGCTGACACGTGTGGGGTGACAGGGAAGTGACACGCTGACACGTGGCAGGGGTGAAAGAACAGTGACACGCTGACACGTGGGAGGGGTGAAAGGACAGTGACGCTGACATGTGGGGGGGTGAAAGGACAGTGATGCTGACACGTGGGGGGGGGGGTGAAAGGACAGTGACGCTGACACGTGGGAGGGGTGAAAGGACAGTGTCTGGACGCTGACGACATGACACTTGTAAAGGGACGACACAGAAACTTGTGGAGGGGTTGTGAGCTGCTGATACTGGAAATGGTGCGCACGCATTGTGGTTCCCCTTTGTGTTGGGGTCATTGACTGTCTTGTAGACGCCGGGTTCCCGGTGCACTGAGAGTGTCAGTGTCCTGTAGTAGTGGGATTCCCCTCTTTATTCGGGGTGTTACTGTGTCCCTGTACTGTTGAAGTAGGGTTCTCCTGTGCTTTGTGACGCTCTGTAATTTAGGAGCTGGGTCAATGGGGTACTTTTATCAAACTGGTGTAAAGCAGAACTGGCTTAGTCGCCCATAGCAACCAATCAGATTCCACCTTTTATCTTCCAAAGCAGCTGAGAAAAATGAAAGGTGGAATCTGATTGGTTGCTATGAGCAACTAAGCCAGTTCTGCTTTACACCAGTTTTGATAAATCTCCCCCACTGTCTTTGTACTGTAGGGCTGTAGTAGTGGGGTTCTCTTGTGTATTAGGAGGGGGGGCAGTGTTTTTCTGTACTGTAGGAGCAGGCTTCCCCTGTATTTAGGGGGTGTTGGTTAAATCTGTAGGAGCTGGCTTCCCCTGTTATTTGAGGAGTCAGTGACTCTGTAAAGAAGGAGCAGGTTCACCTGTATATTAGGGGTGTTGTTGACTTTGTCCTGTAAGACCGGTGTTCCCCTGTATATTGGGGTTGCCGGTGAGTGTCCTCAAGGAGCGGTGTTCCCGTGTATGTTGGGGGTGTTGGTGACTCTGTCCTGCAGATGCGGGGTTGCTCTGTATATTGGGGGTGTCAGTCATTCTCTGTCCTGTAGTAGCGGGGTACCTCTGAATATTGGTGGTTGCTGCAGGAGCAGGCTTCCCCTGTATATTGGGGGTCTCAGTGACTCTGTTCTGTAGGAATGTTATAACCCTGTGTATATTGGGGGTCTCTGTGACTGTCCGTCAGGAACGGGGTTCCCCTGTATATTGGGGGTCTTGGTGATTCTGTTCTGCAAGAGTGGGGTCCACTATATATTGGAGGCCTTGGTGACTCTGTCCTGCAGCAGCGGGGTACCCTTGTATATTGGTGGTCTCCGTGACTATTCTGCAGGAACGGGTTCCACTGCACGTTGGGGGTGACTCTATCCTGTGTGCGGGGTACCCCTGTACATCGGGTGACCGTCATGTGGCAGGTCTCCTGTATCGGGGACTGTCCTGTGTGCAGGGTTCTCCTGTGTATCGGGGGTGACTCTGTCCTGTGTGCGGGGTTCCCCTGTATATCGGGGGTGACTCTGTCCTGTGTGCAGGGTTCCCCTGTATATCGGAGGGGTGACTCTGTCCTGTGTGCGGGGTTCCCCTTGTATATCAGGCGGAGACTCTGTCTGTGTGCGGGGTTCCCCTGTATATCGGGGTGACTCTGTCTGTGTGCGGGTTCCCCTGTGTGTCGGGGGTGACTCTGTCCTGTGTGCGGGGTTCCCTGTGTATCGGGGTGACTCTGTCCTGTGTGCGGGGTTCCCCTGTACATCGGGTGACTCTTTCATGTGTGCAGGGTTCCCCTGTATATCGGGGTGACTGTCCTGTTGTGCGGGGTTCGCCCTGTGTATCGGGGTGACTCTGTCCTGTGTGCGGGGTTCCCCTGTGTATTGGGGTGACTCTGTCCTGTGTGCGGGGTTCCCCTGTACATCCGGGGTGACTCTGTCATGTGTGCAGGGTTCCCCTGTATATCGGGGTGACTGTCCTGTGTGCGGGGTTCCCCTGTGTATCGGGGTGACTCTGTCCTGTGTGCAGGGTTCCCCCTGTATATAGGGGAGACTCTGTCCTGTGTGCGGGTTCCCCTGTATATTAAGGGGAGACTCTGTCCTGTGTGCGGGGTTCCCCTGTAATCTCGGTGGTGTCTCTGTCCTGTGAGCGGGGTTCCCCTGTATCTCGGTGGTGTCTCTTCCTGTGAGCGGGGTTCCCCTGTATCTCGGTGGTGTCTCTGTCCTGTGAGCGGGGTTCCCCTGTATCTCGGTGGTGTCTCTGTCCTGTGAGCGGGGTTCCCCTGTATCTCGGTGTGTCCTCTGTCCTGTGCGCGGGGTTCCTGTATCTCGGTGGTGCTCTGTCCTGTGCGCGGGGTTCCCCTGTATCTCGGTGGTGTCTCTGTCCTGTGCGCGGGGTTCCCCTGTATCTCGGTGGTGTCCTTGTCCTGTGCGCGGGTTCCCCTGTATCTCGGTGGTGTCTCTGTCCTGTGGCGCGGGTTCCCCTGTATCTCGGTGGTGTCTCTGTCCTGTGCGCGGGGTTCCCCTGTATCTCGGTGGTGTCTCTGTCCTGTGAGGGGTTCCCCTGTATCTCGGTGGTGTCTCTGTCCTGTGAGCGGGGTTCCCTGTATCTCGGTGGTGTCTCTGTCCTGTGCGGGGGTTCCCCTGTATCTCGGTGGTGTCTCTGTCCTGTGAGCGGGGTTCCCCTGTATCTCGGTGGTGTCTCTGTCCTGTGAGCGGGGTTCCCCTGTATCTCGGTGGTGTCTCTGTCCTGTGCGCGGGTTCCCCTGTATCTCGGTGGTGTCTCTGTCCTGTGCGCGGGGTTCCCCTGTATCTCGGTGGTGTCTCTGTCCTGTGAGCGGGTTCCCCTGTATCTCGGTGGAGTCTCTGTCCTGTGAGCGGGGTTCCCTGTAATCTCGGTGGTGTCTCTGGGTTCTCGGTGTCTCTGTCCCCTGTGCGGGGTTCCCCTGTATCTCGGTGGTGTCTCTGTCCTGTGAGCGGGGTTCCCCTGTATCTCGGTGGTGTCTCTGTCCTGTGAGCGGGGTTCCCCTGTATCTCGTGGTGGGGTTGTATCCGGTGGTGAGCGGGGTCCCTGTATATCGGGGTGACTCTGTCCTGTGTGCGGGTTCCCCTGTATCTCGGTGGTGGCTCTGTCCTGTGTTGCCCCTGTACTCTGTCTGTGTGCTGGGTATGTATTCGGGGTGACTCTGTCCTGTGTGCTGGGTTCCCCTGTATATCGGGGTGACTCTGTCCTGTGTGCTGGGGTCCCCTGTATATCGGGGTGACTCTGTCCTGTGTGCTGGGTTCCCCTGTATATCGGGGTGACTCTGTCCTGTGTGCGGGGCCCCTCCTGCGCTCTATATTTAGCCGGCCGCCCTCTTGCTCAATCCTCTGACTCATCCCGATGCTTTCTGTTTTCGTTTCTCTCTCTGACCTTTCTCCGAGTTCAGCAGGAAGTTGTTGTTCTGCTGCGCTCGTCCTGCGCCCTGACATAGTGCCGGCAGAGCCGCGCAACAATACCTCAGCCTCTGGATGTGTTCAGGATTCACTGACTGCAAGCAGAGATCCACTTTCTGTAACTAGATTCTGTCTGCAGGTTGTGAAATGGCGATTTGTTTATATCGACTCATGTGACTGGAGCTGGGGGGCAGCACTCGTCCCCCGTGTGTATCTTTTGGGGACAATCGTCAAACACCCCAATCCCCATAACAAGTTGTCCCTTGCTGCTGCCCGTAGCTTGGCTGAAGAGCTGACAGTCATTTGTTTTCCCCCAAAGTATCATGTCTGTATGTGTATTGGCTGAGGAGCTGACACTTGTCCTGGGTAATGGGGGGCTTATATTGTTGTGGAGACCTTATTTTATTCTGCTGTGTATGGAGGGGGTCCTCGGCAGTGATATGTGGGGGGTATAGCCTTGGGGAGTGTGCTCCCCGGCTCTGCCCCCCTCCGGTGTGCTGCTCTATCAGGGATGTTGAGCAATGTTTTCAGCTTGTGTACGGTCTGCTGCTGTGTAGATGTAAAGCACCTGACAAAGACGTTGTGTTCTGACCTGGAGTAACCCCGTCCTGTGTGTCTGGATTATGTGTCTCTGCCTCCTCGATGTGAGGAGCTCTGCCGTCACTCTTCACCAGGCATTTACATGAGTCACATCTGCAGAGCACAGAGCTCCTGATCATAGGGGTGACGACTGTGAGGACCCTGAGACTTGACTGGTGACTGTGCAGACTGGCCAACTATCCTAAGAGCTGCAAGGACCCTGATACTTGACGTGACACTGAGGACCCTGAGACTGCCCGACTGCTCTAAGAGTACCTGGCTGCAAGGACAGACTTGACTGGTGACTGTCAGGACTCTGAGACTGCCCTAAGAGCTGCGAGGACCCTGTGACTACCTGGCTGCAAGAACTGCAGGACTCCTCGGAGAGTACCTGAGTGCAAGCTCCGCAGCTGCCCCAATCATGTGAGACCCCCCACCGCCGCTGCTGTTGCTTAGTTTCCAGAGACCGCCAGAATGTAGTAGTGATTCCCGGTGTTGGCTCCTGGTTGTAAGGTTTCAGACTCTTTGCTCCTGCTCTGCGCTCTGGACATAAGATCAGAGGTTCGGCTGTGATGGGAAAGCCGGGGGTCTACGTACAGGTATGAGAGACCGCGCCGTCTTGTGTGTATTGTATATTACGTAGATGGCACCTGTACTATATGCTCTGAAGAAATTACCATAGTAATATGTGCCCCTGTCACCTGCACCCCACAGGGGCCGTCCTCTTGTGTTTGGCCTGTGATGTCACTCGTTCAGGCTTGTTTACACCCGCCCTCTGTTATGGTCTTTACATCTTATGTACGTTTCTTACCATAGACATATCTAGCACTTACACGAAAATAGAGGAGAACCTGGACCTCAAATATATCTGAGTGTGTTTTTTTTATATGGACCGACTGTTGTGTTGTCAACCATGTTATGCTGTCAGGTGGTATATTATATTGTGTGGATGTATGTTACAATGTCAGTGGTGTATGATATTGTCCGGGCTGTTGTATTGTATTATCTGGGTACAAGTTGTGTTTACAGGTGGTTTATTGTCCGGGTGTGTGTTATAATGGGTCGTATTATATTGTCCAGGTGTATGTTATAACTGCAAGTAGTATATTGTCTGGGTGCATGTTACAGTGTCTTGTGGTACGTTATCAAAGTCTTTGTTGTGTTGTCAGGTGGTATATTGTTTTCATGTATGGTGTATATTGTCCGGGGTATTTAGTCTGATTGTATTATAATGATGTCAGGTGGTATATTGTCCGGGTGTATGCTAGAATTTCAGGTGGTATATTGTCCAGGTGTATGCTAGAATGTCAGGGGGTATACTTGTTCCGGGTGTTACTGCTTATAATGTCAGGTGGTATATTGTCCGGGTGTATCTAGATGTCGGGTATTCCGGGTGTATGCTATATGGCAGGTGCTATATTGGTCCGGGTGTATCTAATTCAGGGGTATATGTCCGGTGTATGCTAGACATGTCAGGGGGTATATTGGTCCGGGTGTAATGCCTAGAATGTCAGGTGCTACCATTTGTCCGGGTGTAGTGCTATATGCAGGTGCTATATTGTCCGGGTGTATGCTATAATGGTCAGGTGTATATTGTCCGGTGTATGCTATAATGGCAGGTGGTATAATTGTCGGGTGTATGCTATAATGGCAGGTGGTATATTCGGGTGTATGCTGGATGTCAGGTGGTATATTGTTC
Source organism: Rhinella marina (assembly GCA_900303285.1). Lineage (NCBI taxonomy): Eukaryota > Metazoa > Chordata > Amphibia > Anura > Bufonidae > Rhinella > Rhinella marina. The sequence goes on from ONZH01027101.1 coordinate 270,429, forward strand.
GGGTGTATGCTAGAATGTCAGGCGGTAATATTGTCCGGGTGTATGCTGAATGTCAGGCGGTATATGTCGTGTATGCTGGAATGTCAAGTGGTATATTGTCCAGGTGTATGCTGGGTCAGGTGGTATATTGTCGGGTGTATGCAATGTCAGGTGGTATATTGTCCGGGTATGCTATAATGTCAGGTGGTATATTTTCCATGGTATATTGTCCGGGTGATATGCTGTATAATGTCAGGTGGTATATTGTCCGGGTGTATGCTGGGATGTAGGTGGTAATATTGTCGGGTTTATCTATAATGTCAGGTGGTATATGTCCGGGTATATATATGTGTGGTAATTGTCCGGTGTATGCTGGATGTCAGGTGGTTATATTGGGTGTATGCTATAATGTCAGGTGGTATATTATATTGTCTGGGTCTCTGGCTTTTATAATGCGCCAGGCCGATTGTTGGCATCTGATGGTTGTCCCTCGCCATGCTCTGCTGCAGTGGATTGAACCTGCTCCTGACTCGCTGCTTAGCTCAGCCAAAACCCATCCGGATGGGAGGGAGAGGGGTCCGGGCTGCAGCTGGAGCGATGGGAGCAGCCAGCTCCGTGCTGGAACAACGGCAGTCTTGACGCTTCCTCCCCCACATGTCCGATCCCCACTTGAATAAAAGGCCGTCTCTGTCCTGCCGGAGAGCGTGGACTGGACGGAGCGCTGCTGCTTTCTGTCACACTGTGTCAGTAGTAATCGCAGTGTAATGCACAATGGTTGGGGTTCATGGGGCGAGGGGCTTTAAAGGGTGAGCATCCAGCTCTGGTTGTCTCTGTCCTCCATGACAGTCTGTGCAGGGCTCCCTCACTCCACCGGCAGTGGAGGGCAGCATTACCCCTACAAGGTAGTGAAGGGGACCTCCGTGCCTGGCCAGTAGGGGCGCCGTTTCCTCACAACGTGTTATGGGCAGTGTGCCAGGTGGTGAGGTCCTGGGGGCTGCCTTCTGTACATTGCAGCCGCTCATGAATGGCGAGGAGCAGACAAGGCGGTCATTGTGTCCGGTCCACAGAGGTTGGCATCCAGCTCTCCCATTGTGTGCCGTTCCGCCGTGGCATCGCTGGTGTTTCCGGGTGTGTCTTCCTTAACCAACAGTGTTAGACTCTCTCGGGGAGCGCTGCCGCAGGGCCTCGATGAACGCATCTTCTCCCCGTCAGCCGTCTCTGCCGTCTACAGCACTGTAAGTACACGCCGACCCATCCCAGAGGGCACATACCAATGTATGGTCAGGGAATCTAAACCAGGAATGCTCCGTTCACTGACAGCAAGCATACCTTGAGAATGTACACTGATCGAGACACAAAGGTTTTAAGACTGTTGCAGTACTGAATGAGGATTCTGCTCTCTGGACAAGTTCTTAAAGGGGTATCACTAAGGTTGTCCGTCACTGAACTGATCTCTGTGGTACAGCCACGGACACCCCTGCAGATCAGTAGAGCAGAGGGCCCCCGTGTCACCCGCTGTCACTGTATTCTTTCCCGCAGGTCGCTGCACAGGTAGCGAGACAACCCGGCCCGCCAGCCCCCTCCCCCTATTCTACGCATGACTTGACCAAGGGCCATCCAAACCTGGCCGCCACACCTCCAGGACATGCTTCTTCTCCAGGACTCTCACAGGTGAGACATGGGAGCGTTCTAATTGCTGTAGGGGGCTACGTCCGACAGTATGGACCCTGCGTGGTCACAGACGCATAGTTGCAAAGTAGAAGGAGGCAGGTCCCCAGCAGCACAGAGTATTTCAGTAGAAGGAGATGTTGCTCCTGTGGGGAGATCACAAATGGTGAGGTAAGGTGGTATCTGGCAGCGGCTTTCTCCTCAGTGCAGTGCCGCAGAGTATTTCAGGAGAGGGGCATACTGATGATGTCATAGGATCATAGGTCATAGGATGACAACTACATAGTAGAAGGGTGCTCTGCAGCACAGAGTATTTCAGGAGAGTGTTGATGTTGTGGGAGGTCAGAGAATGACAACTACATAGTACAAGGGCACTCTGCAGCACAGAGTATTTCAGGAGAGCGCTGATGTTGTGGGAGGTCAGAGAATGGGAACTACATAGTAAAATGAGACTCTGCAGCACAGAGTATTTCAGGAGAGGGGAGTGCTAATCTTGTGGGAGGTCAGAGAATGAGAACTGCATAGTAGAAGGCCACTTTGCAGCACAGAGTATTTCAGGAGAGGAGTCTTTTTGGTAGGTCACACTGAGATGAGTGGATGGAGCAGGGTCCCTGTACCCCCTTTTCATCCCTATCCCAGTAGATCAGGGATCAGCAACCTTCAGCTCTCCAGCTGCTGTGAAACCACAACTCCCAGCATGCACACTTGTAGTAGTGAAAGGAGGATTCTGGGAGTTGCAGTTTCAGAACAGAATTGGGGTCTTTGGTATGGTTACCTCTGTGGCGGTCTGTATTCTGTGATCGCTTCTCTTCAGAGGGTGTGAAGAGTAATTAAGGGTAATTTACTACTGTTTCATCTGATTGCCAGCCCTGCTCCCAGCTTGGGAAATTGCAGATTCCGGTGGCGATGAGCAGCCCCCCTCCCCCCCATTATTTCTCAATATAGCAGTTTATTTTTAGTCTAGTGACTGCGCCGCTTCATGAACATGCAAGATGCTCAGTCACACAGAGAAAGTGGGGGTTGTCCTCCTGTCTGATCCACCTGGCTCATCAAACTCATGAACAGCTCTAGTGATGAGGTATAGGGTCTATATATGAAGAGGTCCTGGACCCCTGCCACTAATATTTTCCAGAGTCAGAAACCCAAAAAGACTGCCCCCCCTACTGGTGGTGCCAGGTACAACATGCTGTATGTGACAGCATATCCACGAGGTACTGTACACTGCCAATACCTATTTGAAAAATGGCACAAAGAGTGAGTGGCACCCAGTATAGAGAACCAAAGAATTGGTACTGTGCAGTGTCTATATATACAGTATAAGAGCAGATACTGAGAATTACACCCAGTATACAGGACAGAAGAAGTGGTACTGTGCAGTGTATATATATATACAGAATAAGAGCAGATACTGAGGATTACACCCAGTATACAGGATAGGAGAAGTGGTACAGTGCAGTGTATATATATACAGAATAAGAGCAGATACTGAGAATTACATCCAGTATACAGGACAGGAGAAGTGGTACTGTGCAGTGTCCATATATACAGAATAAGAGGCAGATACTGAGAATTACACCCAGTATACAGACAAGAAGTGGTACTGTGCAGTGTCCATATATACAGAATAAGAGCAGATACTGAGGATTACACCCAGTATATAGGAACAGGAGAAGTGGTACTGTGCAGTGTCTATATATACAGAATAAGAGCAGATACTGAGAATTACACCCAGTATATAGAACAGGAGAAGTGGTACTGTGCAGTGTCTATATATACAGAATAAGAGCAGATACTGAGAATTACACCCAGTATACAGGACAGGAGAAGTGGTACTGTGCAGTGTCCATATATACAGAATAAGAGGCAGATACTGAGAATTACACCCAGTATACAGGACAAGAAGTGGTACTGTGCAGTGTCCATATATACAGAATAAGAGCAAGATACTGAGGATTACACCCAGTATACAGGAACAGGAGAAGTGGTACTGTGCAGTGTCCATATATACAGAATAAGAGCACGATACTGAGAATTACACCCAGCATATAGAACAGGAGAAGTGGTACTGTGGGCAAGTGTCCTATATATACAGAATAAGAAGCAGATACTGAGGATTACACCCAGTATACAGGAGAAGGAGAAGTGGTACTGGTGCAGTGTCCATATATACAGAATAAGAGCAAATACTGAGGATTACATCCAGTATACCAGGACAGGAGAAGTGGTACTGTGCAGTGTCCATATATACAGAAATAAGAGCAAATACTGAGGATTACATCCAGTATACAGGACAGGAGAAGTGGTACTGTGCAGTGTATATATATATATATATATATATATATACACACACACACAAGAATAAGAGCAGATACTGAGAATTACACCCAGTATACAGGACAGGAGAAGTGGTACTGTGCAGTGTCCATATATACAGAATAAGAGGCAGATACTGAGGATTACATCCAGTATACAGGACAGGAGAAGTGGTACTGTGCAGTGTCCATATATACAGAATAAGAGCAGATACTGAGAATTACACCCAGTATACAGAACAGAAAGTGGTACTGTGCAGTGTCCATATATACAGAATAAAGAGCAGATACTGAGGATTACACCCAGTATACAGGACAGGAGAAGTGGTACTGTGCAGTGTCCGTATATACAGAATAAGAGCAGATACAGAGAATTACACCCAGAATACAGGACAGGAGAAGTGGTACTGTGCAGTGTCCATATATACAGAATAAGAGCAGATACTGAGAATTACACCCGTATACAGGACAGGAGAAGTGGTACTGTGCAGTGTCCATATATACAGAATAAGAGCAGATACTGAGGATTACACCCTGTATACAGGACAGGAGAAGTGGTACTGTGCAGTGTCCATATATACAGAATAAGAGCAGATACTGAGAATTACACCCAGTATGCAGGACAGGAGAAGTGGTACTGTGCAGTGTCCGTATATACAGAATAAGAGGAGATACTGAGGATTACACCCAGTATATAGGACAGGAGAAGTGGTACTGTGCAGTGTCCATATATACAGAATAAGAGCAGATACTGAGGATTACACCCAGTATACAGGACAGGAGAAGTGGTACTGTGCAGTGTCCATATATACAGAATAAGAGCAGATACTGAGAATTACACCCAGTATACAGGACAGGAGAAGTGGTACTGTGCAGTGTCCGTATATACAGATAAGAGGAGATACTGAGGATTACACTCTGTATACAGGACAGGAGAAGTGGTACTGTGCAGTGTCCGTATATACAGAATAAGAGGAGATACTGAGGATTACACCCTGTATACAGGACAGGAGAAGTGGTACTGTGCAGTGTCCGTATATACAGAATAAGAGGAGATACTGAGGATTACACCCAGTATATAGGACAGGAGAAGTGGTACTGTGCAGTGTCCATATATACAGAATAAGAGCAGATACTGAGAATTCTACCCAGTATACAGGACAGGAGAAGTGGTACTGTGCAGTGTCCATATACAGAATAAGAGCAAATACTGAGAATTACACCCAGTATACAGGACAGGAGAAGTGGTACTGTGCAGTGTCCAAATATACAGAATAAGAGCAGATACTGAGGATTACACCCAGTATACAGGACAGGAGAAGTGGTACTGTGCAGTAATCATATATACAGAATAAGAGCAGATACTGAGAATTACACCCTGTATACAGGACAGGAGAAGTGGTACTGTACAGTGTCCATATATACAGAATAAGAGCAGATACTGAGGATTACACCCAGTATACAGGACAGGAGAAGTGGTACTGTGCAGTGTCCATATATATAGAACGAGCAGATACTGAGGATTACACCCAGTATACAGAACAGAAGTGGTACTGTGCAGTGTCCATATATACAGAATAAGAGCAGATACAGAGAATTACACCCAGAATACAGGACAGGGAGAAGTGGTACTGTGCAGTGTCCTTATATACAGAATAAGAGCAGATACTGAGAATTACACCCAGTATACAGGACAGGAGAAAGTGGTACTGTGCAGTGTCTGTATACACAGAACAAGAGCAGATACTTGAGGATTACACCCTGTATACAGGACAGGAGAAGTGGTACTGTGCAGTGTCCATATATACAGAATAAGAGCAGATACTGAGAATTACACCCAGTATGCAGGACAGGAGAAGTGGTACTGTGGCAGTGTCCGTATATACAGAATAAGAGGAGATATTGAGGATTACACCCAGTATATAGGACAGGAGAAGTGGTACTGTGCATGTCCATATATACAGAATAAGAGCAGATACTGAGGATTACACCCAGTATACAGGACAGGAGAAGTGGTACTGTGCAGTGTCCATATATACAGAATAAGAGCAGATACTGAGAATTACATCCAGTATACAGGACAGGAGAAGTGGTACTGTGCAGTGTCCGTATATACAGAATAAGAGGAGATACTGAGGATTACACCCTGTATACAGGACAGGAGAAGTGGTACTGTGCAGTGTCCGTATATACAGAATAAGAGGAGATACTGAGGATTACACCCTGTATACAGGACAGGAGAAGTGGTACTGTGCAGTGTCCGTATATACAGAATAAGAGGAGATACTGAGGATTACACCCTGTATACAGGACAGGAGAAGTGGTACTGTGCAGTGTCCGTATATACAGAATAAGAGGAGATACTGAGGATTACACCCAGTATATAGGACAGGAGAAGTGGTACTGTGCAGTGTCCATATATACAGAATAAGAAGCAGATACTGAGAATTCTACCCAGTATACAGGACAGGAGAAGTGGTACTGTGCAGTGTCCATATATACAGAATAAGAGCAAATACTGAGAATTACACCCAGTATACAGGACAGGAGAAGTGGTACTGTGCAGTGTCCAAATATACAGAATAAGAGCAGATACTGAGGATTACACCCAGTATACAGGACAGGAGAAGTGGTACTGTGCACTAATCATATATACAGAATAAGAGCAGATACTGAGAATTACACCCAGTATACAGAACAGAAGTGGTACTGTGCAGTGTCCATATATACAGAATAAGAGCAGATACAGAGAATTCTACCCAGTATACAGGACAGGAGAAGTGGTACTGTGCAGTGTCCATATATACGGAATAAGAGCAAATACTGAGAATTACACCCAGTATACAGGACAGGAGAAGTGGTACTGTGCAGTGTCCAAATATACAGAATAAGAGCAGATACTGAGGATTACACCCAGTATACAGGACAGGAGAAGTGGTACTGTGCAGTAATCATATATACAGAATAAGAGCAGATACTGAGAATTACACCCTGTATACAGGACAGGAGAAGTGGTACTGTACAGTGTCCATATATACAGAATAAGAGCAGATACTGAGGATTACACCCAAGTATACAGGACAGGAGAAGTGGTACTGTGCAGTGTCCATATATATAGAACGAGCAGATACTGAGGATTACACCCAGTATAACAGAACAGAAGTGGTACTGTGCAGTGTCCATATATACAGAATAAGAGCAGATACAGAGAATTACACCCAGAATACAGGACAGGAGAAGTGGTACTGTGCAGTGTCCTTATATACAGAATAAGAGCAGATACTGAGAATTACACCCAGTATACAGGACAGGAGAAGTGGTACTGTGCAGTGTCTGTATACACAGAACAAGAGCAGATACTGAGGATTACACCCTGTATACAGGACAGGAGAAGTGGTACTGTGCAGTGTCCTTATATACAGAATAAGAGCAGATACTGGAGAATTATACCCAGTATACAGGACAGGAGAAGTGGACTGTGCAGTGTCCATATATACAGAATAAGAGCAGATACTGAGAATTACACCCAGTATACAGGACAGGAGAAGTGGTACTGTGCAGTGTCCATATATACAGAATAAGAGCAGAGACTGAGAATTACACCCAGTATACAGGACAGGAGAAGTGGTACTGTGCAGTGTCCATATATACAGAATAAGAGCAGATACTGAGGATTACACCCAGTATACAGGACAGTAGAAGTGGTACTGTGCAGTGTCCATATATACAGAATAAGAGCAGATACTGAGGATTACACCCAGTATACAGGACAGGAGAAGTGGTACTGTGCAGTGTCCATATATACAGAATAAGAGCAGATACTTGAGGATTACACCAAGTGTACAGGACAGGAGAAGTGGTACTGTGCAGTGTCCATATATACAGAATAAGAGCAGAGACTGAGAATTACACCCAGTATAGAGGACAGGAGAAGTGGTACTGTGCAGTGTCCATATATACAGAATAATAGCAGATACTGAGAATTACACCCAGTATAGAGGACAGGAGAAGTGGTACTGTGGCAGTGTCCCATATATACAGAATAAGAGCAGATACTGAGGATTACACCCAGTACACAGGACGGGAGAAGTGGTACTGTGCAGTGTCCATATATACAGAATAAGAGCAGATTACTGAGGATTACACCCAGTATACAGGACAGGAGAAGTGGTTACTGTGCAGTGTCCATATATACAGAATAAGAGCAGATACTGAGGATTACACCCAAGTATACAGGACAGGAGAAGTGGTACTGTGCAGTGTCCATATATACAGAATAAGAGCAGATACTGAGGATTACACCCAGTACACAGGACGGGAGAAGTGGTACTGTGCAGTGTCCATATATACAGAATAAGAGCAGATACTGAGGATTACACCCAGTATACAGGACAGGAGAAGTGGTACTGTGCAGTGTACATATATACAGAATAAGAGCAGATACTGAGGATTACACCCAGTATACAGGACAGGAGAAGTGGTACTGTGCAGTGTATATAGAGGGGGTGTATATTTTGCCGTGCTTTGTGTGAGCTTCTTCTTGTCTCCATCTTACAGGCCTCATACGCCACAGGTCAGAATGCAGCGGCTCCCACTCTAGTGTATCCTCAGCCCCCGCAGACAATGAGTACGCAGCCACAGACCCGCTCACCCGTGAGTACTCACCCGCTTTACTGATGTTATACGTTACTAGATGTGCTTGATACTGTCTGATAGTGTTTTGGGGGTGGAGGTCTTGGGGTGTAACCTCCTCTGCTATTTTAGGACAGATATCATATTTGAATGTGTTTCCAGGAAGGTCTCCTGACAGCGGCCATGTTTCTTCTGCACTGTGGCCCACCAGTTCCTGACTTGTACAGACAGTCCGTATATTAAGGACTGCCTTCCCCCACCCCCCATACAAGATGATGAACAGATCTGTGGTTGTACTGATATAATGTACGATCCTGGGCTCTGGCGCCTCAGTCACTCCTACACCCCATCTGCTTAGTGCTGTGGGTGCACGAGTGGAGCGCCCCCTGCTGTTTGCTTCCAGCATTGTGTCATGCTTGGTCAGTTTCCACGTCACGTGGAATCATAGACTCCTTTTTTTATCAGTTATATATTACCGTTGGATCCGTTGTCCAAAAATAGTTATCCACGGGTTTCGTCTCCGTACCTGCAGCTCCCCATAGGTAGAACGGCATCCACGAGGGCACGACTGGCATAGGAAGTACTGGGCATGACGTGAGCCCATCAGCTGTGCAGGGGGCGTCTTGCAGGCTGTTGGTTTGATAGGGCGTGCACCCCCAGATCCTCTGTCCTGCAGGCCGTGGCTTATTCCTGTGCTGCTTGATCTTGTGTGTGAGCCGTGTCTGTCGCCTCTCCTTTGTGATTGTCTTTTCGCTCCTCTCTATAGTTTGCAGCTGGACCTCGACCAACACATCACCAGGTACCGTAACCTTCATCACCCTCGTGTCCCGCTCACCTGTCGCCTGCCACCGACTAACCCCTGCACCAGGGTTTCGATGGGACACGGCAGGGGGTCTTATACTCTGCCACTTCATGTACAATCCATAGACGAGTAATAATTCACTGTAACTGAGCCGTCAGTGGAGGTGATTCCCCCCTCCCCAGACCCTGCTCCCCTTGATGCTGTTCTTCTGCCTTGTCCCATTGACTCCTTTAGTTTTAGACTCTTCACTTTTCATTCCTGTTATATCTTGGAGGGTATATTCTGCCCCCTGCTGGTAGAGCCTAGTAATGCGCTTTGCTGCAGACTGACTTTCCTTCAGGTCTCAGCAGAGCACTTTCCTGCAGAGCTTACAATCTGTCAGGACACATAGACTGATAGAAAATGTATAAAAACTCTAAAAACAATTAAAGGGAAACATTTTTGGAATTATGGTTGGATGGATGTGGGGGGAGGCGATACTTGGTCTTCACAGTTGGTATATGCCTCAGTAGACGAAGCCTCTCTGAAGGATTTTAGGGAGGGTGGGGGAGGGGGATAGGACTGTTTGATTCCTTTTACTGATTTCTGTCATATTCCATTGACTTTCCCTTGTTTCTGCTGCTTTCATTTATTCAAGGGAGGATTCAGACCCATTCAGGTAATTGCTAATAATTTCTCCTAGATAATCCTTTTTTTTTTTTAATTTACGTTGCGGGGGCAGGGCCTGGACTGCCCCATAAAAGTGGGGGGGGGGACGGTCATGTGAGCACAGCGTGGGCGGCCATTTTCTAGGATGATCCAGTAATGAAGTTGGATGTGGGGGGGGGGGGGTCTGTTTTATGACTTGAGACCATAGGACTGAGGTCTGATTCTTCATCCGATAAATCGCTGCTTGCACTGTGTGCAGATGGACCGTAGAGACTCATGTTTAACAATATTTTCCCTAAAATCTCCACGTAACGCTGCGTAATTCTGTAAATCCTTTCCGTCTCTCGTACTGATCTGATTTACATCGTGTTTTCTACTCCAGTCACATCCAGAGCTGCAGTCACAGGGAATATATTGTAGACATTAGATACTCCACACTGCTATGTAAAATGTACAGGGTTGGATTTTATTTACCATGGTTCTGCTGGAGATCAGCGGCATCAATGCTTCCTGGCATCTGCTTATCTCCTTCTCCATATGGCACAAGACTTGCACACTCGGCCGATCCGGGCATGCATGTTTCTAGGACGATTATACAGTAGTACCTGCAGCTTTACATTCATGTACGGTGCTGGGTGTAAACTTTACATCTAGGTGTGCAGACACTGAAGCAGCAGGAGGCTGGTTTGCAGCACAGTTTTGGCTGCAGCTCCGGATGTGTACGTAGGATGGCTAAGACAGCAGCTATGTGTCTGTTGGAATATGTTTTTATCGCTTTTTACACTCATTTTCTAGTCCGTCCTGTATAGAAGATGACAGACAGCCTCGCTGTTCTCCACTCCCCCCGGTCATTATTCACGTTCCCTCCGTGCAGCATTTCGCCGAGCTCAGGTTCGCCGTTCTCAGGCTCCTTTCTCTTTTCTTTCCTCCCCGGCAGTTTTTTCAGAGGCCGCAGATCCAGGCTCCGCGTGCAACCATACAGAACAGCAACCCCTCCATCCGAGCGAGTGCACAGACCCCCACCGCCGCCGTCTACCAGACCAACCAGCACATCATGATGGTGAACCATCTGCCGATGCCATACGCTATGCCGCAGGGTCCCCAGTACTGTATCCCTCAGGTATCCGAGCTCTTCCCGGGCTGTATCGCTCTACAGCCTCCTCCGCGGCCGCTATAATGTTTTCTCTGGTCTTCTTAGTATCGACACAGCACTCCTCCTTATGTGGGACCCCCTCAGCAGTACCCCGTGCAGCCACCAGGGCCTAGCCCATTCTATCCGGGCCCTGGACCTGGGGAGTTCCCTACCCCGTACGGTAAGGAGACCATAGGCTCTCGCTGTGTCATACAGATTGTACTGTGAGATTGGTCTCGCTGAACCTTTACTGCCACCTTCCAGGAGCCCCGTTTTACCCCAGTCAGCCGGTGTACCCATCAGCGCCCATCATAGTGCCTACACAGCAACCGCAGCAGCCCCCGCCTCCCACCAAGAGGGAGAAGAAAACGGTGAGCCGCTTGTAACGCCTGGATGATCGGTTTTCGGATCGGTACCCTGTAGAACATGGCTTCACGGAAAATGTTCCTTTATTCCTAGATCCGAATCAGAGATCCCAATCAGGGCGGCAAAGACATCACTGAGGAAATCATGTCAGGGGGAGGAAGTAGAAATCCCACGCCCCCAATCCTACGACCTAGCTCCACGCCCACTCCTCCTCAGGTAAGGGATCACCATCACCAGCGCCCTGCTCTTGAGCGACAGAAAATATACAGGCGAAATGGACAAATAATGTTCAGGAACTATCCTTTATTCCCCATCATTATGCTGTCATACTCCAGTCACATGCAGAGCAGTGGGCACAATGACCATGGTTTCCTGCCAGGTTCGCCATCAGCACCAGCCAGTCTGAGCAAATGCCAAGATCCAATGGGTTTAAAGGGCATCTGTCAGCAGTTCTGTCCCTATGACACTGGCTGACCTGTTACATGTGCACTTGGCAGCTGAAGACATCTGTGTTGGTCCCATGTTCATATGTGCCCGCATTGCTGAGAAAAGTGAAGTTTTAATAATATGCAAATGAGCCTCTAGGAGCAACGGGGGCGTCGCCATTACACCTAGAGGCTCTGCTCTCTCTGCAACTGCTGCGTCCCTTGTACTTTGACAGGGCCAGGCGTTATGGTTTCACTGCTTGGTCCAGTCAAAGTGCAGAGGGCGTGGCAGTTGCAGAGTGAGCAGAGCCTCTAGGTGTAATGACAACGCCCCCGTTGCTCCTAGAGGTTCATTTGCATATTGTAAAGCTTCACTTTTCTCAGCAATGCGGGCACATATGGACATGGGACTTGGCTTCAGCTGCCAAGTGCACATGTAACAGGTCAACCAGTGTCATAGGAACGAATCTGCTGACAGATGGACTTGCTGTAGATGGGGTATACGCCTCCCCGACTCCCGTTGCTCACTTGCAGGCACACCTGGAGCCCTGTTTCCAGAGTCCATTGCATTGTGGAAGCCCAGATAATATGCCCGGTCACATGACTGTCTAGATATATGGATTCCAAGGTACAGATCATATAAGTCCTGATGTAACTGGAGAGTAGAGGGTAATATGTGGCCTCTGTGCGGGCTGTGGCAGTAATCGTCTTAGCCCTCCGGAATGTCAGGGTCACATGGTATATATCCATAGAAAATGTCTATGCTCCCGATACGTTGTTTTTGGGTGGAGCGGTCTGCGGCGAGTGTCAGCTCTTGTGTCAGATAATGCTGTGATGTCTCTGTCGATCTCTTCTGATTGTAACGTCTTTCTCTTTCCTTCTTTTTATCCGTTTTTTTTCCCCTTTTTTTTTTTCTCACCTTAAATTTACTTAAATTGACTCCTTGTTATTATTTTTTGTTATTTGTGCTTAATTTTTGCTCCCACCTCCCCCCTTGTCCTCCATGCTCGTCCGACCCTTCTCATATTGGATTCTTTCCGTTGTGCTGTCTGCGCCTACGTTGCTTTTTCTCCCTGTTTTGCCAGTTTTTCTGTTCTCGCGCTCATTATCACCCTCTTTTGTACTTCAAATCCCAGCAGCTGCCCAACCAGGCTCCTGAGCACAGCCCAGTGGTGTATGGGGCTGTGGAGAGCCCTCATCTCACTGCCACCCGGGAGCACAGAACAGGTAGGTGCCCCTCGGCCTTCAAGCCTTGCATTCCCGGATCTGCCGTGCAAGAAGATGGAGCAGGGGAACAAGATCACAGGGCAAGAGCGGGGATGCAGGTCGTGGCTAGCAGATCTACCATCCCAGTATATTAAAGGGTTATTCCCATCATAGACAATGGGGGCATATCGCTAGGACATGCTCCCATTGTCTTATAGGTGGGGGTCCCATCGCTGGGACCCGCACCTATACAGAGAACAGAGCAGGGAGCGCTGCGCCTGGAGGAACCTGGGTTTCCCGGGGTCCGGGCACCTCCAGACGCAGCTTCCTGCTGCTCCCATAGAAATAAATGGGACTGCACCGAGCATACACGGCCACCGCTCCCATTCATTTCTATGGAGCTGACGGAAATAGGCTCGGCTATTCTCGGAAGCCCCATAGAAATAAATGGACGGCAGCTGCGCATGCGCAGTGCACCACTCCATTCTCGATATCGGTGCGGGTCCCAGCGGTGGGACCTGCACCTATAAGACAATGGGGGCATAGCCTAGCGATATGCCCCCATTGTCTGAGATGGGAATAACCCTTTAACACAATTTTTCTTGCTTTATCGCAAAATTTTCAAGGAAAATTGTCATCTGAAAAAGTCCTAAATAAAGTTTAAACGTATTTTTAAATAATTTTTGCTGATGTTATATTTCATTTTCCATATTTTTATATCAAATAAAATAAATCCTAAAATGCTGCAGTTTTCACACTGGTCACTAGGCCTAATAATAGATACCACTTTCTGGTCTGCACAGATCCCTTTTCAGCAGTCATCTCATTATCACAGGCCAGATTAGAAAGACTGATATGACATAGCAGGGGAGGAATGGCCATAGACCCTAAATGGAAATTCCTTTGTCGGTTGATGCCTATGGGGGCCGCCCCGAGATCTCCTCACGGCCGCTGGCTGGGTATGTAACTATTTGATGCCCTAAGCGTTAATTAGTGTTAGGAACTTATGCTCCTGGCCAGCGGTGATACAGTTGAATACCACAGCGGGGGTAGCAGTATTTTGTGCTGCACTATGCTATTTGGTTCTGTTGGAGCGGCACTTTGTGCTGCACTACAGTATTGCAGGCCCTGCCTACTTAAGTAATCCTTGTTCTGTCAATTTGGACCCGCCTACAACATGGGACCACTTTTATTTTATTTTTTTCCAGGTTCACTTTACTCAGTCCGCCCATGTCGTATAAATGGTCAATAGAGGTGAAACGGCTAAGGAAAAATGGCAGCCCCCATAATCGTGTTCAGAAAACCGAAAAACAAATCTATAATCAGTAAATAAAAATGGGAAAAAAAAGTGTTGCTATTTGATTTTAACTGGCCCAAAAAAATTATAGGCGACATCATTCTCTTTCATCACTGAACCCAGATCGGTCAGATGCAGTTTAGGGTCCTGATACAACATGGTGACTCCACCAGTACAAGAGCGAGTGCAGCTCTGGAGTATAATGCAGGATGTCACTCAGGATCAGTACAGGATAAGTAATGTATGTACAAAGTGACTCCACCAGCAGAATAGTGAGTGCAGCTCTGGAGTATAATACAGGATGTAACTCAGGATCAGTACATGATATGTAATGTGTGTACACAGTGACTGCACCAGCAGAATAGTGAGTGCAGCTCTGGAGTATAATACAGGATGTAACTCAGGATCAGTACATGATATGTAATGTATGTACACAGTGACTGCACCAACAGAATAGTGAGTGCAGCTCTGGAGTATAATACAGGATGTAACTCAGGATCAGTACAGGATAAGTAATGTATGTACACAGTGACTCCACCAGCAGAATAGTGAGTGCAGCTCTGGAGTATAATACAGGATGTAACTCAGGATCAGTACAGGATAAGTAATGTATGTACACAGTGACTGCACCAGCAGAATAGTGAGTGCAGCTCTGGTTTATAATACAGGATGTAACTCAGGATCAGTACAGGAAAAGTAATGTATGTACACAGTGATTGCACCAGCAGAATAGTGAGTGCAGCTCTGGAGTATAATACAGGATGTAACTCAGGATCAGTACAGGATAAGTAATGTAATGTACACAGTGATTGCACCAGCAGAATAGTGAGTGCAGCTCTGGAGTATAATACAGGATGTAACTCAGGATCAGTACAGGATAAGTAATGTATGTACACAGTGACTCCACCAGCAGAATAGTGAGTGCAGCTCTGGTTTATAATACAGGATGTAACTCAGGATCAGTACAGGAAAAGTAATGTATGTACACAGTGACTGCACCAGCAGAATAGTGAGTGCAGCTCTGGAGTATAATTACAGGATGTAACTCAGGATCAGTACAGGATAAGTAATGTATGTACACAGTGACTCCACCAGCAGAATAGTGAGTGCAGCCCTGAAGTATAATACAGGATATAACTCAGGATCAGTACAGGATAAGTAATGTAATGTATGTACACAGTGACTGTACCGGCAGAATAGTGAGTGCAGCTCTGGTTTATAATACAGGATGTAACTCAGGATCAGTACAGGAAAAGTAATGTAATGTATGTACACAGTGATTGCACCAGCAGAATAGTGAGTGCAGCTCTGGAGTATAATACAAGATGTAACTCAGGATCAGTACAGGATAAGTGATGTATGTACACAGTGACTGCACCAGCAGAATAGTGAGTGCAGCTCTGGAGTATAATACAAGATGTAACTCAGGATCAG
This sequence comes from Rhinella marina, assembly GCA_900303285.1. Classification (NCBI taxonomy): domain Eukaryota; kingdom Metazoa; phylum Chordata; class Amphibia; order Anura; family Bufonidae; genus Rhinella; species Rhinella marina. The sequence continues at coordinate 286,330 of ONZH01027101.1, forward strand.
TACAGGATAAGTGATGTATGTACACAGTGACTGCACCAGCAGAATAGTGAGTGCAGCTCTGGAGTATAATACAGGATGTAACTCAGGATCAGTACAGGATAAGTAATGTATGTACACAGTGACTGCACCAGCAGAATAGTGAGTGCAGCTCTGGAGTATAATACAAGATGTAACTCAGGATCAGTACAGGATAAGTAATGTATGTACACAGTGACTGCACCAGCAGAATAGTGAGTGCAGCTCTGGAGTATAATACAAGATGTAACTCAGGATCAGTACAGGATAAGTGATGTATGTACACAATGATGAGATCTTCCTGTATGATGAAATTACATGTATGTATATTCACGGAGAGGATGGACAGAAACTGTCGCAGCTACCGCTGAGGAATACTCTGCTTTTGTTGCACAGTTATAATGGAGATGGTGATGCTGTGACAGACTGGTAAGGCCTTGTTCACACATCAGTTATTTGATCAGTTATTGCCTCAGTTTTTGTGAACCAAAACCAGGAGTGGAGGCTACACAGAGATAAGCTATAATGAAAATATCTGCAACTGTGTTTTTGACCCGCACCTGGTTTTGGCTCACAATAACTGATGTGTGAACAAGGCCTAGCACAGCACAGAGGAAGAGAAAGCAGAGTGTAATGGACGCTGGGGCTTCTGGTGCCTGCAGAGACCTTGTGTGCCGTCAGTTTGCTTGCTTTATATTACAGGGGGGCACAGGGCCTGGTGAAGGTCTCAGGTTCTGCCTTCTGTGTAGTTAATGTTTGTTTTTTTTTCTTCATATATAGAGGAGAAGCCAAAACCAGAGGTCATCCTGAAACCCCCTCCTCCGGCCCCTCTGCGCCCAGAGCCCACCGACCATGGCAAGTGTGCTGTGCTGGAGCAGATACCAGACCCTGCCCCGACAGACTCCAGGCCTGAGCTCCACCAGACGTCTAGCATATTACCCATCGTTGCCACGCTGGCCGCTCCAGTGGTGGTCGCCCCAGCTCCAGCCTTTCCCTGCCACTTGGGGGACGGTGATAACGCCTCGCAGGAGTCCACGTCTCTTGATGAAGCTGCCACCACCGCTGACGATGTTGAGGAGGAGCTATGCAAGGAACCGCTGGGGCTTCCCGTAGCTGCTGACACCCCAGTGACTGCTCAGGAAATGAATGGCATAAGCTATGAACTTCTGACGATGGACACTTCTGTGGGGGATAAAGCGATGGGGGAAGAAGCTTCAATAGATGTGCCGGAGCTGGCGCCCCCCACAGATCTGAGCGTAGAATGCACTTCTCCAAATGTGCCTCTATCATCACCACTACAGTCAGATTCCCCCCCTCCTCCTCTCATAGCTGCTGCTCATTGCACCACTAAAACCTCGCCTCCTGCTGCTGTTCTTCCATCCATCGGCTGTGACCACGTGGACGAGCAGGAGGATTCCAGGACTGCCATTCTGGATGGGACTGCGGACTCTGCAAACATTGGACGGGTAGACGCAGAATCCGAGCTTGAGACTAGTGTGACGCTTCTAAGCTTCAGCTCCCGGAGGAGTCCTGTGGAGGGTGAGTCCTACCTCGTCTCTATTGGGGTGTCTTATGCACCAGTGGGAGACGTTTCGGTGTCCTATGTGGACATCAGGTGGTCGGACCTGAGAAGTGTCTGCCATTCTTATATCAAGAACCAAACTAAGTCTTAGGGGACGGCGGGGCTGTATTGTCTGTGTAGCTCCATGTCTGGTCCTCATTTTCTAGGCTTCGTGTTTATAGAACACTAACTGTAGATCCTTTTCTGCTCTAGTCACATCCAGAGCTGCTGTCACTATTCTTCCACTAGACACATTTCTCTATGCAATCACACGCTGCACCTATGAGAACGTTCCGGTACCCACAGTGCACTGCAGCATACTGACGACAGGACCGCTGAACAAACCGGGAGATACTGTATGATACCCTGCAGCCTGAGAGCTCACGGCCAACCAGCAGAATTGTGATTGCAGCTGTGGAAGTGACAGGAGTCAGACGAACTCAAGATCAGTGAAGGACTCACATAGTGACCTATGGACTCTAAAGCAGTGAACGCACATAAGATCCGTTTCTGCACCATATCCGCACCAAAATTTTCTGCACCTGTAATAAGTGACGTAAAGCTGGCCAAAAACATTAAAAGAACTCCCGACAAAAATTTTATTCCATGTCCTGCTAGAAATGTACATGATATAATCTGTAGTGAATGTCATCTTCTTACCAGTAGCTGAATTTTTGACTTATATCATCCTGAAGTTTCTTATCTGTGTCATGTGACCAGGAATTAGACCCACCAACTCACACATAGACTTATGTGTGGACAGGAAGTCTAATTCTCTATGTATTCCTATGAGACTGAAAGTGAGGCTCCCATAGGAATGAATAGAGCAGTTACTGGTTTCCTGTCCTGGGTCAGTTGGAGGTCAGGGAGTTGGTCACATGACCCAGCTACAATAAGAAGAGAGGTTTTTACTCACAGAAACAGTCACTGATAAGAAAATGACAATCACTGCAGATTATATCATGTACCTTTCTAACAGGTCAGAGAATAAAGATTTTTGCGGGAGTTCTTTAAATAAATGTTGGAAGAGAAAGATTGGGCTGGAATTTTAACATGCCCGACCTTTTTGTTCTCAGATAGTAAGCAGTCACTGTAGGGGTCTGACAGCGGGTTATACATCTCTTTACATTCAAGGTACATGCACGCTCGTGTACGGGGAGGGGCAGGTTCAATTATCTGTAGTTCCGTTCCCGGCCCCGCAAAAAAGGTAGAGCATGTCCTATTCTTGTCTGCTGTTGCCGGCTATGTGCGGTCCGCAAAACGCGGGCTGTACTCTGGCCGGTATCCGTGTTTTGCAGATCCGCAATTTGCGGACCACATAACACTACGGCCATCTGAATGAGCCCTAAGGGAGAGCGTCATGTGAAGGCGGCTTCTTGCTGTCTGTTGCGGTTTACGGTCCACTGCTGTGTCACGCTTGCTCATTTCTTCTATGGAAGCACAGGTTAACCGTCTGAGCGGTGACTCAGGGCTGTCCGCAGCACCACCGCCTCTTATCTCTAGAATTACTGACGCTTCTGTTCTCTCAGAGATTGCAGCTCTCGGAGTGAACGAGTCCTGCGCTCCGATGATAACTGCCAAATGGCATTTTCAATTTCCCCTCACAAAGACCCCGTCTGAGGTATGAGGCGGCGGCGGTGATTTCAGGCCTTCCAAATCTTCTACTGACACTGTGTCATTGATGCAACTAGAGAGTTATCCAGTAAATAGGGAGTTAAAATTGTGTATGATGAACGCCCATACTGATCCGGAGCAGGCGTTACTTCAGGGGAGGCTTCATGGCCATGCCTGACATGTATAGGAATTCATAACAGGAAGGTCTCTCTTTAGGGCGTCTCTCACCCCTTAGAAATAGAAGGGATCCGTGACTGGTCACCATGAAGGTGAGCGCTGGTATGAGGGGTCACTCCATGGCGAGGCTGGCGCCGACCGTCACTGACTACACAATGTATTGCAGAGCCGGAATCTGTGAGAACCGTCCGTACAGCAGGAGTGGTAGACACGCAGATCTGTGGACGTATGCCTAAATAACCCCGGCCCAGTCCCCCATCTCAGAGATCGCAGCTGAGGGGCAGACATAATCGGGGGAGATTGATCAAGACTGATGCAAAGAAGAACTGGCGTAGTTACCCACATCAACCAATCAGATCGATAGTTTCATTTTTCAAAGGAGCTCTGAAAAATGAAAGGTAGAATCTGATTGGTTGCTATAGGCAACTAAGCCAACCAGTCTTGATAAATGCCCCCCACTGTGGAGTTTTACAGCAAGAAATCTTCATCGTTGTGTAACGAAAAGTTTAATTCACTTTCTAATATAAGTTGTCTTTTAGTACCTCTCCTTGCTGTCAGTGAATGGGAGTAATCACAGCTGCTGGTTTGTTACAGTGAGTCCAGGCCAAACAGTCCTATGATACAATGGCAAACTATCGGAGCAGGAGGGAGATTTGTGCTGCCAAATTTGCCTCAAAGGATTGTCTGGACTGATAGATTGTAACGAACCCTTAGCTGTGAGAGGTATTAGTTAAAGGGGTTGTCCAGGTGTTTTTAAAGGGGTATTCTCATCTTGGACAATGGGGACATATCGCTAGGATATGCCCCCATTGTCCTATAGGTGCGGGTCCTGCCGCTGGGACCTGCACCTATATCGAGAATGGGGCCCCCAAAGTGAAGAAGTGTGCACTGCGCAAGCGCGGCCCGCTCTCCATTCACTTCTATGGGGCCGCCGCAAATAGCCGAGCACTGGCTCGGCTATCTCCGTCGGCTCCATAGAAATGAATGGGAGCGCACTGCGCATGCACGGCCACCGCTCCCATTCATTTCTATGGAGCCGACGGAGATAGCCGAGCCAACGCTCGGCTATTTGCGGCGGCCCCATAGAAGTGAATGGAGAGCGGGCCGCGCTTGCGCGGTGCGCACTTCTTCACTTTGGGGGCCCCGTTCTCGATATAGGTGCGGGTCCCAGCGGCAGGACCCGCACCTATAGGACAATGGGGGCATATCCTAGCGATATGTCCCCATTGTCCAAGATGAGAATACCCCTTTAATATTGATGACCTGTCCTCAGGATAGGTCCTTAATATCTGATTGGTGGCCGTGGTGATCCGGTGAGTGCTGTGTCCTCTTTCTAGGCCAATGACGGTCTATGTGAAGTCAAGTGAATGGGCCTGAGCTGCAATACCAATCACAGCCACTATCCAATGTATGGCGCTGTGCTTGGTAAGCTGTAAGCAGGCTGCAGCGCTCACCGGAGCACCGCAGTCTCTTCAAACAGCTGATCGCGGGGGGGCTGGAGTCGGACCCCCATTGGTATTAAACACCCGGAAAACCGCTTTAAGGACAGGTATGCTGCCAAGTTTCCCAACTGATTTAGCCGCAAGCAGAGATCTTAGCAGGGAATGAAAATATGGGGGAAGGGCCTTTATCAAGTATTCTGGCTTCAAATAATCTCAAAATAGTTCTTTGCCATTTTTTGGATTTTTACTTCATTCCAGTTTTGGAAAATGGTTGGGAAAGTGCGTGTTTTTAGCCCGTGGTGCTGACAAATGCCAGATTATAAACTAAAGGGGGGGGAGTAGCATTTCAAAATAGAAGTTAGACTGTAAAGGGAGCCTGTCACGTGCTCTTTACGCCCCCTCCCCCCCCAAGATGGCCCCCAGTACCTCGATGCTGTGTCCAGTGGTCCCCCTCTCATGGCCCATCTTTCTCATACATGTAAAAAGACGTAGAACATATATATGTAGATGAGCGGATTCAAGTCAAGGCTTCACTAACGTCCACACAGGCCTGTACAGAATCTTGCGCAAGTTCACCAGGGTGTAGTGCACATGCGCAGAGTTAAGGCTCATGCACACGACCATATGTATTTTGCGGTCCACAAAACACAGATCCGCAAAAAATACGGACAACATCCGTGTGCATTCCGTATTTTGCTGTACAGAACAGCTGGCCCCTAATAGAACAGTCCTATCCCTGTCTGTAATGTGGACAATCATAGGACAGGTTCTATTTTTTTGTGGAACGGAAATACGGAAACGGAATACACACTTTTTTTTTGCGGCCCCATTTAAGTGAATGGTTCCACATACAGGGCACAAAAAAACTGAACGTAATAGCCCATGAGTGAGATTTCGGATGGGTCTATGCTTGCTTTCCCACCGTCGGGAGTGTCTTTCAAGCCGGACAGCCCAAATTAGGGAAGCGGAGAGCTTGACTTGAACCACCTCAGTGATGCTGCTTCCTCTATTGAACCAAGGGATCACTGGGTGTCTGGGCATAGAAGAGCTGCAGGGACTCAGCAGACCCCGATCAGCTGTGCCTGGGTAAAGTGTCCACACGGAGCTGTTTTCCCCTGTAATTGGGGCTCCGTTGCATGCACCAGCTGCAATGGAAATTGTGCAAAATTTAAAAAAAAAAAAAAATGTCCCCTCCCCAGGGCCTTTTTATGTGTCAAAAATAAGTAGAAAAAGTATATAAATATAATATGAAGAAAATAAAAACTCCCACACCAATCAAAACCAGTACCTCCTCATACACAAAACTTTATATATTATATATCAAAACCACTGACACAAAAAAGGTAACCCATTTTAGTAATTTATTCTGGTGTCAATTTGCATATGTAAAGTTTAAGGCACTATAGTGTGAGCAAAAATTATTTTTTAACTTTTTTTTTTGCAGTTTCTCCCAAATAAAACTGGAAAGCAAAATTGAAGTCCGTTGTATCACGTAAAAAAGCTGCAAAAATGTTGGTAGTCCAACAAATAAATTACAACCGTTAAACCACCACGTGCAATAAATCCCGCCCCTAAAAAAGTGCCTGGTTGTTAAGGGGTTAATAACAAAAATTCTTTCCTTACTGGTGACCTCATTTGTCTCCAGATTTCCTGACAATAAAGGGGTCATTGGTGTCATTATTGCTAGGATATGCCATCTATATCGGATAAGTGCAGGTCCCACCTCCGGACTGGCACCCAACTCTATAACAGAGCTTCCAAAGTGAAAGAGCACACTGCAGCATGCGCTGTACACTCTCCATTAACTTCTATGAGATTTCCAAAGATAACCAAGGCCGTCACTCGGCTGTTTTCAGCACTCCCAGACAAATGAATGGAGGGCGTCTGCACATGCGTGGTGCCCTCTCCTTCACTTTGCGGCTCCGTTCTAGAGATAGGTGCAGGTTCCAGAGGTGGAACCCACACCTTTTGACATGGATGACATCACCTAGCCTATATTCCACCAATGTCTCAGGTGAGACAACCCCGTTAAAGTGGCTGTTCGTCCTAGAGACCCAACAATCTCAGTGCTCCTAACATGTGCCGGATCCTCGCCTATCCGTGGCTGTGCCGTGCCCTCACCACTGCCACATCCCAGCCACTCCCGATCCTGCAACTGGCTTTGTCCTGTGGCCACTCATGTGCTTCAGCAGTCATCTCTATTTGAGTGGTAAGCCAATGTAAATTCTGAGGCCCATGATTGGATGGTAGAGGTCATGGGGCCAAGCTGTGTCCTGGTCCTGCAGGAATCTGAAGTGCTTAGATTTGGGGCAGTGGCACGGGCGTGGTAGCTCCACGGACAGATGTTTTTTTTTTTGTTTTTTTTTTTAAGGAGCATTTAAAATCCACACCACAGGTCAGTTTACACACGGATTTTTTCTGCATCATGTGGATGTCATTCGCTAAAATCTGCATCCAGATCTCAGGTCCTCGTGCCCCGTGTGTCTGCTCCACGCCGCCTCGTGGTATAAATAAAAGTGATGTACGACTAGATTAAATTAGCCCCCCCTCTCGTCACATGTCGCCTCCGAAAAAAGTTCCTTACATTGTGCTAAAAATCTTACAGCTCAGACAGTCGCAGCTTCACCAAAGATGTGGCAGAAGCCAAAAGACGAGAGTCCGGACGCTGAGGAGGAGGTTGTGCCACCCAATGTTGAGGTAAGCTCTGCTCTGGGAAGGGGGGGGGGAGGAGGACATCCTCATCAAATGTTGAAGGGAGTCAGAATTTCTATTCTAGCTCCAGACACATCACACTGATCACATGATATGCCAGGACGGAGCGGCAACATGTCGTCAGCATGTGCTGTGTCACCGCAGCTGTTACATAGCGTGTCAGGCATAATTATCCCCGAGCGGTGCTGTGCCAGTGAGTCACTGTCCTGTATCATGGTGTCCATGTCTAAGCTGCAGGAGCAGGGGGAGACGGCAGAGGAGAACGTTGTGGAGGAAGAGGAAAACGGCGCAGTCAGCGATGAGACAGAACACCCCTACCTTAAGCTGCCGAGGAGAACGGCGAAGCTGAGCCGCTGCGCAATGGAGCAGATAACATGTCCGAAGGTGAAGGAGCGGAGCCGGCAGGTCCTGAGGAAGGATACCTGTATAAATCAGGTAGTGTACCGCTATACTGCGCTCACTGTGCTTTCCGTAAATCATTTGCAGACTAAGGCTCTGTTCACATTACATTTGTGCCTTCCGTCGGAATAGTGAGTGCAGCTCTGGAGTATAATATGGGATATAACACAGGATCAGTACAGGATAAGCAATGTATGTACATAGTGACTCCACCCTCAGAATAGTGAGTGCTGCTCTGGAGGATAATACAGGATGTAACTCAGGATCAGTACAGGATAAGTAATGTATGTACACAGTGACTCCACCAGCAGAATAGTGAGTGCAGCTCTGTAGTATAATACAGGATGTAACTCAGGATCAGTACAGGATAAGTAATGTAATGTATGTACACAGTGACTCCACCAGCAGAATAGTGAGTGCAGCTCTGGAGTATAATATGGGATATAACACAGGATCAGTACAGGATAAGCAATGTATGTACACAGTGACTGCACCAGCAGAATAGTGAGTGCAGCTCTGGGGTATAATACAGGATGTAACTCTGCACCAGCAGAATAATGAGTGCAGCTCTGGAGTGTAATACAGGATGTAACTCAGGATCAGTACAGGATAAGTAATGTAATGTATGTACACAGTGACTGCACCAGTAGAATAGTGAGTGCAGCTCTGGAGTATAATGAAAGATGTAACTCATACATTTACAGAGAGACTCCACTGATCCGATAAGAATTGTAAACTGACAATCAGGTGAAAGCTTTAATCTTATAGTAACTGCAATGTTGTCAGATAGGGTAATAATTGTGTGTTGTGCTCCACCTTGTACCCCACAGGATCAGAAACAGCGGAGCAGCCCTCCCAAGAGTCCTCCCTGGATGTCCCTGCACCACCCGCCTCCAGCGTGGAGAATGATGGAAAACGACAGTACGACCGGGATTTCCTGCTGGGGTTCCAGTTCATGCCGGCGTGTGTGCAGAAGCCCGAAGGCTTGCCGCCCATCAGCGATGTGGTCCTGGACAAAGTGAGGAGAGAGGGAGGTGTCTAGGTGCAGTCTCATGTGCTACATGTTAGGAGGTAGCACGGATCAGCAGAGTCATGGGGTCGATTGTGAATGTTTGTGGATGAGGTAACGGCAGAAGTGTTCTGCTCGCTCTGCCCGCCCTATGGCTGCGTGTGTGCAGGCCTGTGAGTATGGTCCTGGATGTCTTACTGCGGAGATGCTGGTTTGTGTAGTGCAGATATGATGGGCAGATGTTTTTATGTTTTTAGTTTTTTTTTTACATTTTACTGTTTGTTAACAGATCAATCAGCCAAAGCTCGCAATGAGGACCCTGGACCCCCGCATGCTGCAGAAGGGACCAGACTTCACCCCTGCCTATGCAGACTTTGGCCGGTTAGCACCCGGAGGTCGCGGCATACCTGTAAGTCCTTGTGCATTGTGATCTTATTAGTGATCGTCTTCCCCTGAGCGGTAGCGAGGGATCTGCACTTTGTCACGTAAACTTGTAAAGTTTTTGCTGTTGTGTCCCCCAGTTGCTGAATGTGGGGGGCCCCAGACGTTCACAGCCAGGGCAGAGGCGGGAGCCCAGAAAAATAATCATGAACATTTCAGTGACAGATGATGTTCACTTGAAGAAAGCCGAGAACGCGTGGAAACCCGGCGTTAAGAGGGACTCCCAGGCGGAGGACCCAGAGAGCATTCGGACACAGGCGAGTGCACACCGTATGGCTGAGGGTGAACAGCAGTGACGGCCGGTGGGGAAAGGGGGGTGGTTTTTGGCCTCAGCTTGTATCATGAACCATCTCATTGCAGGCTCTTTTCCGTAAGGTTCGGAGCATCTTGAACAAACTGACGCCTCAGATGTTCAACCAGTTGATGAAGCAGGTGATGGATTTGACTGTGGACACAGAGGAGCGTCTAAAAGGGGTGATTGACCTGGTGTTTGAGAAGGCGATCGATGAGCCCAGCTTCTCCGTGGCGTATGCCAACATGTGCAGATGCCTTGCCACTGTGAGTATATTGACACCAGCCTCATTGAAGGTATTTATCACTACAAGCAGTAATTCAGGTGGGCAGCTCTTTGTGCCGACCAAATTCAATTCACTGAAATCAAAATTTAACAGCGACGTCCAATGAAAGGGGTATTTCCATCTCAAGATTTGTCCGAAGCCGCAAAAATCGGACAGATGTGGAACTCAACTGTCTGATATCCCACTGCTATCTCCAGAACCCTGCCCCTAAAGTGATTGGAGAGTAGGTACACAGACAAGGTCACCCTCCATTCACAGCTATCTCCAGCAGTACCATGGCAGGTATGGAAAGCTATACACGCTTGCACGGCTTGCTATCCATTCATTGCTGTGGTTTTTCGGAAGATAGCGAGTCCTATATCAGTGAATGGAGAGGAGCCCTGGTCTGGAGATAGGTGCAGTTGGACCCACAACTTTCTGACATTCATAGCAGATCCCGGCTATGCGTCCGCTGGCAGAATTGCGGCGCCTAAATTACGACGTGTGAACGGCCCCTTACCCTGACAGTAGGAAGTAGCATTTAGGCATCACCACAGTCATCTTTGTTTCTGTTATAGTTAAAAGTACCGATGGCTGACAAGCCCGGGAGCACTGTGAATTTCCGCAAATTACTTCTCAACCGATGTCAGAAGGAGTTTGAGAAGGACAAAGTCGATGATGACGTCTTCGAGAAGAAGCAGAAAGACCTGGATTTGGCGACAACAGTAAGATGAGAATCTGTGCAGGAAGGTTTTCTGCTGATTGTTCACCATGTACTAGTGAGGAGACATTACAAACCCTCGATTGGGACAGGGGTATAAAGAATTACAGTCTAATACAAGATGTTTCTATTTCTGAGCAATCGGATTACAGTGGCCATTCCTCTGGTCCAGGGAAATGAGGATCGGCCATGTTGGATCTTCTCCTACCCGTTTCTTTTTTTTTTTTTTTTTTTTTTTTGTTACTAGAAATAATTGGCTGCCAGAAGTGTGTGGAGGGGACCGAGGGTCTGGCAGCAGCTTGTCTACCTCTCTCCTGTTGAGTAAACCCCCTCGGCTAGGATGTCTGCATGCTTTTATGGGAAGGTTGGGATTGTAACTGTTAGACTAGTAATAGCAATGGAAGCTGCCACTAGATGGGTTCCCTACCGGTTATGGGGAGCTTTTCCTATGACCACTTTCTGCAGTTGCTTCAGGAAGTTAGTGGCAGTGCTTCGAGGACACCCTCACAGGGGATCTTTTCATGTAATGAGTAGTTGCATGTTTTTTTTTAAATTGTTTTATTAGTTCATTGGGGTTACTTGGGGTCCCTACTGCCACTTGATGGGCTATTTTTGTATTTATAGGGGTTAGTTGCGGTGCCTATGGCTGCACCCCCACTTGATGGACTCTGTATTTATAGGGGTTAGTTGAGGTGCCCACTGCTGCACCCCCCACTTGATGGGCTCTTTTGTATTTATAGGGGTTAGTTGAGGTGCCCACTGCTGCACCCCCACTTGATGGGCTCTTTTGTATTTATAGGGGTTAGTTGAGGTGCCCACTGCTGCACCCCCCACTTGATGGGCTCTTTTTGTATTTATAGGGGTTAGTTGAGGTGCCCACTGCTGCACCCCCACTTGATGGGCTCTTTTGTATTTATAGGGGTTAGTTGCGGTGCCCACTGCTGCACCCCCACTTGATGGGCCCTTTTTGTATTTATAGGGGTTAGTTGATGTGCCGACTTCTGCACCCCCCACTTGATGGGCCCTTTTTGTATTTATTGGCGTTAGTTGAGGTGCCCACTGCTGCACCCCCACTTGATGAGTGACTGCTCTTTGTGTCAGCAGCCAGAAGAGAAGACTCGTCTTCAGGAAGAACTAGAAGAAGCCAGAGACAAAGCTCGACGAAGGTCCATAGGGAACATTAAGTTTATTGGAGAACTTTTCAAGTTGAAGATGTTGACGGAGGCGATCATGCATGACTGTGTAGTGAAACTTCTAAAGAACCACGATGAGGAGTCGTTGGAGTGTCTGTGCCGGCTGCTCACCACCATCGGCAAGGATCTGGACTTTGAGAAGGCGAAGGTAATCAGTTGGGATCGAATCCTGTGGTTGGTTCCTTGGTTTAGGTATCTTCTGTAGCATCTATAGTGTCCTTGAGTGCAGTAGCACAACTACAGGAAGACAGCCAATGGGGAATAATGCAAACAAAATCCTTGAAATGTGTGTGATTAATTGCTGAACATGTGAATTAGACTGAAACAGATTTACTTTACTGCAATAGAAAGTTTTATCTAGTGCTAGGTCTGTAGATGGTGATGGGATATAACCAGGGTTCAGTGTGAGGTGCAGGTCCATGTAGAGATGAGAGGAGCTGGAAGGTTAGCAGCCCCTCTGATCAGACCATTATGTATGATCTGATTGTTGCAGCCACGCATGGATCAGTACTTCAACCAGATGGAGAAGATTGTGAAGGAGCGGAAAACGTCATCGCGGATCCGCTTCATGCTGCAGGATGTCATAGACCTGAGACTGGTATGTGCTGCCATCCTCTTCTACACGTCCCTCTTCTTGGATAAGATGTTCCATCTCTTTTTATTCTTACTTTGACACAGTGCAACTGGGTATCACGGAGAGCGGACCAGGGCCCGAAAACCATAGAACAGATCCACAAAGAGGCCAAAATAGAAGAGCAGGAGGAGCAGAGGAAAGTGCAGCAACTGATGACCAAAGAGAAGAGGAGGCCAGGTACGACCCCCTTCATCCCATGCCCGGTGCATCTGCGGCTTCTGATCAGACGACTGGCCCTTTAATTGGTGTCTTTTGGCCTGGTAGGAGTGCAGAGAGTGGAGGAGGGTGGATGGAACATGGTTCAAAGTACAAAGAATAACAGAGTCCTGGACCCTACCAAGTTCCTGAAGATCACCAAGGTAAGATGTGTAGGTTGGCACCATTATCGGTGCTTGTCCCTTACAGAAGTGATGCCAATGTGATTCTGCCAGGAGTGTATGTATTTCACTAGATTGTTCTTGCCTTTACACAGCCCACCATTGATGACAAGATCCAGCTCGTGCCCAAAGCTCAGCTCGGCAGCTGGGGGAAAGGAAGCAGTGGAGGCGCAAAGACCAGTGAGACAGGTGAGGGGCGGCCGCAGGGGCTCTATATGGATTTTGACTATATCACAATCCGTTCCCTGCTCTCCTGTTGACCAGTTTGCCGTAACGGTCTTTGGTTTCTGTGACAGAGTCCTTACGTCCCGGGGCCCCCAGTCTGAATCGATTCTCCGCCCTGCAACCTTCCGCCTCTTCAACAGTGTCCTCCACAGTCTCAGACCTCGACAGCCGCAGGATATTAACAAGGTATCAGGCCGTGATGTGAACAGATGTCTAGACAATGTATTGAGCATATGACAACCCTCATATGATGTTTGTGTTCCCCATTCTCCAGCCATGGTAACACTGGCCGTGAGAGGAACGACAAGCCCGCTCCCCCCTCCGTTTCGGCCACACGCCCCAGCAGCTTCCTGCGAGGCAGCGGTACAAAGGAACTAATAGACAATCAAGAGGAGCAACGGCGAGAAACGTCGCACGCGCCAAAAGCGTTGCCCATCTCCACGGAGCCGGAGAAGGCACCGAGCTTAGAACGGAAACTCAGAGAACCGGGTTAGAGATTCCCTGTAGAGCGCCTCCTGCCATGTTCTCCAGAGGTCTTACCCAGCGCTAGAGTCACACTGACCAATCACGTATTTGTGTTTTTCTTTAGCGAAGTGCGAGACGCCAGAGTCTGACAAGTCCCCAGTGTCTGAGGAAGAGCTAGAGCGAAAATCAAAGGCCATTATAGATGAGTTTCTGCACATCAACGACTATAAGGTCGGAGAGAATCCTGTAGTAAGGTACAGATGCGTCTGCTCAGACCTGACCCCTGACTTCTTCTCTTTTGCGTCTCCAGGAGGCCATGCAGTGTGTGGAGGAGCTCGCTGTACAAGGCTCGCTCTCCGTCTTTGTTCGAGTGGGTGTAGAGTCCACGCTGGAACGGAGTCAGATCACCCGGGATCACATGGGACAACTGCTGTATCAGCTGGTGCAGTCCGGGAAGCTCAGCAAGCAGGATTTCTTCACAGGGTGAGATATGGAGGGGTCCATGGCGCTGCACCCTGACCTGTGATCTTCATAGATACGTTACTTGTAAAGCAGGGCACGTTTATAGGACGCCTGCCCCCTGAGCAGCGCATTGTTAGACTGTTAGTCCCTCTGTAACGACACCCGTCACCCCTCTTTCTACAGATTGTCGGAGACGCTCGAGCTGGCCGATGATATGGCAATTGATATCCCGCATATCTGGCTGTACCTGGCGGAGCTGGTGACCCCAATGTTAAAGGATGGGGGCATATCTCTAAAAGAATTAATCACGTAAGTTGTTCCCCGTGTAATGTATGTGCTTTCTTTTGCGTTCTTTTTTTCCCCATATATACACATGATAACCTAACATCTGGTGTTTCGGCACAGTTTCATCCGATCTCTGATCTGCTGAACACCCATGATGCACTGCTGCCTTTTTTTAGTATAGGATATGTTGGATATTTCTACACTAATCGGTTAGTTATGTGACATTTCCCACAGTGCACCACAGCCCAGCGTCCTGTATACTGGGAGCTGTGGGACCCTTCGTCACTGACAATATTCCCATGTACGTTAATGTGTCTCTCTTCTGTTTTAACAGGGAGTTTAACAAGGCGCTGCTCCCTGTGGGACGTACCGGTGTCTTGTTGTCTGAAATGTTGCACCTTCTATGCAAACAAATGGTATGTTCCCGGTCATCTGTGAATCTTAAGGGATACGTCACCCGGATAAACCTGGCACCATGGCTTCTAGGGCTCGCTCAGCTGAATGTAATGACACCTTTCACTTAGCAATTCCTTGTTTTTATACTTTTAATCCAAATGCAAATGAGCAGCTAAGTGCATTAAGGACGGGCCCAAGCCACGCTGTGCACCCTTGCTCCTAATGCTTCCTCCTCCCTCTACTTAGTTGACAGGGCCAAGTGAGATGACCATGCAGGAACCTGACCCATCCAATCAATATGGAGTGGGAGGGGCCAGCAAGGGTGCACAGAATGGCTTGGGCCCACCCTCAGTGCACTTAATTGCTCATTTGCATATGGATTAAAAGTGCTTTTTCTCCAGAATGAAGCAACGGATCACAAAGTGAAAGGTATCATTACACTGTGTGTGGTCTAATTCAACATGTAGAGAGAGCTACTGTTATTAACCAAAGAGCAAACTAAGAAAAAATTATCTAAATAAGCAGAGATTTTTGAATTTCTTGACAAGAGAGGCAAACTTCTGGCCTCCTTGGCAAATGCTGAGAGACCCAGTGCGTCGATTACAAGTGTGACAGATAGCGCTGGAATCCATTTTACTCATCTGTTAGACGTAAATGCTGTATTTAGAGACTTTTTCTACAAATCTACCCTGTTCCAAGTTGCAGTGTTTTTGAATGTGGCCAATGCATTCCCTTCTGAGCCTCCTGTATGTCGTTTATCTGCAGTTCAGGCATCCACATTAGATGCTCTGATCACTGATGATGACATTGACAACTGATTAAATCGTTATCTTGTGGTAAAACCCCAGGGCTTGATAAGAGAACGGTATAAAACTAATTGCGATATTATTAAACTAAGGAAAATATTAGAAGCGTCTTACAAATGTGGCATGCTCCCTATGTCCATGCACGAGGCTCTTGTAGTTTTATTGCGTAAGCCATGGAAGGATCCTTTAAGGTGAAACTGTCCCCACATAAACTGTACATTTAATCTAATTTCCATTTGCATTATCTTACTCACACTCCCATCAGACCCCAGATCAGCCCTTTTTAGACCCCAGATCAGCCCTTTTTAGACCCCAGATCAGCCCTTTTTAGACCCCAGATCAGCCCTTTTTAGACCCCAGATCAGCCCTTTAGACCCCAGATCAGCCCCTTTCAGACCCCAGATCAGCCCCTTTCAGACCCCAGATCAGCCCCTTTCAGACCCCAGATCAGCCCTTTTATAGACCCCCATCAGCCTAAAACAAAAAAAACTCCAGTTATCTGTCCTGCGACGCGGCTCCTCTTCATCTCCGGCAAGTCACGCTCCTCCATCTTCTCTGGCCGACGCTGCACTGTCACCTGACTGCGTGCAACGTCAGGTCATAGTGCGCGCACTACGTCCTGACGCTGTACGGGGTCAGGACAGTGCAGCGCTGGCTGGAGAAGATGGAGGAGTGCAGGAGGGTGAGTATCTTTCCCTGCTTACGGAACATAATACATACTAGTGAGCACTTCCGTAATGGAAGTGCTCACTAGCATTCGCTTTATAAGACGCACGGCCATTTCCCCCCTAATTTTGGGGGGAAAAATGCATCTTATAAATTGAAAAATATGGTATATTTCATGTTTGACCCATAATCATTCTATTAAAAGTCACACTTTGAGAGTCTTCAAAGGTCCTTTTATTGGCAAAGCCACTTAGTCTGGGTGACATACAAGCAGGGAGACATGGCAGCCCCCAACATGTGTTTCTACATTATAGCCTCACGGTTAGTATATGCCTTTTGGTGGATAGATATAAACATGAGGTGACTGGGTCACGTGCTACACATGCGACTGGCTGCAGCGGTCACATGACGCCCGTCGACAGGATCTTAAATCCCAGAGACCTGAGGAGGCAGCTGTGTATTAACCCCACAGTGAGTCCAGCCACTCTGAGGAGGTCTATTAAAGAAGTTTATTGTTGGATCACCCCTTTAAGATCACTTCTATATAGTCAGAGGCTGAAAATCAAATTTCCTTACGTCAGGAAGTGACCTGCAAACTTGTGTGTTCCAGAGCCATAAGAAAGTGGCCGCTTTGTGGAGAGACACTGGTTTAAGGTGGAAAGACTTGCTGCCAGAAGGAGAAGACGTTCAGAGTTTTGTAAGTGAAAAGGTAGGTGGTTCTCCAATGCTCAGTGTCTGCGGCCATCTAGGTAGGTGATATCCCAGTATTTCATGCGTGAGCCCTGTGTCCTCCTCGCCCCACAGAACCTGGACTTCACGTTGTCTGACTGCTGCAGCCCATCAGAAAGTCTTTCCAGGAAAGAGATGACGGCGGAGGAGCTGAACAAGCGGCTGGAGCAGCTCATTCTTGAGGAGAACGCTAGTGACGAGCAGATATTTGACTGGGTAGAAGTGAGTACGGACCCTTAGGAGCCGCACTGTCTTGTAGATATGTCATGTTTCAAGGTCTCAGTGATTGCTTGCCTGGTCCAGGTGCTGGTAGGAGCAGCTGGGGTCAGGCTGTCCTGTGTTCCTCCTGCTCAGTATTTTGACCTCTTCTGCCTCTTTTCGTTATCCAGGCAAACCTAGACGAGGGTCAGATGAGTTCTCCTGCGTTCCTGAGAGCTTTAATGACCGCAGTGTGCAAAGCGGCAATAATAGGTGAGCCCAGCCCTCCCTCCACTTACGGCCTCTCTGCGCACGCGCTGATTACCAGGAGTGACCGCTCTCTATCTCTCCGCAGGGGACTGTTCTTCCTGCCGCGTGGACACTACCTTTCTCAAACAGAAGGTTCCCGTCTTACTAAAATACATGGACTCCAATGTGGAGAGAGAACTACAAGCACTTTATGCACTGCAAGCATTGATAGTAAAACTTGATCAACCTCCCAGTGAGTATGGACCTATCATGGAGACCACTGTAATCTGGCAGCCCGCAACGCTGCATTGTACTTTATCTTATGTTGGCATTTCCAGGGCACATTTACTAAAGACACGGTGTTTAATTCTCTTGATCTCTAAGCTATATCCACCTTGCGATGTCGGTATTTTAAATATGGCACCAGCTAAGATGCTGAGCTTGTGCATAAGCCTGCAGGTGACGACTGTATTACACAGCTGACACCAACAGGCAATGTCTGTGATTGGAGAGAACACCGATCACAACCCTTAACGACCGACAGTTGGAGGGAGGGACTTCTCTCTGACCCCAATGGCACTTGCCCACCACAAAATCATGGGATGATGATCACTTGTCATGGCTGCCTGTTGCATAGTCACGATAAACAGCAGTACTAAAGTAACAAACGATATAATGATTGCATGTTCCAGTACCCTAGGGGGCTTAAAATAAAAGTAAAGAACAAAGTGGGAAAAAAAACCCTGAAATAAAATATTGAGTATTAAAAATTCACCTCATCCCCTTTTCCCAATATTACATATCAAAATAAACAATAAAAAAAACATAACTGTGTCCAAAAATGTCAGAAATTTTTAAAATATGAAAGCATTTCACCTGACCACTGCAACAGGAAAATAAATAAAAATGTCTAAATCGTAATTTTATTTATTTTTTGTCACCTCTGGGAAAAATAGAAAAAAAAAATTATTTACATGTCCTATGTACGGCAAAATGGTAGCTTGCCCTGCAAAAAAAAAAAAAAAATATATATATATATATATATTATAAAATACATAAATAATGTTTTGTAGTGCGGCCCAAACTGACAGAAAGCAGGGTCAACATAAGTAAGAGAGTCCACCAATACCAATGCTCAGTAGTTTGTTTGTTTGTTTTTTTTTTTTTTCAAAAGGTTTTTAAATAAACAAAATAAAAACTATACATTTAGTATTGCCGCAATCGTATTGAGCCGCAAAATCAGGACATCATGTCAGTTTTAGCGCACAGTGAACACCATTAGGTCAAAACACCCGAAAACCTTAGCGGAATTGTGTTTTTTGTTGTTTTTTTTTCTACAAGACATAGTAAATTAAAATGGCATTAAAAAATGCATCTTGTCCCACAAAAAATAAGCTCTCATATGGCTATGTGAACGGTAAAATAAAAAAAATTTTGGCTATTGGGTTAAAAAAAAAAAATTAAAAAAAATGTAAAAATGAAAATAGTCCCAGTCTTTAAGGGGTTAAGATTCACCCACATTTTTTTAAAATCTTTAATTGCCATGAGTCACAGAAAACCATGCCCCTTTGAGTGTATTTGCGCCACCCTTGTCGGGTAGTAGATGCATGGTTGCAGTGTCTGGAAGTGTTGCTTTGCTGCATCCGCCAGCTCTGACGCTTCGCTTTGCTGCATCCGCTGACTCTCACCTTCTTCTTGGCAGACTTGCTCCGTATGTTTTTTGACTGTCTCTACGATGAAGAGGTCATCTCCGAGGACGCCTTCTACAGGTGGGAAAGCAGTAAAGACCCCGCAGAGCAGAATGGAAAAGGTGTAGCACTAAAGTCAGTCACTGCCTTTTTCACGTGGCTACGAGAGGCAGAGGAGGAGTCCGAGGACAACTAGAAACTTAATCTAATGACATTTTAATGACCGTGCTGCCGGGTAGGAGGAGTCACAGCCAGGGTCACGTTCAGCAACTTTCTATAATTTTTTTTTTTTTTTTGCCCTCCCATTCCTCTCTCTTCGCCAATCAGGGTACAGACCAGTGGGTGAAAACAAGCGTGAAGGGAATAAACTACAAATCCGCAGCAGGGTGATGAAATTTCCCAGTCCAAGCATTGATTTGAATCGTTTGAGGGGAGGTCACCCCCTGAGTTTTGTGGGGAGCGATGCCCCCACATACACTATTTATAGAAGTAATTTTTTTTTTTTTAAATGCCTTCCCACGTCGCTTTTTTTTTTTTTTTTCTTTTATAAAAAAAAAAAATAGACAAGAGACTTAAAACCACAAATCATTTCAGAAAAGAGAAAAAAAAAAAAAAAAGAAAATAATTTATTGTCCAAGGACTATATGAGCCGACGTTCCCTCTGTTCAGAGAAGCAGACGGTAAGCCACGCGATGGGAACCCGGCTCCTTCCTCGCATTGTAGCCTGCCTTTTATATTTAAAAGGATATAAAGATACATTTTATGGAAAGTTTGAGCGTCGGCTCCCTGAGGTTGCAGCAGTCGCTGGTTCGGTTTTGGAAGTGGACAAGCCCTCTCTTCAACATACCCACGTGTCCGGGTATTAGAGGCGTTTAAGATTTGGGGGGACCAAAACTCCCCACCCCCCCCCCCCCACCGTCAATACTGGAGCTTTGGCGCGGTACGCAATACTGATGGATGTAGACGCTTGTGTCCAGTCAGCGTGTAGCACTGCAGCAGTGGCCGAGCCCTACGATGTAGGACCCCCCCCCCCCCCAAAAAAAAATAAAAAATAAAAACTGACCATTACAGGCGCCAACTCGCTGCCACCAAATCGGTGTCGCTGAAGCGTGGTAAAGAGAATTTTTGAAATTCAGTATTTTAAGTGAACCGGCAGAAATAAAGAGGAGTAATAGAAAACCTCCAGGGATACAGTGGTGCAGAGGAGGGGGAGCGTGTCTCTGAGCCTGTGCGAGTTGCTGCTTTCCACAATAACGGCACATGCCACTGTGCCACGCTTTCTCTTTTGTTGTATTTCTATTCATTTTAGCCTGGTTTCCTATGGAAAGAAAGGCTAATAAAACTATCTGTACCCTGCGTGCTGTCGTGTCTTGTCTTCTGCATGTCTTTTTACTAATCGGTATGTTTTTACAAGAATATTTTTTGTTGGTTTCATCCATAATACAGTTTTTATATTTGTCTGACGAGGAGTGCTGTATAATCATTGAGGTATTTGCAATACTTCCTCCCAGACTGTAGGTGGAGCTGTGCTATAATGCCACCTGCAGGAGAGTATTTAAAAAGGTGTTGTCCAACTTACAAGTGTTTAAGTAACCACACACCCCCACCCCCGAACACACACACACACACACACACACACACCAAGCGAGGCCAGTCAAGGGATGAGTACTTACCTGCACCTTGGGTGCACCATGGTCTTCACTGCACTTTGGTCCTTGTATGTAAACTTCTGGTACAGACGGTCACGTGCGCCACAGCAGTGGTAATGTGTCTCCCAAGCAGCGTGTGAACAAAATAATGTGCCTCTTGGGACAGTCAGGCTGCATTGGTGCACCTGACTCCTGTCCGTGCCGGAAGTGGACCCACAGAGCCAGAACCAAGAACTGGGGAGCAGGTAAAGTATGGGCACTGGAAGTAGGACAACCTGTTTTAAGGCTATGTACACCTGGGAGGGGGGCATTTTTTTTTATTATTGCTTAGTACTCCTTTTTTTAAAAAATGTTGAACCCTTGTCTCTGTGCAGCCTTGAGTTTCTCTGAATTCTCACTCTGTTCCGTCAGGCAGCTCAGCTGACGGCTCCTCATCTCTGAACATACAAACACTCATTGTAGCTCCATTCTAATATTTCTGATTAGAACGTGGCTTAAATAAGTGTTTTTTGACCTTTTAGTTTTTTTTTACAGATACAGTTTCTTAGATAAGCGGCACAAAGTAAAAAGTTCAATAAACACAGCTAGAAAATCAGATGTAACAGTACTGCTCAATATTTTTAATAAAGACCAAATGAAAAGATTATTTTTAGCCCAAAATGAGTAAAGTGCAGTCATAAAAAATTGCCCCTGTGCATACAGTATACCACAAAAGTGACTACACCCCTCACATTTTAGTAAATATTTTATTCTCTCTTTTCCTGGGACAGCACTTAAGATCTGACACTCTGATACAATGTAAAGTAGTCAGTGTACAGCTTGTATAACAGTATAAATTGGGCGTGCCCTCAAAATAACTCAACACACAGTCAATATGTGCCCAATTACCCATTTTCCCTCTCCGGTGTCATGTGACTCATTAGCGTTACAAGGTCTCAGGTGTGAATGGGGAGCAGATGTGTTACATGTAGTGTTATTGCTCTTACACTCTCTCATAGTCTAAGTTTAACATGGCTCCTCATGGCCAAGATCTCTCTGAGGATATGAAAAAAAAAAGAATTGCTCTACATAAAGATGGCCGAGGCTATAAGAAGATTGCCAAAACCCAGAAACTGAGCTGCAGCACGGTGGCCAACACCATACAGCGGTTTAACAAGTCAGGTTCCACTCAGAACAGGCCTCGTCATGGTTGACCAAAGAAGTTGAGTACATGTGCTCAGCGTCATATCCAGAGGTTGTGTGAGTGCTGCAGAGGTTACAGGGGTGGGGGCTCAACCTGTCAGTGCTCAGCGTCATATCCAGAGGTTGTATGGGTGCTGCCAGCATTGCTGCAGAGGTTACAGGGGTGGGGGCTCAACCTGTCAGCGTCATATCCAGAGGTTGTATGGGTGCTGCCAGCATTGCTGCAGAGGTTACAGGGGTGGGGGCTCAACCTGTCAGCGTCATATCCAGAGGTTGTATGGGTGCTGCCAGCATTGCTGCAGAGGTTACAGGGGTGGGGGCTCAACCTGTCAGCGTCATATCCAGAGGTTGTATGGGTGCTGCCAGCATTGCTGCAGAGGTTACAGGGGTGGGGGCTCAACCTGTCAGCGTCATATCCAGAGGTTGTATGGGTGCTGCCAGCATTGCTGCAGAGGTTACAGGGGTGGGGGCTCAACCTGTCAGCGTCATATCCAGAGGTTGTATGGGTGCTGCCAGCATTGCTGCAGAGGTTACAGGGGTGGGGGCTCAACCTGTCAGCGTCATATCCAGAGGTTGTATGGGTGCTGCCAGCATTGCTGTAGAGGTTACAGGGGTGGGGGGGGTCGGCCTGTCAGTGCTCAGACCATACGCCGAACACTGCAACACATTGGTCCATATGGCTGTCGTCCCAGAAAGAAGCCTCTTGTAAAGATGATGCACAAGAATGACAAGCAGACTAAGGATATGGATTACTGGGACCATGTCCTGGGGTCTGATGGGACCAAGATAAACTTACTTGGTTCAGATGGTGTCAAGCGTGTGTGGCGGCGACCAGATGAGGAGGACAAAGACAAGTGTGTCCTGTCTACAGTCAAGCATGGTGTTGGCAGAGTCATGGTTTGGGGCTGCATGAATGTTGCCGGCTGTGGGGAGCTACAGTTCATTGAGGGAACCATGAATGCCAACATGTACTGTGACATACTGAAGCAGAGCATGATCCTCTCCTTTCAGAAACTGGGCCACAGGGCAGTATTCCAACATAACGACCCCAAACACGTCCAAGATGTCCACTGCCTTGCTAAAGAAACTGAGGGTAAAGGTCTTGGACTGGCCAAGCATGTCTCCAGATCTAAACCCTATTGAGCACCTGTGGAGCATCTTCAAATGGAAGGTGGAGGAGCGCAAGGTCTCTAACATCCACCATCTCTGTGATGTCATCATGGAGGAGCATAGAGGATTCCAGTGACAACCTGTGAAGCTCTAGTGAACTCCATGCCCAAGATAGTTAAGGCAGTGTTGGAAAATAATGGTGACCACACAAAATATTGACACTTTGGGCACAATTGGGCCATTTTCACTTTGGGGTGTCCTCACTTTTGTTGTCAGCAGTTTAGACATTACTGGCTGTGTAGTGAGGGCACGCCCCAATTTACACTGTTATACAAGCTGTACACTGACTACTGTACATTGTGTCAGATCTTCACTGTTGTCCCATGAAAAGATAGAATAAAATATTTACAAATATGTGAGGGGTGGACTGACTATTGTAAGATACTGTAGTCTTTAAAGAAGAACTCCCGACAAAAATTTTATTCCATGTCCTGCTAGAAATGTACATGATGTAATCTGTAGTGAATGTCATTTACTTACCAGTGTCTGAATTTTTAACTTGTATCATCCTGAAGTTTCTTATCTGTGTCATGTGACCAGCAATTAGACCCACCAACTCACACATAGACTTATGTGTGGACAGGAAGTCTAATTCTCTATGTATTCCTATGAGACTGAAAGTGAGGCTCCCATAGGAATGAATAGAGCAGTTACTGGCTTCCTGTCCTGGGTCAGTTGGAGGTCAGGGAGTTGGTCACATGACCCAGCTACAATAAGAAGAGAGGTTTTTACTCACAGAAACAGTCACTGATAAGAAGATGACAATCACTACAGATTATATCATGCACCTTTCTAACAGGTCAGAGAATAAAAATTTTTGCGGGAGTTCTTCTTTAAGGATGGATCCTTTCCGATCACTGGCCTGTGCTGATTTTAACAAAATTATGTGACATTATAAGAAGGTCCTATGATGTCTTCTGTCTAGTCAAATGATATAACTTCCTGTGAATGGCAGAGGTGTGGGATTGGTATATATGAGGTGCTGATTCAGAAGGACATGGATGATGAGAAGCACACTCTAGTGACAGGTCGCACCTGCACTCATCCCAACAGGAAGGATAAATGTGTCCATTCTGTAATTTGCTCTTAGGCCAGTTAGTGTCATTCATGCGTGCTGCACTTTTGGAGTCCCCCAAAAAAGTTAAAATCCGCATATATGTGCAGTAACTGTGCATTTTCTTCCAGCAAACGGAAAACACACATCAGACTTAAATTACGTTAGTGTAATTCTATTTTGTGGTTAATGGATTTTAGGCTCGCTATGTGATTTCCCTTTTCTGGAAGAAAATGCTCCATAAATGCAGTTATGTTGCTGCAAAAACAGAACGCAGCACTGCTGTGACATGTGGCAGCACCCAAATTCCTTCATTCTGTTGATGATGGTAACTGAGCACCCCTGTGATTGACAGCTGTCCTCCAGCAGTAACAGTTGTGATTGTAGAAAACTCTGATCCTGGCTATTTAACCCTTTCTGCACTTTGGTCATTGTAAATCATATGACTGACTAAGGAGAGGGCTCATGATAGGGACAAAGGGAGTCCTCCTTTGTCTAGATGCTGTGGTCACTATTGACTGTGGCAACCAAGGGATAAATTGGCTCTGGTCAGAGTTCTCTCCAAGCTCCAGTCCATTACGTACATTTACATTGTGGTGGCTTAAGGGGTTAAAGTAAAAAGCATGGTGGTGGCAGAGTCATGAATGTTGCCGGCTGTGGGGAGCTACAGTTCATTGAGGGAACCATGAATGCCACACCTTCTCATTCAAAGAGTTTTCTGTTTTTTCATGACTATGAAAATTGTAGATTCACACTGAAGGCATCAAAACTATGAATTAACACATGTGGAATTATATACTTAACAAAAAAGTGTGAAACAACTGAAAATATGTCTTATATTCTAGGTTCTTCAAAGTAGCCACCTTTTGCTTTGATTACTGCTTTGCACACTTTTGGCATTCTCTTGATGAACTTCAAGAGGTAGTCACCTGAAATGGTTTTCACTTCACAGGTGTGCCCTGTCAGGTTTAATAAGTGGGATTTCTTGCCTTATAAATGGGGTTGGGACCATGAGTTGTGTTGGGCAGAAGTCAGGTGGATACACAGCTGATAGTCCTACTGAATAGACTGTTAGAATTTGTATTATGGCAAGAAAAAAAGCAGCTAAGTAAAGAAAAACGAGTGGCCATCATTACGTTAAGAAATGAAGGTCAGTCAGTCCGAAAAATTGGGAAATCTTTGAAAGTGTCCCCAAGTGCAGTCGCAAAAACCATCAAACGCTACAAAAAAAACTGGCTGACGTGAGGACTGCCCCAGGAAAGGAAGACCAAGAGTCACCTCTGCTGCGGAGGATAAGTTCATCCGAGTCACCAGCCTCAGAAATCGCAGGTTAACAGCAGCTCAGATTAGAGACCAGGTCAATGCCACACAGAGTTCTAGCAGCAGACATCTCTACAACAACTGTTAAGAGGAGACTGTGTGCAGCAGGCCTTCATGGTGGAAACCACTGCTAAGGACAGGCAACAAGCAGAAGAGACTTGTTTGGGCTAAAGAACACAAGGAATGGACATCAGACCAGTGGAAATCTGTGCTTTGGTCTGATGAGTCCAAATTTGAGATCTTTGGTTCCAACCACCGTGTCTTTGTGTGAAGCAGAAAAGGTGAATGGATGGACTCTGTTGGGGATTTATACTGAACCAGCATGGCTACCACAGCATCTTGCAGCGGCATGCTATTCCATCCGGTTTGCGTTTAGTTGGACCATCATTTATTTATCAACAGGACAATGACCCCAAACACACCTCCAGGCCGTGTAAGGGCTATTTGACCAAGAAGGAGAGTGATGGGGTGCTACGCCAGATGACCTGGCCTCCACAGTCACCAGACCTGAACCCAATCCAGATGGTTTGGGGTGAGCTGGACCGCAGAGTGAAGGCAAAAGGGCCAACAAGTGCTAAGCATCTCTGGGAACTCCTTCAAGACTGTAGGAATACCATTTCAGGTGACTACCTCTTGAAGCTCATCAAGAGAATGCCAAGAGTGTGCAAAGCAGTAATCAAAGCAAAAGGCGGCTACTTTGAAGAACCTAGAATATAAGACATATTTTCAGTTGTTTCACACTTTTTTGTTAAGTATATAATTCCACATGTGTTAATTCATAGTTTTGATGCCTTCAGTGTGAATCTACAATTTTCATAGTCATGAAAATACAGAAAACAAAAGAGACGGTGGCACTGAAAATACTGAGGAGCACGCCCAAACATCTGACAAAGATCCAATACCCCAAAAAATCACAAAACAGGCAGCACTCTCATATGAAAAAAGTGAAAAATGAAATGTATTCACCCATGTGGGAAGCGCGACGTTTCCCACAGTTGTAAAAAAAAATTTCTTTTTTTTCATTTTTTCATATGAGAGTGCTGCCTGTTTTGTGATATATATATATATCTCCCACAATCATCTTGACGGGAACAAAGCTGTGCCCTCCATAAATACCTGAATTGTTATTTTATGTATTCTATACAAATAAAAGTCATGTAAGTTAAATGCTACTGTATAAAGTTATGGATGACAATGCAGTGAGGCAAAAATGAAAAAATGTCCTTGGTCCTCAAGGCAAAAAAACTGGCTTGGTGATTAAAGGGGCTGTCTAGCTGCTTTCCTTTTTTCTGGAGTCTTGTAGTCTCTTTATATTGATGGCATTCCCTTCCATGGGGGGCAGCGCTGCAGTAACCAGCTCCACACAATGGACGGGGGCTATAGTTCAGGTGCAGATTTCCCACCCCGGTGCTGGTGGAGGTCAGGGCATTGAAATCCCTCCAGTCAGATAGTAATGCCCTATCCTGAGGATAGGCCATCAATATAAAAATTGAAAAATCCCAGTCAAGGAATTTTATAACTTCTACTTTACTCTCAGTAAAGTAGTTTTTGTGAAAATTGCGTTTTTATAATATGTAAATTACCTCCCCTAAGGTGCAGTAGGCGTGAACCCTGCACCTAGTAGCGGCCGTCATTCCTCCTCCGAACCCTCCTCCGTAGCGTTGATTGACAGGGCCAGGCAGCCAGCTCTTTCGGCTCCCGGCCCTGTTCGAGTTCCAAATCCCGTGCATGCGCATTGCGATCAGCAATGCGGGCGCATTGAGGAAGCCGGGAGACGGGGGGCCGGCGGCTCGAACAGGGCCGGGAGCCGAAAGAGCTGGCTGCCTGGCCCTGTCAATCAACGCTACGGAGGAGGGTTCGGAGGAGGAATGACGGCCGCTACTAGGTGCAGGGTTCACGCCTACTGCACCTTAGGGGAGGTAATTTACATATTATAAAAACGCAATTTTCACAAAAACTACTTTACTGAGCAGTATAAAAAATACCTATCTGTCATCAGGTGTCATTTGCACATTGCAAATGACACTCGGTTTACTTTGGTAAATCCTGATGACAGAAACCTTAAGGTTTTCCAGCTTGCAGTTATGTCTCAGGCAGATATGTAAAGTGTTACGGGTGCTGTCTGACACTGGGTCTTGCCACCATAGGGTGTAAGAGTGCTTCCCCCGTTGCCCTATAAAAAGGCTCTCAGAGGCCACTTTTGGGTAATGTATCTCTTAGTAGACATGCCTCTGACGCACTTGAAGACATTTTGTGCATTTGACAGACTGAGTTGGGGCACATTACTGAACTGAGAAGCAGTATGGGCATTGTGATGAACTGACAGCCATCTAGGCCATTCTGACCTACTGGAAGCCGTGGTTACATGAGAGCATGTATACATGGATAACAGGCTCTGGATGGCCCAGACAGACCACCAGTAGGATCCTTTGAGATGCCCTGACAAGAACCAGCAGATCCCACATTTTTCTTTGTCCAACCCCAGACACTGGTGGCACCTCATTACACACCTCTGTCTCTCCCCGACCCTTGCCAGATGTTTAGTAGAAGAAAATCTGGTCTAATGGAGCCTATTACATTTACAGCCAGCCACCATCACATTTGTTTGCAGTGGTGTCATGGATGAGGAACCCAGGCTGCTATGGACTGGAATCATATGGTCTTTAGTGATGAATCCTGGTTCTGTTTAGGATCCCAAGACAGTCGGGTTCGGGTATCGAGGTCTCATGGTGAGTGTTTCAATCCATCCTTTGCTGTGGAGTGACACATTGTACTAACTACTGGTGTGATGTTCTGGGAGCCATCACATACGACAGCTGGTCACCTCTAGTAGTGATACAAGGACACTAACAGCTCAGCCGTATGTGCAGGACATCCTGACGCCATATGTGTTCCTCTCCTAGCAGGGCTTCCAAATGGTATTTTTCTGCAGGATAATGCTCACCATACACAGCAGTGGTTTCTTCACCAGATTACACTTCTTTGGCTGCCGGTCACCAGATTTATCACAAATTGAACATTTATGGGACCAGCTCGTATATCAGCTTCAGCAACCTATGAGTTTTCAGTATCTACAGGCCCAACTGCAACTTCTATGGGCACATGTGCTGCAGGATATCATACAGAACCTGTACGCCTCCATGTCCAACCGTATCTTATATCCAAGCTACAGGCCGTATCTCATCTTGTATCCAGGCCACAGGCTGCATCTCATCTTGTATCCAGGCTACAGGCCGTATCTCATCTTGTATCCTGGCTACAGGCCATAGCTCATCTTGTATCCAGGCTAGAGGCCGTAGCTCATCTTGTATCCAGGCTACAGGCCGTATCTCATCTTGTATCCAGGCTAGAGGCCTTATCTCATATTGTATTCAGACTAGAGGCCGTATCTAATCTTGTATCCAGGCTAAAGGCTGTATCTAATCTTGTATCCAAGCTAGAAGTCATATCTCATCTGGTATCCAGGCCAGAGGCCGTATCTCATCTGGTATCCAGGCTAGAGGCTGTATCTCATCTGGTATCCAGGCCAGAGGCCGTATCTCATCTGGTATCCAGGCTGGAGGTGGCACAACAGGGTCCTAGAACCTCCTTTCAATTGTACAGTTTTCTCAATAAACTTCTCCTTTCCTCTGATATTGGAATCACTTCCATACATCACCATCACAGTCACACAGGAAGCTTCATTCCAACAACTCCTTCTTTGCGTGGGATTTTGTCAATGAGAGTCTAAGGTTCTGTCAGCTTCCAATAAACCGTTTTAATTCTTTTCCATCTTTAACCCGTCGCACATTATCACTTACAGTACATGTACGTGATAAAGTCCTGCGGCCCTACAGCTGTTATAAAAAACTACAACTCCCAGCATGCCTTGATATCTGTAGGCTGTCTGGGCATGATAGAAGTTGTAGTTTTGCAACAGCTTGTGGGCCGCAGGTTGTGCATCCCTGGTGTAAGGGCTTATATGGACAGGCTGTTATGCTCACCATACATGGTGGGTGTTGGCTGTGTAATACAGCAGGCACCCGACCACAATGACCAGGATTGGTGATGACGCCAGGGGCGGATTGGCCATAGACCTTACAGTGAAATTTCCCGGTGGGCCGATGCCTGGGGGGCCATCTGGGCCCTCCTAATTGCCAGCAAGTGGAGGTTTTTGGAGATGTATTTTGTGCTGCTGGCAGTATTTTGTGATGGACTGTGGTATTTGGCTCTGTTGGGCTGGTATAATGTGCCACAATATGGTATTGCTGGCCCCGCCTTCAATCAATTTGGACCTAACTACAAAATGGGGACACTTAGTATTTTTTCCAGGGCCACTTTAAGTTCCCAGTCCGCCCCTGGATGACGCCGAACCTGGTCATTTAACCCCTCAGATGCCACAGTCAATAGCTCCCTCTGCCTTCCGACTGGAGGGCACGCAGTGAAATTGCGGGGCTCTGATCGGTTACCATGACCGCCTACAGCCTGCTGAAGGTTCCCTGGCTAAATGCCTGTAAAGCCGTGCATGAAGCACAGCTCAGCAGGCAGTGTCAGAATCCCAAAGGCAATCATAGTTTTCTATTATGGGACAAGCAATTAGAAGATTGCAGGTACTAACCCCTTAAGGGGGCTAAAAGTTAGGTAAACCGTAAAAACAAAAGTTAAAAAAATAAAAATATTAAAAATTCAAATCACCCTCTTTTCCAATTTCACATATAAAAAGAAACTAGTTAAACAATAAACAGATATTGCTGTGTCCAAAAATGTCTGAACTATTAAAATATTTTTCCTGAGCAGTGAACGCTGTAATGGAAAAAAAAATAATGCGTAAATCATGATTTTTAGTCACCTGCCCCCTTCCCCCACAATAATTGAATAACGGTGATCAAAAAGTCATACGTTCCCCAAAAATGGTACCAATAAAAACAACAGTTCGTTCCGCAGAAAACAAGCCCTCATACAGCTTATTGGACATAAATTTTAAAATTTTATGGCTGTGAGAAAATTTGGTTTCTTTTTTTCCAAAGGATTTTTTTTTTTGTAGAAAAACAAAATAAAAACTCTACAAATCTGGTATTGCCGTAATTGTATTGACCCGCAGAATAAGGATGTCAAGTCATTTTTAGCGCACAGTGAAAGCTGTAATATGAAAATCCAAAAAACCTTTGCGCAATTGTGGATTTTTTTTTTCAAAACACCACACAAATTACTTTTTCCTGTTTTTCCAATGCAAGACATGGCACATGAAATGATGCTATTAAAAATACAACCTGACCTGCAAAAGTAAGACCTCCTATGGCTGTGTGAACGGAAAATTAAAAAGTTATGGCTCTTAGAACGTGCGAAGGAAAACGCCAAAATGGGATTCATCATGAAAGGGTTAAAATCTCTACTCACTGTGGAAAAAAAGGAAAATCGGGAGGTTGAGACCCCTTTTTGAGGTCTTTCCAGCCTGTAATCAAATGCTCAGTCCATGGTAGAACATGACCACTTTAGAGGACACAGCAAACAAGAATGTTGTCATTCACTGTCAGTAAGCAGGGATCTTGAAAACTGTGAGGAACTGAAACTGTCTAGGGGAAGTTGCTTGCAATTTGCTGGGACAAAAGGGAAAGCACTGTGAAATTCAGCAGGGCCAATCCCTCATTCACTCGAATTCTTCAGTCAGGGGCGATCCGGTGGCTCCATACACAAGATCCTGCAGAAATCATCCCCCTTTCATGTTTGTAATGAGGATGTTGATAAAGTGTCCTCAGAATACAATATACGTCACTAGCCAGATGTGGCCACGGAGGATTATAGGCATGTCTGGTCTCCAGTAGTGTTGAGCGAGCACCTCTGTGCTCGGGTGCTCTGGCCGAGCATAATGTTAGTCAATGGGACTAAACCAGGCACCCCCCGCTTGGAAGAGGGGAGGGTCTCTGGTTAATAGAAAAATGTCTGAATAGCGACTTATCCTCTTTTACTCCTTTCACTCGTAAAAGTATGCTAATTAACTGAATTTATACGCATTAGCATACAAATCAATATTACAGTGCAGGGAAGAGACTCGAGCATTGCGCTCGAGCACACTCGGTGTTCGGCCAAACACCGAGCGGACCCCAGCGTAGGCATGCTTGGCATAACAGCGAGTTCGGCCGAGCATGCTTGCTCAACACTAGTCTCCAGCAGAAGGTGATGCTGCTGCCTCCAAATCAGTCAAGTCAGCTAAATCTGAATCTGTATAAATACACTACTCGCAAAAAGTTAGGGATATATTTGGCTTTAGGGTGAAATTTATCATGAAAGTTGGGATTTACGTAGAAGCGGCAATGGTGATTTCCTCATCTCAAACAATTTAATGAAACCAAAGCCAACACCAGTGCTGGGTATACCGCCACAAAATGTCAGTGTCTCCATAACTTGTCTCGTGGCCTTGAGCATCAATTACAGCTTGACAACGACGTCTCCTGCTGTTCACAAGTCGACTTATTGTCTGCTGAGGCATGACATCTCACTCTTCTTGAAGGGGCGGCCCTCTGGTCATTGAGGTTCTGGGGTACAGAGCTACGAGCCTCTACACGGCGACTCAGCTGATCCCATAGGTTTTCAATGGGATTCAGGTCTGGAGACAGTGCATACCACTCCATTTGAGGTCCCCCAGTTTCCAGCAGTCGTTCCCTAATGATGTGACCTCGATGAGCTGGTGCATTGTCTTCCATGAAGATGACATTAGGCCTGTGTTGTTCATGCAGAGGCACAATGACTGGATTAATGATGTTACTCAAGTAGTATGGGATAATCACTGGACCATTCAGAAAGTGTAGGGCAGTTCTGTATTGACTAGACACACCTGCCCACCCTGTAACACCAGAACCACCAAAGGCTCGTCCGGTGACAACAGTGGCTGA
The DNA here is from genome assembly GCA_900303285.1 of Rhinella marina. Classification (NCBI taxonomy): domain Eukaryota; kingdom Metazoa; phylum Chordata; class Amphibia; order Anura; family Bufonidae; genus Rhinella; species Rhinella marina. The sequence goes on from ONZH01027101.1 coordinate 318,595, forward strand.
TGGATAGCGCTCTCCTTGATGTCTCCAGCCATCATTTCTGCTCAGCGTGAACAGCACTGTGTCCCACTGGTCCCTCATCCAGCGTAGATGTTCCTGGGCCCATACAAGACGATGACGCCTATGTCTGGTGGTGTGGTCAGGTATCCTCGCAGGTCGTCTAGCACGTAGACCACACTGATGTAAATGGTTTTGAATGGTGTGACGTGACACTTGGGTGCCTCTCACCTCCCTTAAATGTGCCTGGAGTTGTGTGACATTCACCATCCGGTTCCGCAGGGCAGTGTTCACAATGAGGCGGTCATCAGTGTGGGATGTGGCCAAAGGACGTTCACTTCTCTGCCTTTCTGTGACTCTTCTAGTCTCTCTGTATCTCTGATACAACCTGCTGATGACACTCTAAGCTCAGCGGTCACTTCCGTCTGAGAACATCCTGCTTGAAGCCTCTAGACAGCGAGGTACTATTGATCAATTGTAAGGTGTCATCTTGGTCTCATGATGTCAAAATGTGAACAGCATGATGAGGAGGACTGTTAAATACCAATTCTAATTGAACCAGGAAATGTATTGGGCGATTCATGGATCAAACACCTCTTGTGGATTTTGCCTTTAAGCTCCTTAGAGAACAGCAAAAATGTACTGAAACATTGAACAGCTGAACCAGAGAAGGTCACATTAAGTTCACCTGTAACAGGTTAGAGTGCATTTTAGGTTCATCCTGAAATTTCACCCACAAGCCAAATATCCTTAACTTTTTGTGAGTAGTGTATATCAGGCCCAGGGGTCAGTGGTGCAAGACAAGTGCTTAGTCCTGTCCAGGTCTCGAGGCATCAGGGTCGCCATCACGTTCTCATTGCTGCAGAAAAGAATACAGGAGACGAGGCCAGCAGAAATCTGATGGGGCAGAACTGCAATTGAATCAGCAGAGACGTGAACGGAAACATTACCCTGAGGTTCAGTGGAAATGACAATAGAATAACTGAGAGAAAACAAACACTAGTGTGAACAGAGTGCAGTGCAAGTCTTTTCTACTGGTCTCCATTTATAGCAAGAGCTGCTTTCATAATTTTGCAGGTTTCACCTGGAAACAATTGCTCACCTCCATGTTGCAGTCAGACATGTGACCTGTTGAATGCATTGTCCCCACACTGAGGGCCACAACCTTTCACATAAGGTCTAGGCCAGTGATGGCGAACCTTTTAGAGACCGAGTGCCCAAACTGTAACCCAAAACCTACTTATTTATTGCAAAGTGCCAACTTGTCAATTTAACCGGAATACTACAGTCCAATATACTGTAGGAGATCCTCCATGTGCTTTATCATTTATCTATAATAGCCTGCCTACATTCAATGTCTGTGCATTCATCTTGCAATGGCAGGAAAAGTCTAAGGCATATTGGTACACCATAGTCTTTTTCCAGGGTGCAGGTGCCCACAGAGAGGGCTCTGAGTGCCACCTCTGGCACCCGTGCCATAGGTTCGCCACCACTGGTCTAGGCCGTTGTCCTTTTGTCTACAAGGCAGAAAACGCACACGGAGTGATCCATACACCATATTTACTAACCTGTTATACTGGTAGTGGGTGGAGAGGTATTGTGAATACTGACACTGAGGGCTATAATATAATGGGAGGGGGGTGTATATAAATATCGGTACTGAGGGGTATAATATAAGGGGAAGGGCCTAATATAAACATGTGGTGTATATCAGCACTGAGAGGTATAGTATATGGTGGTATATTTCAGCACTGAGGTATATATTATATGGGAGTATACATATCTGCACTGTATGTATGAGCACAGTGAGTATAACATATGGGGGTGTACTTATGAATAATGGGGGTATAATATATGGGGGTGTATGTATGAGCACTGGGGGTATAATATATGGGGTGTATATATGAGCACTGGGGGGTAATTATGAGGATTAGGAGGTATACTATATGGGGGCGTATATATTTCAGGACTGAGGGTACACTATATGGGAGTGTATATATGAGTACTGGGAGGTATATGAGGAAGGGGTATACTGTATGGGGTGTATATATTTCAGCACTGAGAGGTACAGTATATAATATTATATGGGGGGGGGTATATATTTCAGCAGTGAGGGGTAGCTATCGTCACATTAGGACACGCACTTTTCGTCCTGAACCACACGGCTCATTTTACGGCAGCTCAGGTTCCGCTCCCGGTTGTCATGGTAATAACGTCGCAGACGTCGGCGGGCGCGCTCACGCTGAGGGGGCGTGTCCGTTGATCGGGAGAGCGCGACTTGCAGGGCGTTCAATCAGCTCCGGAGTACGAGGTAAGAGCTCAAGCTCCAGCTCCGGGCGGCGGGTGTTTTGCGTGCACTGCGGATAAAGTGTGGCGTGAGCAAAGCCCGCTTTCCAGCTGTTAGCGACGAGATGCGGAGCAGCCGCCATTGTGAATAGAAGGGGGAGGGGGGCAGGCGCCATGTTCTGCATCGACATAAAAGCGATTGCGGGGGATGCGCGCTGGCGGATCACAAGTTCCGCCTCGGAGGGTGAATCTATCGTGCAGTGAATCGTTCCTCCCGGTTGCCCGGTTGTTGTTTGTAGCCCTATTTTCATTGCCCCCCTTATCTCCCCCCTCGCGCAAGCGCAAAGCCCGCCCATCGCTCTGGTCCGTTTAAAAGATGCTGTGGCTGATGATTGGATGGTGTAGGCCACGCCCACCGAATGTTGCCTCTTTGTTTTGTGTTTTCGTCTCCCGCTTTTAGCGTAGCGCTGATTGGCTGAATTCTCAGCACTCGTCCTCCTATTGGCTGCGTGTAATATGAGTGAATGAGATCTGTGCTGTGTTGCTTCCCATCCCCCCAGTGCAGCGTCTGCTCTCTGTTACTTATCTGCCCCCGATAATGATCGGCTGCTCCCCACACTGCGCAGCCACAGCTACCCCAGCTCCAGCCACCCTCCAGTGATCCTGAGGTATCTGATTGTCTCAGTAGTGCAGCTCATAAGGACGGAAACACTGATTGTAACCTTCTCCTGAGTGCACAGCGCCACCTGCAGGATAAGCAGTGACACGCAGGCTGTTACCTCCATAGCAGTTCACACCCGGCAGAGCGCTCTGATCGCGGTTTTTTCTCTCCCTAGTAGGTACAAGTGATTTCACGATGCCGATCCGCCGCTCTGTCAACTCCTCCAGTCAGGAGGCTGCCCCGAAAAACCGCCCTGCGGAAAGCGAGGAGAAGAAAGCAGGTAACTAGTCTGGGTCGAAGCAGAACCTCCGCGGTGAGGTGGCGGAGGCCGCTCTGATGTCCCTTCTCTTGTAGAGGCCGATGCCAGCTCTGAGGAGTCCGCATCCACTGGAGAGGAGCAAGAGACCGAGACGCCCCCTGCAACGTCCAGCGAGACCGAGCAGCCAAAAGAGTCTGAGACCAATGAAGATAAGAAGGCCGAGGGGGCGGTGAGCGAGGAGGCCAAAAAAGAGTAAGTTGAGGCTTTGTAGTACTGCTGTGGAGGGCAGAGGGCGCAGCCTCCTCCCCTGGCATCATGTGGCATCGCTCAGTGACCTCCTTGTGTTTTCAGTGGTGACAAGGAGCAGTCTAAAGAAAAGGAGAAGAAGGTGAAGAAGACCATTCCATCATGGGCCACCCTTTCTGCCAGCCAGCTAGCCCGGGCACAGAAGCAGACCCATATGGCGTCCTCTTCTCGCCCCAAGATGGACGAAATTTTGACTGAAGCTATCAAGGTAAGCGCTGTTGGAGGATTACCCTGCACACATGGGAGGAGGCTAAAATGTCTCCTAGGAGCTGCCAACCTGTGCCCGCACCTCTATGAAATAATCGTAGATTTCAGGTGGCTAGAGTGTGGAGAGCAGGGCCATCACTGGATGCACAGAGCTGTGATCTAGACCACGGGATGAACTAGAACTCCTGCTGCTGTGAAAATACAACACCCAGCATGCACAAGTACTTGGCTGTTTGTGTAACTCACATAGAAATGAAAGAAGGATTCTGGGAGTTGTAGTTTCGGAGTGGCTGGAGGTTGCTGATCCCTGAACTAGAACATGGACTGTTGAGTTGGGTGTAATGCTTGTTTCAGTCATGATAATGTGGCTGAAAGAATGTGAATCTCTCCTGCCGTGTTCTAAGAGGGCGTGCACACTTCTGCAATCACGTTTTTCCAAACTTTTGTAAGCAAGCAGTCTGCAGTTCTTATGTAGTGCAATGTGTCGCCATGGTTACAGACTACAAACAAACCCTGTGTAGTCAGCTCATGCAGTCATGTTACTTTTCTTCTGTAAGGTCTGTAGACCCCACTGTCTGTTCTCTATAAAAGTTTTATTGGTCATACCGGTGTACTCATTTATGGGGCGTAATGTTGGGTAGCATTGGTTCAAAGGGGTTGTGTCAACTTTTTGTGTCACATAAATGATCGGAGGACTTTGGGCCACAAGGACCCCCACGGATCCTGAGAACGGATGTCCCGTTCTCCCTTCCTGTTGTAGCAGCAGATAGAGCATACGCCCTGCCGCTCCATTTCTTCTGAGACTGCTTTACTCGGCTATCTCCTCCATTCCTGTAGAGAATGAATGCTCGGCCTGCAGCTCCTTCAGGATCTGTATGGGTCCCAGCGGTTGGAACCTCTTCAATAAGTTATCACCTATTCAAAAGACTTGAAAACTTTAAGGCAGACGTAATATTACTATTGGGATTTGTTTTGTAAGGGAAGGTTTTCTCCAGTGCAGCCGTCCACCACAGCTCTTTAACATCATGATTTATGTGCAGGCCTGTTTCCAGAAGACCGGGGCCTCTGTTGTGGCAGTTCGAAAATATATCATCAGCAAGTACCCTTCATTAGAGCTGGAGAAAAGGGGATACCTGCTGAAGCAGTCTTTAAAGAGAGCGCTGCAGAGAGGAAATATCCGCCAGGTGAGAGCGCCCGCTGGGATGGTTGCCGATTGTCTTGATGGTTCATTTACAGTAGTCTCAGCAGATGTCTGTGTAATAAACATGAAACCTGAGCTGATACGATTTTTGCTTTGCGCCAGATCAAGGGGAAGGGAGCATCCGGCAGCTTTGTAGTTGTGTCCAACTCCTCCAAATCTGCATCAAAGTCCAGAGACAAGAAGGTGCGTAAAAATTCCTTGCGTCTTAGTTCCATGGATGTGTCCCACTGCTTAAAGATTGTCCTCTGTGCCGGTGTAGAGGGTCCTTCCTACTTCAGATCCTCACTCATGGCCTCTTATGTTCTTAACAGAAGAGCAGCGCTGCGGCAGGGGATCAACCCAATGTCAAACTGGAAGACATCCTGCCGCTGGCGTTCACCAGACTGTGCGAACCCAAGGAAGCGTCTTACAGCCTCATCAAGAAATACGTGTCACAGTATTATCCCAAGCTCAAGGTGGACGTCAGGTAAGATCTGCTCCTGTGACCAGTGCAGTCAGTAAGACATCAGAGACCATTTTATGTGTCTTATAGTGTGCCTGACCAGTATCAGCACAGTGGTGACTTGAGGATTTGGTTTTGCAGGCCTCAGCTCCTGAAGAATGCTCTGCAGAGGGCAGTGGAGAAGGGCCAGTTGGAGCAGATCACAGGAAAAGGAGCTTCTGGAACATTCCAGGTCTGTAGTATCTCCCATGTCAAATACACTATGCCTTCTGAATTAAAGGGGGTTTCAGATCATTTTATATCCGTGGCCCTGCCGATAAGCTGCTTTGCAGTAGGTCTGATGCTGGAACTACAGCTCCACCCATCGTGTAGTGGACAGAGCTGGTTACAGCAGCACTACCCCTTCATAGTGCCATGTTATTTGCTCCTGGTGACATTGGGGCTTTGGGATCCGAAAATCACTGCCACTGGGTTAATCTCTCCAGGTGTTTAGTGAGACTTATGTGATTTCCTTCTGTCTTGCAGCTGAAGCGGGCAGGAGATAAGCCCCTTCTGAGCGGAGGAGGGTTTGAGGATGCCATTTTGTCTGCCATCACAGCCATGAACGAGCCCAAGACCTGCTCTACCACTGCCATCAAGAAATATGTGCTGGAGAACCACCCAGGGGTGAACTCGAGCTTCCAGGGTGAGCTAGGATTCCTGTTGCATGTAGTTCGCCCTCAGAGCTTTTCCTTACGACGTTAAAATCCATGTTGTGCGTTTTTCCTCCCTCAGTTCACCTGCTGAAGAGGACCCTGCAGAAGTGCGAGAAGAATGGCTGGATGGAGCAGATCTCTGGGAAAGGCTTCAGCGGCACATACCAGCTCAGCTTTCCCTATTACCCCAGGTATGACACCTCTGTCCATGTCAGAATGATACTTTAATGGCTTGTAGCTCATGGAGTCTAGCAGTCGGTGCAGAAGAGAAGATTACATCCCGTCTCTTTCCTGCAGTCCCTATGTGCTGTTCCCAGACAAGGCTTCTGAAGAGGAGGAGGAGGAGGATGAGTCTGACAATGAATCCGAAGAAGAGGAGGAGGAGGAAGAGTCTGAAGAAGAATCTGAGGAGGAGGAGCCTCCTCCAAAGAGGAGGTAAGTGAATCTGTCAATAGAAGCAGGGGCTGTTCATGTGCTCCCTTTAAAAGGGTTTTCTGGGATTTTGACACTGATAACCTATCCTCAGTGTAGGTCATCAGTATCTGACCTGCGGGGGTCCCAAACACCCGGGACCTCCGCCAATCAGCTATTTGACAAGGCACCAGGGATTCTGTGAGTGCTGCGGCCTTCTTGCAGCTTACCAAGCACAGAGCCTTACATTGTATAGCGGCTGTACTTGGTGTATCGCACTCAGCCCATATTTGCTTCAATGGGACTGAACTTGATACCAAGCACAGCCGCTATACAATGTACGGCGCTGTGCTTGGTAAGCTGCAAGAAGGCCGCGGCACTCACAGAAGCCCCAGTGCCTTGATAAACAACTGATCGGCGGAGGTCCCAGGTGTTTAGGACCCCCACTGGTCAGATACTGATGACCTACACTGAGGATAGGTTATCAATGTCAAAATCCCGGAAAACACCTTTAAATGGGTTTTCCAGGAGTACAATATTGATGACCTACTCTCTGGATAGGTCATCAGTATCGGATTGGTGGGGGCAGCTGTTTGATAGGGCCAACGCTCTCGGACTGTTGACTCCTCACATTGTACCAGGCGCAACACCTTATGTTGTATAGAGGCAGTGCTTAAAGGGATTCTGTCACCAGGATTTGGCCTATAAAGTTATTCACACTACCGGATTGTGCTCATTGCGGTGAATGTAAAAAAGTTATTCTTATTGATCCCAGAGATGTATTTTATGTAATATTGAAATTACTTACATAAGGAGCCCAAGGGGATGTGCCCAGCACCGCCCACCTCATTATTATTCACTGCAAATCTTCAAGCAGCCTTCCTCCGGCACCAGCATAATGATGCCGATGCCAGTAGACCGCACAGGCGCAGACTGCTTGAGGTACTGCGCCTGCGCGGGATTACGCTGGTGCCGGAGGAAGGCTGCTTGAAGATTTGCAGTGAATAATAATGAGGTGGGCGGTGCTGGGCACATCCCCTTGGGCTCCTTATGTAAGTAATTTGCATATCACAAAAAACTATTTTTTTACATAAAATACATCTCTGGGATCAATAAGAATAACTTTTTTACATTCACTGCAATGAGCACAATCCGGTAGTGTGAATAACTTTATAGGCCAAATCCTGGTGACAGACTCCATTTAATATTGCAGCTAGGTGATGTGACCAGTGAACGTGACATCACTGTTCTAGGAAGAGGCTGCAGCTCTCTCCGGATGGCCGCAGCTTCCTCCATAAGCTAATCGGTGGGAGTTCCTGGGAGTCGGACCTCCATTGATCTGATACTTATGAGCTAACCTTAGGATAGATAACACTTTAGTCTATATGTGTAGTCGTCACTAGAGATGAGCGAGCATGCTCGAGTGCCATTTTTGCGTACGCATTTTAAAATTCGTACGTTATTCATACGCATATTTTAATCTATACGCAAATGCGTAACGTACAAATTGAATTTGTACGCATTTGCGTATAGATTAAAATATGCGTATGAATAGCGTACGAATTTTAAAATGCATACGCAAAAATGGCACTCGAGCATGCTCGCTCATCTCTAGCCGTCACTATTTGGATTACGTATAGAACGAATGTTCCTTCTTGCACACAGGATGCAGAAGAAGGCAGCTCCTTCTAAATCCAGGTCCAGAGCTCCTCCACCTAAACCCAAGAAGAGCGCCCCAGCCCCTCGAGGAAAAGCAAAGAGTGCCCCCAAAAAGGCCCCGGTACCACCTCCCTCTAAAGCGAAGAAGGGAAAAGCTGCTTCCCCACCTCCTGCCCCTGCCAAAAAGCCAGCCAGCCGGGCCTCGAAGAAGCCAGCACCTGCAAAGAAAGCTGCAAAGCCTGCAGCAAAAGGCAAGTCCAGCCAGAGGAAATCGCTGAGGTCCAGGAAGTGATCCAGAGCACAGAAATGGGGCACCTCAAGACGACAACCAGGGGAAAGAAACCGTTCCGGTGGTTTATTTCCAGGAAAAAGCGACTTTTCTAAAGTTGTTTAATTTTCTCCTTTTACTCCCCATTCCTGTTTGATTTCAGAGATGGTGCAGCATTCACACATCTGTTTTTGGTATAGCAGTAGCCGCTGTGCACCCCCACCCCTTCCCTTACTCCAGTGTTGTCCTCCAACTGAAACCAGCAAATGGTCCATTTCAGTTTCCTTTTCTTCCCAGACGGTTTCTTGGTTGTGTAAATGCTACAAAATTGGAATCGATGTCATTGTCTAACCAATTGTTCCATTATTTATGAACGTCGCGTTCCTTTTTCCTGCAGGAAATCCCGATTTTTCTTTTTATTCAGTAGAGAATGAAGCTGGGAGCTCGTTAAGGAATCCGTTAGTTGCTCTCCAGATCAGAAAGCAGATACACGATTATGACGGTGCTGATCTAGCTTTGTGTAGGATGCAGATAAATCTGAGCCCTTCCAACATCAGATGAGCCAGTAGCGAGACTGTGATGGGCCGAGGATGAGAGGCTCGCCTCGCACCCGTCTTCCGTATGTCTCTGGTGCAGCAGAGATCTGGCATGTTGTCATTGAGCAAAGCTTGGCCTGTAACACGGCTTCCATCAGACATGCCTGGTCCATCGTCCTCACATTCTGAGCTATTGGTATCTGTAGGTCCACACGTCAGTGAATTAGACGTAGCATGTTGTACAGAAATCCAACTTTTTTTTTTCTTCTTATTTTTAAACCAATTGTGTCTTGATTTTAATGTTTGCCATTTTGTAAAGACTAGGGTGAGGATAGACAAAGTGAACCAATGGGTATTCTGCTGTTTGCTACAATAAAAGACTAGATTCTGCTAGTAAGCCTTGGTGTCGTTCTTCTGCTTTGGACCTGCATTGCCATACATTAGGCTGAATTCACATGCCATGGATCAGTCCACTACATGTGGATGGGGTTTTGAGAGTTTACCCTTCTAATATATAGGGGTTGAATCCACCGCACAATCTGCAGCAAAATAAATCTGCTACAGATGTAGCAGAGCTAAACTTCATGGTTAACACTATGGCAAGAAAATGTTAAAGGGTTTCTGTCACCAGTTTTTTCGGTATGAATCAGGCTGACATTAGAGATGTGCTAATGTCACCTGATTCCAAATATATATCTGTTTTATTTATTGGTGCCCCCATTTTTATATAAAATGAACTTTTATTTTATGCTAATAAGGCTTCTAGGTGCAAGGGGCGTTACCTCTGCTCCTACAGGCTCTGTTGATTGACAGGACCAGGCAGAGAAGAAACACTTCATTCACCATAGCTTTTAAGAACCTTCAATGATGTCATGACCATGTGATCAGTCACATGGTTAGGATCACACAAACAGCCTGTCTCCTCCTAAACCATGTGACTGATCACATGGTCAATCAGATAGTGATGACCTATCCTGAGGATAGGTCATCAGTAGTAAAATCCCGGAAAACCCCTTTAAAGGGGTTTGATAACTTTTTCTTTGCATAGGTCATTGGCATCTGAGAAGGCAGTGGTGCTCACAGTAGCACTGCGGTGTTCTCGCTGCTTCCAGCAGGCCAGTGACATCACAACTGTCGCGCAGATCGGCCCCACTGACGTGAATGGGGCTGAGATGCACCCAGGCCACGTGACACAGTTGTGACATCACTGGTTTGTGGGATGCAGTGAGAATCCAGCAGTGCTACTCCCAAGTGCCGCTGCCATCTCTATAACAGCTGATACGAGTTGGGTTTCCGGGTGCTGATGACCTATCCAAAGAATGAGGTGTAGAACCCACTTTAAGCATAGTTTACAATAGCGAAGGTTTCTCATCTTGTCATTGAACCACCTGCCTAAGTCCTCTTGCACGCAACTGTATCTCCTTTGCGATCTGCAAGTTACAGATCCCCAAAATTAAGGATATGGTTCATGTGCAACCCACAATTTTTGCGGGACATAGTAACATAGTTTATAAGGCCGACAAGAGCCCTCTGTCCATCCAATTCGTCCTGTTATCCTGCAAGTAGATCCAGAGCAAAAAACCCCTGTGAGGTAGAAGACAATTTTCCCCACTTCCCCCAAATTCCTTCCTGACTCCAATCAGGCATCAGAATTACTCCCTGGATCAACGACCCCTCTCTAGTAACTATAACCTGTAATATTATTACCCTCCAGAAATACATCCAGGCCCCTCTTTTTTTTTTTTTTTTTTTTTTTCCACTGTAAAAAAAAAAAAAAGCCTATTCTTGTACATAAACTGTAAGAATAGTACTGGTTCTATAATTTGCAACACGGATGACATGTGGTTTTTGACTTATAGAAATGACTGAGTCCGCTGCTATCCACAAACAATGCAGATCGGACATGGACGTGTTCATGAGACCTAATACTGTTCACCCTTGTGCCACCAAACAGCTATGGCCCGTCAGGGCATGGTCTCCACAAGGCCGATGATGGCTTATGGCAGTATTTATTTACAGCACTTTGCTCTACCGTAGCTCTTCTGTGGGATTGGACCAGTCGGGCTAGCCTTCATTCCACATTGAGAGTAAGGCTAGTTTCACACTGGCGTTTCCTTTTTCCGTTATTGAGTTCCGTCATAGGGGTTCAACACCGGAAAAAAACGCTTCAGTTTTGCCCCCATTCATTGTCAATGGGGACAAAACTGAACTGAAGAGAATGGAGTGCTCCAAAATGTATTCCGTTCAGTTCACTTGTTCCTCCAGACCGGAGAGCAAACCGCAACATTCTGCGGTTTGCCCTCCGGTCTGGACATCTGCACCAAGATGGATCCGTCATGACCCCCAATGCAAGTCAATGGGGACAGATCAGTTCAGTGTGACACACTAGTAAACGGATCCGTCCTCCGTTGACTTTCAATGGAGTTCATGACGGATCCGTCCCAGCGATGTTTAAAGATAATACAACCGGATCCGTTCATTACGGATCCACACGGTTATATTATGAGTAACGGAAGCGTTATTGCTGAACCCTGCCGGATCCAGTAATAACGCTAATGTGAAAGAAGCCTTAGGTGCTCATGACCCTGTGGCTGGTTCTCCTTCCTTGGACCTGTCTTGGTAGGTACTGACTAGAGGTGAGCGAATGTGCTCGTAACGAGCACTGTACTGCTCGGATCCCCTGCGCTCGCATGTGTGCAGGCATCCGGCATCCTGCGAGCGCAGGGGATCTGAGCAGTACAGTGCTCATTACGAGCACGTTCGCTCAACTCTACAGTCATGGCCAAAAGTTTTGAGAATGATACAAATATTAATTTTTACAAAGTCTACTGCTTCAGTTTTTATAATGGCAATTTGCATATACTCCAGAATGTTATAAAGAGTGATCAGCTTAACAGCAATTACTTGCAAAGTCAATATTTGCCTAGAAAATGAACTTTATCCCCCAAAACACATTTCAACATCATTGCAGCCCTGCCTTAAAAGGACCAGCTAACATCGTTTCAGTGATTGCTCCATTAACACAGGTGTGGGTGTTGATGAGGACAGGGCTGGAGATCAATCTGTAAGAATGACACCACTGGACACTTTAAAAGGAGGCTGGTGCTTGGCATCATTGTTTCTCTTCTGTTAACCATGGTTATCTCTAAAGAAACACGTGCAGTCATCATTGCACTGCACAAAAATAGCCTAACAGGGAAGAGTATCGCAGCTAAAAAGATTGCATCCTGAAACCATTCATGTGTGGGGTTGCTTCTCAGCCAAGGGAATCGGCTCTCTCACAGTCTTGCCTAAAAACACAGCCATGAATAAAGAATGGTACCAGAATGTCCTCCGAGAGCAACTTCTCCCAACCGTCCAAGAGCAGTTTGGCGATCAACAACGCCTTTTCCAGCATGATGGAGCACCTTGCCATAAAGCAAAGGTGATAACTAAATGGCTCAGGGAACAAAACATAGAGATTTTGGGTCCATGGCCTGGAAACTCCCCAGATCTTAATCCCATTGAGAACTTGTGGTCAATCATCAAGAGACGGGTGGACAAACAAAAACCTACAAATTCTGACAAAATGCAAGCATTGATTGTGCAAGAATGGACTGCTATCAGTCAGGATTTGGTCCAGAAGTTGATTGAGAGCATGCCAGGGAGAATTGCAGAGGTCCTGAAGAAGAAGGGTCAACACTGCAAATATTGACTTGCTGCATTAACTCATTCTAACTGTCAATATAAGCTTTTGTTACTCATAATATGATTGTAATTATATTTCTGTATGTGATAAAAACATCTGACAAACACACATAAAAACCAGAGGGCAGCAGATCACGTGAAAATATAATATTTGTGTCATTCTCAAAACTTTTGGCCATGACTGTAGTACTGACCACTGCAAACCAGGCATCTAGACATCACAATTTGGCCCTTGTCACAGTCGCTCCGATCCTCACCCTTGCTTGTTTTTCCTGCTTCCAACACATCAACCTCAAAGATCTGACTGTTCACTTGCAGCCAAATACATCCCACCATTTGACAGGAGTCATTGTTCCGAGATAATCCATGTCATTCACTTCACCTGTCTTTTGGCTGGGGTTGGTGTACCATGTAGGAAGGCTATAGCGGTTTTCTACACACTGCCTCAACCTCCTCTGCAAGTACAGGTGAAGCACATGATTTGTATCTGCCATACCTGTACTTAGGGAGGAAGCATGGCAAGGCATGGTAAAGCGCTGCGGTTTTGCTGCGTGGTTCTGAGGCCACTGGCACACTACCCCTCTGCAGTTATGTGAAATCCCAGCCTTAAAGGGGTTAAGGTAAAAAAAAAAAATAATTAATCTGAGATCAGTTAGTACATAATCTTTTTCTAACAAGGCTTTGAGCAGTCCTGTACCTCACATGGATCCAGAGATCTCCCCATTCATTGCTCTGCTAGATTTATATCAAGGTGACAGCTTGAGTGTGTCCTTTCTGCTGCAGCTCTCACTGTCACAGCTCAGGGGCCTGACCTTTCTGCTACAGCTCTCTCCCTATTACAGCTCAGCAGGCGTGTCATTTCCGCTGCAGTTCTCTCCGTGTATGGTCTAATGCACACAACCGTACCTGTTTTGCAGTTCTCAAATTGCGGATCTGCAATATCGATGCAATCCATATGCTATCTGCATTTTAGTGGCAGACCCATTGTTTTCAATGGATTTGCGGTCCACATTTTGCGGACATGTTCTATATTTTTGCAGATCCGTGTGCTTTCTACATGCATATGTCCGTTCCACAAAAAGATAGAACATGTCCTATACCTGTCTGCAACATGGACCGCAAAACGGATACAGTCATTTGCAAGGGGCTGAACTGTCACAGCCTCAGGACTCATGCACACGAACGTGTGTTGGCCAGGCCCATGCTGCGGACCGTAAATTGCGATCTGCAATGCACAGGCACCAACCGTAGGGCCACCGTATGCGGACGCAGTACCCATTCAAGGAAATGGGTCCACATCCGTGATGCGGCGCACAAACGACATGTGTCTGTATATTGCGGGCCGCAATACGGGCACTGGCCGACAACTGTCGTGTGCACGAGCCCTCAGAAAGTAGATATGGTTGGTGGCAATTGAAGGATGGAACTGAGCATGTGCGGCCATCTCAGTGAGGTGGATGGACAAATAAGAAAAAAACAGCAGGTGGCGCTATACAGATTTTATTTAATAGTTCAGTGTCTACACTAAATTTTTAATTACATGCAATTACAAAAGTATTTAGATCCAGGAGCTGGTTTAAAAACTGCTGAATATTTTTTGCGGGACAACCCCTTTAATGTTATGGCTGATCAGTGTATAGGTCCGCAGAATTCCTGCTGACGTTGGCTTCGTGAAGAAAAAAAAACAACTATGAAATCCAAAAATATTAAGTCATAGTAATGAAACTAAAATGAAACTGAGCCAGGTTTGGCTTCCTGTTATGCTGGCACTGGTACATGAGTGTGGGAGAGATTAGATTGTGAGCTTCTGGGGACAGCGTTGTGTAATACTGTATGTTTGTGCCTCAAGCAGATAGAAATTACCGTAATAGAGCGACCTTACTGCAGTGACGGAGGAAATCCTAATGACCCCCAAAATAATTCAGAGAACGTTACCACGGGATCCGTGTAATGTGAACCATTAACCAGGAACACGACTTCAGAGCCTCGTACAGAACAGAGGACACAAGCTGCTTCTACTGCAGTTATGTCACCATTTGTGACTTTTAGCAGGGGCACTTACAGGAAATGTGCATCTCTGTGCTGAAGGCTGTGAATAGGAATCCTGACAGCAAGCAGAGGTCTTTGAAGAGGACCTTTCACCACTCCTGACATGCCTGTTTTAATCGTTTCAAGCATTCCTCATGTAATAACAATTCTGGAACATCTATTCTTATGTCTGTATGTTGTGCCATTCCTTTATTATTTGCACTAGAAGTTATGAATGAATTGCTATTTGTCTTCAGTAAAGGAACAGAGGGGAGGTAACAAGTTGGGGGTGTGTCCCTGCACAGTCTGAACATGACAGCACTGATTGGCTAGAGTCAGACTGTGCAGGGACACACCCCCAACTGGTCACCTCCCCTCTGTTCCTTTACTGAAGGCAAATAGCAATTCATTCATAACTTCTAGTGCAAATAATAAAGGAATGGCACAACATAGAGACATAAGAATAGATGTTCCAGACTTGTTATTACATGGGGAATGCATGGAGTTATTAAAACAGACATGTCAGGAGTGGTGAAAGGTCCTCTTTAAAATGGTGAGACAAAGGATATTGGAGCTTTTCACAATCCAGTGATTATAGAGAACTTCTCTGAGGGCAGCATAAAGTATTGACAGACAAGCCGATTCCAGCGATGGAGCACTTTTTTTTACATTTTATGTAGTTTTTTATGGTACTACTGTAACCATTGTCTACAGTGCATTTTGATATTGAATATGTCCAATTTGGGGTAATGATAACCCCTTAAAGTGGGTTTCCGTTTGATACAGATGACCTAGCCTCTGTTTAGCTCATCAGTATCTGATCGACACCTGGGTCCCTCGCTGATCAGCTGTTTGAGGAGGCCGTGGTGCTCTGGTGAGTCCCGCAGCCTTCTCGCAGTGACATCACGTTCATCAGTCACATGGCCTAGACGCAATTCAGTGAATGGGACTGTGCTGTGATACCAAGGACTGCCACTATACAATAGACGGTGCTTTGTTTGGCGAGCTGTGAGAAGGCTAGTCTCCTCAAACAGCTGATCGGCAGGGGTATCGGGTGTCGGACCACCACCAATCAGATACTGATGACTTATCCTGAGGATAAGGGAAGGTAATTATTAATTTATTTTTCCATTTATTTATTTGTTTTACTTTTTTCTTATTTTTATAGACTTTTTGTTATTTCTTTTTTACACTATGCTTTTCCACTGGAACTGGGACCGTACAGCAGCTCTAGATGCTGCAGAAATCCATACAAGTGACAATAATCAAACTTAGACCTAGCAGAAGCATCCTTTTACCGACAACTCTGTGTTCATGTGACCAGTCACATGACCACCAGGTCCAATAGAAGCAGCAGTAAGTGCTGCTGTATTTATTCTATACAGTGTGTTCATTGAGCGATGTGTATATGAAAATAGAGAAGTGGTGGAAACAGTCCAAATGGGGTTTTCTGGGTGATTAGGACTAATGAACTATCCTACTCGATCGGTGGGGGTCCAACGCCCTGCAACCCCATCGATCAGCTGGACCATGCCTGCACCATGGCTCCTTGGCATACTTGAACAGGACTGAGCTGCTCTCAGGCCATGTAGCCGATGACATAATAGGCTTGCACGAACGCAAATAGTGGTCCGCAATGCACACTCACTGGCCATGTGCACTCGGTGCTGCGGATGCAGACCCATTGACTTGAATGGGTACGCAATCCACAAGATATCACAGAAGACATGTCTTAGCCCAAAAGCCCACAGAAGCGTTCATAGTGATCTGTGCTTCCGTTCCTATGACACTAGCTGACCTGTTACATGTGCACTTGGCAGCTGAAGACATCTGTGTTGGTCCCATGTTCATATGTGTCCTGATTACTGAGAAAAATGATGTTTTAATATATGCAAATGAGCCTCTAGGAGCAACGGGGGCGTTACCATTACACCTAGAGGCTCTGCTCTCTCTGCAACTTCTGCGCCCTTTGCACTCTGATTGACAGCACCAGGTGCCATATTTATGCCGCCTGACCCTGTCAATCAAAGAGCAGAGGGCGCGGCCTTTGCAGAGAAAGCAGAGCCTCTAGGTGTAAAAGCAACGCCTGCAATGCTCCAAGTTTTCTCAGCAATGTGGACACATATGAACATGGGACCAACACAGATTCCTTCAGCTGCCAAGAGCACATGTAACAGGTCAGCCGGTGTCATAGGTACAGAACTGCTGACAGATGCCCTGTAATGAGGGCAGAGTTCACAATGCAGATGTGAACCCGGCCTAATCCAGCAATTTTACCAAAGAAGCGGCCTTGATTGGTTGGATGTGAGTCTGATGCTTTGTACGTTGAGTCTAGTTACAACTTACAGTGAGTCAGAAAAGACCATTGTCTGTTGAAAATATTGCATCCTGAGGAATCAACTGTAATTCATTCATAACTTCTAGGAGAAATAATAAAGGAACGGCACATGATAGTCATAAGAACTGATGGTCCCAGAATTGGGGAATGTAAATACAAGTAGTTACTAAAACAGACATGTCAGGAGAAGTCAGCCACAAAGCTTGGTCAGGTGGACATACCTAAGATAGTCATGGTATTTCATGTAAAGCTTCTTAAAGCGTGGCACACGCCACACGTATCTGCCAAAGATTTTAGAAGTATGTTTGTGGAATGGGTGGGAGTCCCTGGATTTTAGCCTGGTCAGGAATTTCCCCTGAAGGCGGCAACAGTGTGATCCGGAGATCTGACAACAGCTGGATACAGCCGCTGACTTCACTCCATAAAACGTCCTGCCCCCCCCTGTCCCTGCGCCTACACACCTGGGAGCGGTATATAACACACCTGAGGAGGGGCCGCACGTGGAGGAGGCGACTTCCAGGAACACAGGTGAGATGTCGGCTCGGGATCCTCCAGCCTCAGATGTGGTCCTCACAGTCATTATCTAAAAGGTAAGTCCTAAACGGGCAGTATGTAGGGTGCGGTCAGGTTCCAGTGTAGGAGCGCAGCATATTTAGTGTCCAGGCTCGGTGAGCAGTGTTTACAGCTCTTCTCCATGTCTCGATGTTGTATTTAGGACCTAGGGTAAGAACTGATCCTAGTCCTAGATCCCACTCCAGATGTGCTGAATACTACAACTCCCAGAATCCTCCTTTCACTTTAATGTGAGTTACTACAACAGCCCAGTAAGTGTGCATGCTGGGAGTTGTAGTTTCACGGCAGATGAAGTACTGAAGGTGCTGAGACCCCTGTCCTAAACCATTCCTAACACCTAGGACAAACAGTCCTCAGTGGGTGCAGAGCTAGAAATGCTCCAGTCTCCTCTCCACAAAGGATCAAGTTATAAAAAAAAAAGTCCTGGACGCTGCTGTCATCTTACAACAATCTATAAAAAGTCTCAGCCAGATGGGAGTGACGGACGTGCAGATTGCTATCTGAGACTGAGGACGAGCCCTTTTCATGGGGGTGCACGTCACAGCAGACCTGGATGTAATTGTGAGTAATCCACGGCTAATCTCATTATAGCTGCTCCTAGACAATGGCATCAGACGGGAGAGACGCTCCTCCAGGTATGTGAATAATGGCTGGAATCGTAGCTGAAGTGTACTGTACGCAGTGTGGGGCTGGGGCTTCCTTGGTCCCACCAGAGGAGATGATCCCAGCGGACCCCTGATAACGCCTGAGAAGTTTGATCCCAGGGGACCCCTGATAAAGCAGAACATGTCATATCCATTGAATACATTATTGATAAGATTTGATAGGTTATTGTGAATGACCCCATAAGAAAGAGCAGCAAGCGACTGGCTCCAAGGTCATCTCCAGATGGGGTTGTCTTCTGCTAGATCTTTGGGGGTTCCTCTGCTGGTGAGCGGAGGCCACAGTGGAATCCGTCCACTACTCAGTGAACTCTGCACAGATCGTGGTCTTCAGGGCCAAAAATGGGGGAACTGTGTCTAGGTTGGGTTTTGCCAAATGGGTGTTGTGGAGGTAAGAACTAGGCAGCAACGGGAGGACAACTCCAGTGAGGGTTATAATGGGAGCCATGATATAACGTATAGAACTACTCAGTGGCGTAACTACAACTAACTGGGCCCCACAGCAAATTTTTGAATGGGGCCCCCCCAGAAACTTCCTTGCAACCCCGAACTCACATGCAACCCTCACTCTTGTAGCTAGTCAAGACTGAGCTCTCCCAGACAAGGCCTGACAGCCGCTCCATCCGCTTTCTATAGTGTCACTGTATATAATGTCATTGTATAATACTGTTGAGGGGGGCCTGACAAAATCTTCTAGTCTCCCTCCTGAGGGGGCCCCTTGTGGGTCTGGGCCCCAAAGCAGCTGCTTCCCCTGCTTCCCCTATTGCTACGTCCCTGGAACTACTTAACGGTGTTGTCTCACTTTCACAAGTGGCATTTATCATGTAGAGAAAGTTAATACAAGACACTTACTAATGTATTATGATTGTCCATATTGCTTCCTTTGCTGGCTGGATTCATTTCTCCATCACATTATACACGGCTCATTTCCATGGTTACGACCACCCTGCAATCCATCAGCGGTGGTCGTGCTTGGACACTATAGGAAAAAATATGGCGGCCTCTCTGGTGGAGCGTACATAGGCTGGTGCCTTTTTCTATATTGTGCAAGCACGACCACCTCTTCTGGATTGCAGGGTGGTTGTAACCATAGTGTGAGGAAAAATGAATCCAGCCAGCAAAGGAGGCAATATGGAGAATCACAATAAATTAGTGACTTGTATTAACTTCCTCTACATGACAAATGCTATTTGATAAAGTGAGACAAGCCCTTTAAAGAGAGAATGGGGGCGTGTCAAACTACAACTTGCCTGGATCTGCTGTGCTTATACCTAACAGAGTAACTTTAAACAGATTAAGACATGAAGAAGTCACGTCAAGAGGCCTCGTCGAGTGGAACGTGCCCAAGGACTCGGGTCATAACTAAGTTTACAGAGGTAGGTAAATAGGTTTTGTCTGAGCAGATACAGGGATGCTGTTGTATAGTCTATACTGTATAAATTGCCCATTATTTGCACATAGACATCAAAGGAGGTTGCTAGGATGATGGAGTCCCCTAGAGGAGCCGCATGTGTCATCATCTCCTCCCCAAGGATAGACACCATAGCTCCAAAAGGTGTTACTGCAGAGCACAACCAGAATGATAGTCAAGCATCAATCCATACTGGATTAAATGTCTAAATGGCACAAGTACACATCTACCATCTACAAACCATGAAAAGGTGTGGCAATAAAACCTATTTTATACTCCAGAGCTGCACTCACTATTCTGCTGATGCAGTCACTGTGTACATACATTACCTATCCTGTACTGATCCTGAGTTACATCCTGTATTATACTCCAGAGCTGCACTCACTATTCTGCTGGTGCAGTCACTGTGTACATACATTACCTATCCTGTACTGATCCTGAGTTACATCCTGTATTATACTCCAGAGCTGCACTCACTATTCTGCTGGTGCAGTCACTGTGTACATACATTACTTATCCTGTACTGATCCTGAGTTACATCCTGTATTATACTCCAGAGCTGCACTCACTATTCTGCTGGTGGAGTCACTGTGTACATACATTACATTACTTATCATGTACTGATCCTGATTTACATCCTGTATTATACTCCACAGCTGTACTCACTATTCTGCTGGTGCAGTCACTGTGTACATACTTCACATTACCTATCCAGTACTGATCCTGAGTTACTTCCGGTATTATACTCCAGAGATGCACTCACTATTCTGCTGGTGGAGTCACTGTGTACATACATTACATTACTTATCCTGTACTGATCCTGAGTTACATCCTGTATTATACTCCAGAGCTGCACTCTCTATTCTGCTGGTGGAGTCACTGTGTACATACATTATTTATCCTGTACTGATCCTGAGTTACATCCTGTATTATACTGCGGAGCTGCACTCAGTATTCTGCCAGTGGATTCCCAGTATATCTACATTTTTTTTCCTGTAACCCCCCCCCCCCCCCTCTAACTTCTTTGTTGTTTCTCTTTATCAGTATGTCGGCTCATTTGCAGTAAAAGAAGCAGACTCCAGGAGGAGAGTGTGGATCATAGAGGAACAGATGCGCGTCCTGAAGGTCAGTAAGGAATGAGATAAACCCCAAGAGCAACTCAGACATGGTGAAATATTCACTGACTTCTCTGTTCACGTGGACGGCTCTGTGAGGTGAAGAGGGGGCAGCCGACCCCTGGGTTCAAGCACGCAGCTCACTGTCATCTACACTGCAGCCAGGCTGGCATTAGGGACGGTCATTCTCAATAAATTATACCTTGTATCAGCTCCGCATCACTGACAAAGGATGTAATGACTGTGATGGGGGGGGGTATAATACCAATGGCTGCATTATCAAGAGTTACACCACCGTTATATACAGTCACACTCTGCCTGTGTTAGTTTTCAATGTAGTGCTGGCACGCCATCCACGAACCAGGAAGTTCAGGATGAACGCTCTATAGGCTGTTATACAGTAAATGGAATACAGTGACAGGTTTCCTCTCTTGAATGTAAAGCTGACGTCTGTTCCTCCACAGGACTGCCCCAGACGAAGAGCGGTGATCTTGAAGTTCTGCCTTCAGGGAGTAAAGATGTACGATGCAGATGGAGAGGTAGAGAAAGACAAATATCTGTTCTGAGCCTCAGTATTCGTTGTCTAGGGCAACCAGAATTTGGTTTTCAAAAAGGAGGACACTTGGGGTGGGATGGGTGACCCCGAATCAATTCACACTCACCCTACCTGCAGTCACAGGTATACCAAATGTAAATCCAGTGACGTCTCCACTGATTTTAGTTTTTCAATTTCCTTTTCTTCTCCATCTGGTCCAGACCATCAGATGTCTTTGGTCAGGGGTTTACTACCGCCTCTGCTAAGGGCAGCATGGTGGCTCAGTGGTTAGCACTGGTACCTTGCAGTGCTGGGGTCCTGGGTTTGAATCCAACCAAGGACAACATCTGCATGGAGTCTGAATGTTCTCCCCGTGTTTGCATGGGTTCTCTGGTTTCCTCCCACACTCCAAAGAAACCCCAAATTTATACAGACCCCCCAGATCAGACCTCCAAACTCATGTGCCCCCTTATAACCCCATTCCTTTAAATGTAGGCCTCAGATCAGACCCCAATTTAATGTGGCTCCCTAAAACTGCCTCCCCACTATTCCTTAAATCAGATCTCAGATCAGACGCCTAATTCATGTGACCCCCCCCCCAAATCATCAGACCCCTAAAGACCTCACATCAGACCCCAAAGTCCTGACTCTGTACTAGCAGCTGTCACAGTGCAGCTGCTAGGAGAAGACAAGGGAGTGGTGAGCAGGGCTGCCATCAGGAATTTCGGGGCCCCTTACAGGCAAATTTCGCAGGCCCCCCCTTCCCCCCTTTCGGGTAAACTTTACAGATTGCAAAATGGCTAACCTTTTTTTCTTAACAAGTCGCATCATTGTGTGTATTATCTCTGTACAGTGACATCACTGTGTGTATTATCCCTGTACGGTGACATCACTGTGTTTATTATCCCTGTACGGTGACATCACTGTGTTTATTATCCCTGTACGGTGACATCACTGTGTGTATTATCCCTGTACAGTGACATCACTGTGTTTATTATCCCTGTACAGTGACATCTCTGTGTTTATTATCTCTGTACAGTGACATCACTGTGTTTATTATCTCTGTACTGTGACATCACTGTGTTTATTATCTCTGTACTGTGACATCACTGTGTTTGTTATCCCTGTATGGTGACATCACTGTGTTTATTATCCCTGTACAGTGACATCGCTGTGTGTATTATCCCAGTGCAGGAAGAGGTAAGTGGTCTGTGTTTGTGTGTTTGT
Organism: Rhinella marina; assembly: GCA_900303285.1. NCBI lineage: Eukaryota > Metazoa > Chordata > Amphibia > Anura > Bufonidae > Rhinella > Rhinella marina. The sequence goes on from ONZH01027101.1 coordinate 341,096, forward strand.
TTTCTATTTTTCAGGATCGTGAATGCAGAGGACTACGTCGGATTCGGTGGACTACGTCGGACCAGCTTTTTTTTTTTTCATAAAATGGTCAAACAGGGGTCTGGGGAGTGTTTATTTCAATAAAATGTTTTATACTTGTGTGTGTATTTTTTTTTACAATACTACAGTTTTAGTAATCACAGCTATCTACAGACGGCCCTGATTACTAATACTGGGCTTAGTGCTTGCCGGTATGGCAGGCCAGCACTAACCCCAACATTATTACCTCGGCACCCACCGCCACCAGGGGTGCTGGGAAGAGCCGGGTACCCGCAGGACCGGACCTTCAAAATTGAGGGTCTGGCTCTGGGGCGGCTGCAGGCTGGTACCATTAGGCTGGGAAGGGCCAATAACCGTGTCCCTTCCCACCCTGGTAGTGCCAGGCTGCCGCTGCTGGTTGTATCTGGCTGGAGAAAGAAAAAAGGGGGGGACCCCATGCCATTTTTTTACAAAAATAATTAAATAATTAAAAAAAAAATGGCGTGGGGTCCCCCCCTTTTTTCATTTTCCAGCCCAGATACAACCAGCAGCAGCAGCCTGGCACTACCAGGGTGGGAAGGGACACGGTTATTGGCCCTTCCCAGCCTAATGGTACCAGCCTGCAGCCGCCCCAGAGCCAGACCCTCAATTTTGAAGGTCCGGTCCTGCGGGTACCCGGCTCTTCCCGGCACCCCTGGTGGCGGTGGGTGCCGAGGTAATAATGTTGGGGTTAGTGCTGGCCTGCCATACCGGCAAGCACTAAGCCCAGTATTAGTAATAAGGGCCGTCTGTAGATAGCCGTAATTACTAAAACTGTAGTATTGGGAAAAAAAAATACACACACAAGTATAAAACATTTTATTGAAATAAACACTCCCCCAGACCCCTGTTTGACCATTTTATTAAAAAAAAGCTGGTCCGGCGTAGTCCACCGAATCCGACGTAGTCCTCTGCATTCACGACCCTGAAAAATAGAAAACAAACACACAAACACAGACCACTTACCTCTTCCTGCACTGGATAATACACACAGCGATGTCACTGTACAGAGATAATAAACACAGTGATGTCACCGTACAGAGATAATAAACACAGTGATGTCACTGTACAGGGATAATAAACATAGTGATGTCACAGTACAGGGATAATAAACACAGTGATGTCACCGTACAGAGATAATACACACAGCGATGTCACTGTACAGGGATAATAAACATAGTGATGTCACAGTACAGGGATAATAAACACAGTGATGTCACAGTACAGAGATAATACACACAGTGATGTCACTGTACAGGGATAATACACACAGTGATGTCACAGTACAGAGATAATAAACACAGCGATGTCACTGTACAGGGATAATACACACAGCGATGTCACCGTACAGGGATAATAAACACAGTGATGTCACCGTACAGAGATAATAAACACAGTGATGTCACAGTATAGAGATAATAAAACACAGTGATGTCACAGTACAGAGATAATAAACACCAGTGATGTCACAGTACAGGGATAATAAACACAGTGATGTCACAGTACAGAGATAATAAACACCAGTGATGTCACTGTACAGGGATAATAAACACAGTGATGTCACAGTACAGGGATAATAAACACCAGTGATGTCACAGTACAGGGATAATAAACACAGTGATGTCACAGTACAGAGATAATAAACACAATGATGTCACCGTACAGAGATAATAAACACAGTGATGTCACAGTACAGGGATCGGCGTCTCGTGGCCCAATCAGACCCTCAGATCAGCGTCTCGTGCCCCCATCAGACCTCAGGTCGGCGTATCGTGCCCCCATCAGACCTCGGGTCAGCGTCTTGAGCCCCCATCAGACCTCAAATAGCGTCTTGTGCCCCTATCAGACCTCAGGTCAGTTTAATGTGCCCCATCAGACCTCAGGTCAGCTCTTGTGCCCCATCAGACCTCAGGTCAGCGTCTTGTGCCCCATCAGACCTCAGGTCAGCGTCTTGTGCCCCATCAGACCTCAGGTCAGCTCTTGTGCCCCCATCAGACCTCAGATTAGGGTCTTGTGCCCCATCAGACCTCAGATCAGCGTCTTGTGCCCCCATCAGACCTCAGGTCAGCTTAATGTGCCCCATCAGACCTCAGGTCAGTTTAATGTGCCCCATCAGACCTCAGGTCAGTTTAATGTGCCCCATCAGACCTCAGGTCAGTTTAATGTGCCCCATCAGACCTCAGGTCAGCTCTTGTGCCCCATCAGACCTCAGGTCAGCGTCTTGTGCCCCCATCAGACCTCAGATTAGGGTCTTGTGCCCCATCAGACCTCAGATCAGCGTCTTGTGCCCCCATCAGACCTCAGGTCAGCTTAATGTGCCCCATCAGACCTCAGGTCAGCTTAATGTGCCCCCATCAGACCTCAGATCGGCTTAATGTGCCCCATCAGACCTCAGGTCAGCTCTTGTGCCCCCATCAGACATCAGATCAGGGTCTTGTGCCCCATCAGACCTCAGGTCAGCTTAATGTGCCCCATCAGACCTCAGGTCAGCTCTTGTGCCCCCATCCATCAGACCTCAGGTCAGCAATTTCTGCCCCCATCAGACCTCAGGTCAGCCATTTCTGCCCCCATCAGACCTCAGGTCAGCCAAACCACCCCCCCCCCCGGGGGCCCCAGCCACAAAAAATACTTACAAAAAGCTGCTCCGGTCTTCTTCTCCTTCTCCTGCGCGCGCCTTCTTCTCCTGCAGTGTGTGATCCCGCGAGACCTGTGACCCAGCGCTGGATCTCGCGGGATCACACAGCCAGCCCAGGAGGAAGCGCGCAGCCAGGAGTCGGAGACCGAAGCCAGCGGCAGGGTAAGTATTAAAGAACTGTGCGCATTGCGCACTTAGCCAGCGGCCCCCGGCGCCTCCACTCATTATCGTGCGGCACAGACCGCACAGTCTGCGGCCCACCGGCCGGGCCCCCCCCCAGTGTCCTAGAGTCCGGGCCCCATAGGGCAGTACCAGTTGTACTGCCCTATCGGCGGCCCTGGTGGTGAGTAATACCAGCACTACACTCACCGCTCACTGTGGCTCCCAGCTCCTGTGTAACATAGAAACATAGTTTATAAGGCGGAAAAAAGACATCTGTCCATCCAGTTCGACCTGTTTTCCTACAAGTTCCTACTAATAAGTGATTCCTCAATGGAAGCGCTCATTAGTAATAATGACGCCCCCTTCCCCCCCCCCCCATCTTGAGAATCCCAGACATTTTAATACAATAAAAAATACCAGTCACAGAGTTTTTTTATGTCCCAAAAAGAGGACATGATTGGGAAAAGGAGGACGGATGTCACCCTATAGTTGTCCAGGTGGTAATACTCCTACCATCTCCACATTCTGCAGGTACCAGTTTCTACCCTGGTGATAACCCATCAGTATTGTCCATGTCATTTTACCATCATCATCTTCCTCCATGCAGACGCTGCTCATGGCTCACGCTCTCCGGAGGATCCAGTATACCACATGTAGGCCTGAAGACAGTCAGTTTGCTTTTGTGTCACGTAACCCACATGGCCAACCAAACCACCTGTTCTGCCACCTGTTTGTGGGCAGCCAGCCCAGCGAGGTAATCCTGGATTTTATTTAGTTCATTGACGGCAATGGTTAGCCCCCATGCTGTGTGGATGGGCACATGGAATGCATTGCTTGTGTCATGTCCCAGTAACTGAGTCTCTTCCCCCTGCGCAGGCTCAGGTGATGAACCTCCTGCTCTGCCGCTCCTTCCAGCTCCAGTACCTGGCAATACACCCCGAGGTTGGTGACCAGAAGGCCCCGGCGTCCAGTCCTGCCAAGGTGCAGAGAAGGGGGATCAGCGGTGCCTTTGTGAGGAAGCCTCTGGATCCTGAGGAGGTGTCTCAGAATGTGAATGCCTTGGTGTCCTTCAGAAGACTTCTAGTGACTGAGGAGGTGAAGAACGGCAGCAAACAGGTAAGACCCTGGAATCTGCCAAATTCTACCTGGACTCAGTGAAAGTGAAACCGTGCATCTGCCTCCATACTAGCTGTGCCCAGGACTAGATAATTCATTATAGGCTGCTCCACAAGTACAAGGAGGGAGTATGGTTCAACAAACTACCATCCTCATCATCCGTCTATATAATAGTCTACTCCCACCCTCACTATCCACCTATATGTTTATTCCCACCCTCATCATCCATCTACATGACTATTCCCACCCTCATCATCTGTCTATATAAGCCTACTCATATCCTCATCATCCATCTATGTAATAGTCTACTCTCACCCTCATCATCCGTCTATATAACAGTTTTTTCCCACCCTCATAATCAGTCTATATAAGTCTACTCCCACCCTCATCATCCGTCTATATAACAGGTTTTTCCCACCCTTATCATCCATCTATAAAAGACTACTCACATCCTCATCATCCATCTATGTAATAGTCTACTCTCACCCTCATCATCCATCTCTATAACAGTGTAATTCCCAACCTCATCATCCATTTATATGACTATTCCCACTCTCATCATTCATCTATATAAGACTATTCCCACCATCATCATCTATATAATAGTCTACTCTCACCCTCATCATCCATCTGTATAACTGTGTACTCCCACCCTCATCATCTATCTTTATATAACAAATGGGTTGTCCAAGATAATATTTTTTACTTTTGAAAGGCATTCAGGACACGGATAGGACTGTTCTATAGACGGCCGGACGTTCTGTGTCGGTATTTGTGTTTTGCGGATCCGCGATTTGCGGGCTGCAAAAACGCAATGGCCATGTGCATGAGCCCTTCTTCACATAGTTCTGGTCTTCAGCTGTGACCGACACTCTGACTCTCCAACGAACACAGATTTATCAAAACTGGTGTAAAAGAAAACTGCCTTTTGCATATAGCAACCAATCAGATTCCACCTTTCATTTTTTTAGAGAGCCTTTAGAAAATGGAAGGTGAACTCTGATTGGTTGCTATGAGCATCTAAGCCAGTTTTCCTTTACACCAATTTTGATAAATCTCCATCCCCAGTCAGGGGTGTAGCTAAAGGCTCATGGGTCCTGGTGCAAGAGTTCATCTTGGGCCCCCCTTCCTTTAGTGCTCTTTGTGTCTTCTTATGCGGCACAAGGGTCTTTGGGCCCCCTCAGGCTCCTGGGCCCGGTAGCGACTGCTACCTCTGCAGCCCCTATAGCTACGCCCCTGTCCCCAGTGTCTTATGGGTGGGCAGAAAGTCAGTTTCTGTGATTACTTACACTGAGGCTCCCATAGGAAGGAATGGAGAAATTGACTTCCTGTCCCTACATAAGACACTGTGTCAGCTGGAGAGTCAGAGTGCTTCTTTACACTATTGAGGCCTGTGATTGGCTGCAGCAGTTACGTAATCAGGTGCCTGAAAGTACATGGAAAAGCTCCCAGACTTTAAATCTTCACTGGATAAGGCTACTTTCACATCTGCGTTTTTTGCTGGATCTGTCATGGATCAGCAAAAACGCTATAGTTACTGATAATACAACCATCTGCATCCGTTATGAACAGATCTAGTTGTATCAACTTTAACATAGCCAAGATGGATCCTTTATGAACTCCATTGAAAGTCAGTGGGGATGGATCCATTTTCTATTGTGTCTGATTGTGTCAGAGAAAACAGATCCTTCCCATTGACTTGCATTGTGGGTCATGACGGATCCGTCTTGCTCCACATCCCAGGACGGAAAGCAAACCACAGCTCGCTGCTGTTTGCTCTCCGCTATGAGAATGCAACCAAACAAAAACGCAATGTATTTTGGAGCATTCAGTTCTGTTCAGTTACGTTTTGTCCCCATTGACAATGAAACGGAAAACTTTTTTTTCCGGTATTGAGACTCTATGATGGAACTCAATACCGGAAAATATTAACGCTAATGTAAAAGTAGCCTAAGCCCTTTCATCACTGTGTTTGGAGTGGTGAGGAAGAAGGTTGTGAAGCCCCTGTCTATTACATTTTTTTTACCAAATATTGCAAGATACCCATCTATCCGGCTGCTGGGCTTCATTGCGTTTACATGAGCGACAAATCATTTTGGCGTCAGTATTACTTTGTATTTTATTTGAATTATTATTATTTTCCTCTTTCATAAACAGAAAGTTTTCTTCCTCAGAGTGAAGCTCCCATCATCGTGCCAAGAAGCTCTTCAATAGAGTCTTCGTATTGCTCCCCCACCCTGGTCCGTAAGAAGGCAATACGCAGCAAAGTCCTTCGCTCTGGGGCGTATCGCTGCCCAAAGTCCGAGCCCCCTGCCCAGGAGAGAAGAGCAAAAGGTAGGCACTGCCCACTTCTCTACCAGGTAGGGTCTGAACCAAACCTTTACATAAGGGCTCATGCACACGAACGTGTGTCGCCCGTTCCGTGCATTGGGGACAGCAAAGGTTGGGAGGAGCTATAAACTAGCTGGGTGTTGTTTCCTTTATTGCGCCTATCTTCAGTTTTGTGCTGTGGTCACATGACCATGTCCATGCAACTTTCTTATTTTCTGTGATGTTATGTCCATGGGCAGAGCAGTGATAGGGGATTGTCTATGTAACTAGCTGGAGGGAGGAGCTATAAACTAGCTGGGCATTGTTAGGGCAGTGATAGGGGAGTGTCTATGTAACTAGCTGGGTGGGAGGAGCTATAAACTAGCTGGGTGTTGTTAGGGGCAATGATAGGGGAGTGTGTATGTAACTATCTGGTGGGAGGAGCTATAAACTAGCTGGAGGTTGTTAGGGGCAATGATAGGGGAGTGTCTATGTAACTATCTGGTGGGAGGAGCTATTAACTAGCTGGGTGTTAGGGGCAGTGATAGGGGAGTGTCTATGTAACTATCTGGTGGGAGGAGCTATAAACTAGCTGGGTGTTGTTAGGGGCAATGATAGAGGAGTGTCTATGTAACCAGCTGGTGGGAGGAGCTATAAACTAGCTGGGTGTTGTTAGGGGCAATGATAGGGGAGTGTCTATGTAACTATCTGGTGGGAGGAGCTATAAACTAGCTGGGTGTTGTTAGGGACGGTGATAGGGGAGTGTCTATGTAACTAGCTGGTGGGAGGAGCTATAAACTAGCTGGGCGTTGTTAGGGGCGGTGATAGGGGAGTGTCTATGTAACTAGCTGGTGGGAGGAGCTATAAACTAGCTGGGCGGTGATAGGGGAGTGTCTATGTAACTAGCTGGTGGGAGGAGCTATAAACTAGCTGGGCGTTGTTAGGGGCGGGGATAGGGGAGTGTCTATGTAACTAGCTGGTGGGAGGAGCTATAAACTAGCTGGGCGTTGTTAGGGGCAGTGATAGGGGAGTGTCTATGTAACTAGCTGGTGGGAGGAGCTATAAACTAGCTGGGTGTTGTTAGGGGCAGTGATAGGGGAGTGTCTATGTAACTAGCTGGTGGGAGGAGCTATAAACTAGCTGGGTGTTGTTAGGGGCAGTGATAGGGGACTGTCTATGTAACTATCTGGTGGGGGAGCTATAAACTAGCTGGGTGTTGTTAGGGGCAATGCTAGGGAAGTGTCTATGTAACTAGCTGAGTAGGAGGAGCCATAAACTAGCTGGTTGTTGTTAGGGGCAGTGATAGGGGAGTGTCTAAGTAACTTGTTGGGTGGGATGAGCTATAAACTAGTTGGGTGTTGTTAGGGGGAAGTGATAGGGAAGTGTCTATGTAACTAATGGGTGGGAGGAGCTATAAACCAGGTGGGTGTTGTTAGGGGCAGTGATAGGGGAGTGTCTTTGTAACTAGCTGAGTAGGAGGAGCTATAAACTAGCTGGGTGTTGTTAGGGGGCAGTGATAGGGAAGTGTCTATGTAACTAATGGGTGGGAGGAGCTATAAACTAGGTGGGTGTTATTATGGGGCAGAGCAGCAGAGGAAGGAGCAGTGCATCATGGGTTTGGTTGGATACAACAGAATGAGCCACATACAGGATGAAAACATGGTTTACATGGTGAAAACAGGTTCAAAATGAAAAAATAAAAACATGGGGAAGATGTACATACGATAAGTGACTACATGGGTATATTTGTTAAAAACCATAGTAAAATTCTGGCAAACCTCCTTAAGTGTCATAAAAAAGTAACTACACCCAAAATACATACTTAGGGCTCACGCACACGACCATATGGACTTTGCAGTCCGTAAAAAAAATGGATGATATCTTTGTGACGTCTGTGTTACATCAGGTTTTTTTTTGCGGATCCAAAAACGGACAAGAATAGGACATGTTCTATTTTTTTGTGAAATGGACTTGCAGACATACGGATATGGAATGCACACTGAGCCATTTCCTTCTTTTTTTTGTGGCCCCTTTGAAATGAATGGTTCTGCAGAAGAAAAAAAATAAATAAATTATCGAAAATGGACAAAAATACCTTTGCGTGCATGAGCCCTAATATTGATTTCAAGAAAGATATGATTTGATGACCTGTAAGATCCTCCAGACTCACACACCTCCTCTGTCTCATTTACTGTTCCGACGAGTTCCTTATTTAAGAAAAGTAGTCACGGGGGTTGTCAGTAATGGGCACCCTCAGAGCCGCTGTATATTGACTATGATAAAAGGGAAGGGTCTACTCTCTGTCCTGCCCTGGAGCACAGTCTAAGCTGACCATACCCAGGACATGTGGCCCACCAGCAACATCTATACTGGCTGATCAAGGAAAAAGTTAAAAAAAATGTCCCCCTGTCATATTTGCAGATCAGGCAATCATACCATAAACTTGTATTTTTGGCTCAAATGTTTCAGCCTGAATACATTTTTAGCAGACAAGTCTGCCTGCGAACGATCAAATGGGTTAAATTTGGTTAAAAAAAAAGGATGGTGAGTCAACATAATGGTGGGTCATTTAACCACTCAGATGCCACAGTCAATAGCGATTGTGGTAACTGTGTTGTTAGGCAGAGGGAGGGGGCTCTGCCTTCTGATTCCCCGCAGTGAAATCTCACGGCTCCAATCAGTTACCATGGCAGCCTGGGTCCTTCTGAAGGTTCCCCGGCCTGTCATGGTAAACTTCCTGTAAAACCGTGTGCGACTAAAAGTTACTGTTTAGTAAGTAAAAAAATATATATATAAAAATGAAAAAAGAAGACAAAAATATTCAAATCACTCCTGTTTCCCAATTTTAAATATAAACTATAAAAAGTAACTATAGCAAATATCACTGTGTTCCAAAATTTCCCGCGCAGTGTACGCCTTAGGCTTCATTCACACGTCCGTATTTTGCTTCCTTGTCCGTTCCGTTTTTTTTGTGGACCGTATGTGGAACCATTTATTGCAATGAGTCCGCAAAAAAAAACGGAAGGTACTCCGTATGCTTTCCGTTTCCGTATGTTCGTATCTCCGTTCCGCAAAAAAGATAGAACATGTCCTATTCTTGTCCGTTTGGCTGACAAGGATAGGCATTGTTACAATGGATCCGCAAAAAAAAACGGAAACACGGATGCCATACGGAACGTCATCCCTATATAATTTGGATCCGCAAAAACGGAACAGAACGGAAAACACATACGGACGTGTGAATGAAGCCTTAATGACATTAAACAATAACACATAACGAACATCATGTCATGTTAGTGCACAGTGAATGCTGTAATATCAAAACCTAACAAACCCTGGCAGAATTGTAGGTTTATTCAATTTTACCCTAAAAATATTTATTTTAGTTTTCCAATACAAGACATGACATATTAAATGGTGCCATTAAAAAAAAAATAAAAAAAATAGGCCCTTATATGGGCTATGTGAATGTAAAATTACAAAAGTTATGGCTCTAATGTAAAAATGAAAATGGTTCCAATTAATAATAATAAAAAAAAAAAAAAAAAAAGAAACCTGGGGTATTGCAACTTTTGCCCATGTGCTGGGAAACCAGATGGGGCAGTGGGTTCCATACTAACTTTTGTTCGGGAGCCCTATGAGATCTGTGTACTCCCCTGCTGGAGCAATCATATTTACCAGTCTCTATCTCCATTTTACCTCCAGACATATCTGGGTATGTCGTGACCGAGCTCTCGGAGAAGCTGGAAGCTTTGCTGGATGCTGTGTGGTTCTTTGCTGGAGTCGACAGGTGCTGGAGTAAAGTAGTTATAGCAGAGCTATTGTCCTATAGTTAGAAGTAAGGACATCTGGGATAAAGTACCAAATTTGTTGTTCATGGTGCAAAGGGAAGAACACAAAGCCCCTCCTCTGAAGAACAGAATGCCCCTCCTCTAAAGAGCAGGATGCCACTCCTCTGAACATGAAGCCCCTCCTCTAAAGAGCAGATGCCCCTCCTCTGAAGAACGGGAAGCCCTTCTGCTCCCCGACCGCAGGCTGTAACATAATTCTTATATATATTTTTAGGGACAAATCTGTCGCCCTTCTGAAGAATGACCGCATGGGAGCATTCCTTCTTCAGCCAGATTCGGAGTGTAGGGGTCAGCTCACTCTCTACATGAGCACGCAATGTGGGGTCATTCCGTACAAGATCTACACAACGACGCAGGCCAAGTACTACTTTGAGGTACGTTACGTACAGAACTTCTGCGTGCGTCCAACCACAGAACTGACCATTACTTATCTGAATGTTTTTCTCTCTTCTCAGCATCTCCCGCAGGAATTCCCCAGCCTGACAGATTTGGTGGCCCACCACTCCGGCACGGACAGCAGTCTTTTCTTCCAGCTGGCTCATGGTCGGGTTAATCCATGCTACGAAGCACAAGATGTGAAGGCCAGTCAGCAGTGCCCCCCCAAAACCACAGTGGAGCCCAAGCTAAAAGAGCCTGCCAAGATGGCGGAGGAGCAGCCAACACGCACAGACGTAGCCACTGAACCAGCACAGATGATATATCATATCTGACATCACAAAGACTACAAGATCTCTACCAGGACCTCCATAGATTGCAACTCCAGATAATAATATTGTTTTATTAAAGGATAAAATCCTCCATGAAGTAAAGAACAGACGTACAGAGCAGGACGGGGCACCTGTATCACTATATTGAGGTGTAGTTTATCATTTCATTTGGCGGTTTTTTAGAAGCTTAGTCATAAGCAGCACTGCCATGGCAGCCATTAAAAGGTGCCACCCATTAATGGGTGAAATATAGGACAGAGGGACCTGCTGACAAACCCCAGGAGATGTCCCCGTGATGATCAACTCACTAATAAAGGAAGCCACTAACAAGGATTTACCACTCCAGAGGCAACTCCAGGCTTTGATGCAGGTGGAGACTAGTGCTGTGGCTATGGACGGAGAGGTAAATTTGCATTGGTAAGGCTGGCCGTCTCCCAGGCTTCCCCACAAGCATGCATGCTGGAATCTGCTGAGCATGCAGGTCTATTTCATGTCTGTTGCTGCCAAAAAATTCTGGCGTTGCTAAATTCCTGGAGAACACAGGATCAGCAGGACTCCCCCACCTCCAGTAGTGTACCTTTATATTAGAAGGATTTGCAGGGACGAGTATATGTATCCCCATGAGATCCACAGTAAACTACTAGGTAAATCCCGGGGAATCCCACTGATACTCATGTCCCTCAGAGGTCGATTACCAAGACAGAGGAATATGGGCCCCTTGATGATGCGCCATTGGGGTAGTAAAAGCAACGCCTACCCCTGTATATCTCTGTCTCCCGTGTGATGTATGGTGTGGAGGAGAGCATGGTCGTAGCTTTAATTTATTTCAGAAAATAAATATATTTATACACAGTGTGTCCATTGCTGCTGGTTTACATCCCCATCCTGGGGCTGAGACGGACATGGACTGTCAATGTACCCACCACCGCCTACCTACCCATTACCGTATCCTTGAACTGTACAGAGCTAAAGATGAGCGGGATTTTCTGATCATACGTGATTCAGTACTTCATACATTGCCCTGATTGGAAATGTCCATATTGCCATAATGTACACTTTGCTTGCAGGCTACTCGCGGGATATATCCATGTAAGGCCGAGTTCACATCACCGTTTATTTTTCTGTTCTTCCGATCTGTCAGAAGAACAGAAAAATAAAGAAAAAAAAAAACGAATCCTGTATTTAAATCCTTAGGATACCGGAGGTTTTTTAGTTTTCATTTTTCTTTCCCATCTTCCTGGAGGCGTAACTTTTTTATTTTTCCGTTTACATATCCATATGAGGGCTTGTTTTTTTGCGGGACAAGTTGTACTTTCTAATGATCCCATTTAATATGGCATACAATATAGTGGGAAAAAAATTCCAAATAGGGTGGAATAAAAAAAAAAAATGCAATTCCTCCACAGTTTTACAGGTTTTGTCCCCACAACATTCCTTTTGCAACAAAACTGACCTGTGCCCTCCATTCTCTGGATCAGTATAGGCTTTATATGTCTAAATCCTGAAAAAAAATAATTTTAAAAAATTTATTTAGATCATCATATTCCCACCCCCGTAACTTTGTCTTTAGTTATGTCTACTGAGCTGTGTGGGAGCTCGTTTTTTGCTGGATGATCTGTAGTTTGTATTGATCAAATTTTTTGGGGGTAAGAGAAGCAATGAAAAAAAGGCAAACTGGCCATTCTGACCCTTCTTTCTGTCACGCCATTCGCCGTAGTGGAAAAATATTTTTATATTTTATTAGTACGGGCATTTTCAGGTGATGCCCATGATGTTTATATTTTTTTTATTATTTATGCAGTTTTTTTTATTCTAAGGAAGGGATCCGTTATTTCAGACAAAAAAAAAAAAAATCTCCGCCGTTCAGTTTTTCTGGAGGAGCTCTGGTGCCGGAACTACACAGCTCTGTCCATTGTGTAACAGATGGAGCTGGTCACTGCTGCGCTGCTCCCATTCACTTCAATGGGTATCAAAGTCTGTCCACTATACAAGGAATGGACAATGGACGGAGCTGTGTAGTTCTGGTGCCAGAGCTACTTCTGAACATTGGATCATCAGGATAGGCCTCAATTAACAAAAAAAAAAAGGACTGTACAGTTATAAAAGGGGTGCTTAAAGGGGTTGGCCCGTCATAGACAATGGGGGCATATCACTAGAATATGCCCCCACTGTCTGATAGGTCCCAGCTCTCAGCAAAAAGAACGGAGCGGGAAAAGCTGAGGAGGGTGCACTGCATATGCGCAGCCGCCCTCCATTAACTTCTATGGGGCCTCCGAAAAATAGCCGAGCACCGGCTCGGCTATTTCCATTGGCCCCATACAAATGAATATGAGCGGTTGGGACTTCTTACTGTCTTGGAGAAGCCCTCAGGTCTGCAACTGGTTATTGATTACAAGTGAGAGAGGAATTTTGTGAGGGTCACTTGTATTCTGTAGTGGATGAGCAACCCAAAAGAAGGGGTAGGGGCCCAACTGAAGCCCCTACCAGACTTCTCTGGTGGCAACTTATCTTCCTTTAGAGCATACTGTTAGGAATCATTCCAAAGCTCAATGACTAATGTCATCACCAAGCCTGCAGGTATTTCCCTTTCCTGTGGATCTTCCCATGATGGAAGCTGCAGCTGCTTTTCTCTACCTGCGGGAGGGTCAGCTTTTTGTCTGCCCGAGCCTAGCCCTCTACAAGCTGTAATGTAACCTGAGCAGGATCTCATCGCTCACACTGGATTCCTTCTGATACGAGGTGTGAGGAGAAGATTTATTAAAGGCTTTTACACTTTGGGGGGGGGTCAATATTTTTTAAGATTGAATTTTACTCTTTTTGGACTAAAATCGTTTTTTTTTCAATTAGTCTTTATTAAAAAAAAATATTGAGCCATTCTGTCACAAAGGGTTAACTGTTTGTCTAGCTGTGCGAACTCTACTCTCACTTTGTGCTCACTTATCTCTAAATTACTAAAAGGTCAAACACTTGTTGAAGCCACATTCTTATCAGTCACCTATAATGAGTGTTTAGGAGCCGTCAGCTGAGCTGCCTGAAGGAACAGAGTGAAAATTCAGATTCTGCTACTAGAGAAACTCAACGCTGCACAAAAATAAGGGTTCAATATTTTTAATAAAGTCCAACTGAAAAAATATTTTTTAGCTCAAAATGAGTACAATGCAATAATAATAATTAAAAAAAAAAACTTTCCCTCAAGGTGTACATAGCCTTTAAATTCCTTATGGCTGATTCTGCTTGGGATTTCCCAGGCATTTCCCTCTTGCTGCTGATGCAACGTTGGTGACAAGGAAACATGAACAATTCAGCTTGTCTTTATGATGTACCCACGAATGGGCTAATACTAGGTGGTTGTCGAGAATTTGCATGTACTGGAGAAGTCACGGTTATTCATGACCTACCTGCTGTACCCACCTATCTGTCTGATCACTCCTTCAGTGTATCACTCAACGGCTCTACTTCCTCTCCTTTTCCTCTTGGGGTTCAGCCCTAGGTACACAGCTGTTTTCTCTCTGCCCATTTGGCTTTCAGTACCATGTCTAAGCAGATAACAACCTATTATATACCTCATCCAATGACATCACCCCCTGCTGCATACCACTCAACTTTTTGGACACTTACGGCTCATTGTGTGAAAGACCCAATCTCTGGTTGTGATGAGTGACGGTAGCATGAAGTAGCGGGTACCTGACACCACCAGAACTGCAGCGGCAGTAGGTTGGTGGGTATGTTTTGTTATTTTTATTAGTAGTTTTTACAGCATGTGCAGCCCCTAAGATTTATAAGCTTTATTCTTGCATTGGAGTACCACTTTAAACGCGACAAAAATCATCTGATTATAGACATTTTAAGGCCCAAATTGCACCAGATATGTAAGTAGAGGTTTAATATGCAGGTAAGATCCAGGCAGATTGCTTCTGGGGCAGTTTAATAAGTTTATTAATGCCCATTTATATCCCAGGTCAAAAGACGGACCCTTGGGACACATATTGATGTACTACAAAACACCAGTTACTGTCTGTCCGCTGTCTCCAACCTCATGTCGTCTCTCATCTGGTCTGAATCTTTCAAAAACTGAACTAATGGTGTTTTCTTCATCTACTAACCTACCTAAAGCTGATACCTCCATCTCAGTGTGTGGCACTACCGTAACTCCTGGGTAGCACCCCCGCTGTCTCAGTGTTATGTTTTACTGAGATTTGTACTTTACGCCGTATATTCTGCCCGCTCATATTGTCTGCACCTCGAAAACATCTCCAGAGTCCGCCCCTTACATACAGCGAGAACAGAAAAAAACTCTCATTGTTGCCCTGATCCATTCCCGTCCCAATTACCGTCACTCATTACTAATCGCTCTCCTCTCATCAATCCATCCTGAATGTAGCAGCCAGGGTCTATCTCTCCAACCGCTATTCAATGCCTCTACCCAGTGCTAGTCACTGCACCGATGCCTCCACTCTGTGCCATGTCCTCTACCATGTGCCAGTCACTGCACCATGTCCTCTACCCTGTGCCAGTCTTGAACCAATGCCTCCACCGTGTGCCAGTCCCTGCACCAATACATCCAACCTGTGCCAGTCCCTGCACCAATACATCCAACCTGTGCCAGTCACTGCACCAATACATCCAACCTGTGCCAGTCACTGCACCATATCCTCCATCCTGTGCCAGTCACCAAACCAATGCCTCCACCCTGTGCCAGTCACTGCACCAATTCCTCTACCATGTGCCAGTCACTGCACCAATTCCTCTACCATGTGCCAGTCACTGCACCAATGCCTCAACCCTGTACCAGTCACTGCACAAATTCCTCTACCATGTGCCAATCACTGCACTGATTCCTCTACCATGTGCCAGTCACTGCACCGATTCCTCTACCATGTGCCAATCACTGCACGGATTCCTCCACCCTGTAACAGCCACTGCACCAATTCCTCTATCCTGTGCCAGTCACTGCATTGGTTATCCATCCACTATAAAATTCAATTTAAACTTCACACTTTCACCCATAAAGCCTTCCACAGTACTGCACCAACCTACATCTCCTCCCTCATCTTTTTAGGGTGTCCTATCACATTCCCCAATCTAACTTTTCTCACTCATTCCCCTCAGATCCCAATAATCCTCAGATCCCTTCATCTAACAGGCTCCTCCACACCGTATACACTCGGAGGCACTACAGCTATCAGCTGCTGACGGTTCTCGCAGTTTTATATCTACTCCCCTATTTAGTTAAGATGGCCGGACCATTGTGTTTCCCCATAGATTGTAAGCTCCTGTGAGCGGGACCCTCACTCCTATTGTCTGCATCATTAATTCGTTAGTTACCTTGTAATGTCTGATCATCTTTATACATATCCTTTGACTGTAAAGTGCTATAAAGATTATGTGGGGGATTTATCAAAACTGGTGCAAAGGAAAACTGTCTCAGTTGCCCATAGCAACCAGATTCTTTCAGCAGAAATCCTCTGGCATCTAGGTGATGGTGGGCGGATTCGTCAGCAAAGAGGAATCCTGGGAGGTAAATGTTGCCGGTTGTCTATGGCAACCAATGACGCGGAAAATGAAAGTAGCAACCTGATTTGCTGCTATGAGTATCTCCTGCACATGTCCAGTGAATGAAGGGGGTGCTGGGCTGTGTAGATCAGATGATTGGTGTTGTAGTTGTGCCATCGACTAGTAGAATTGTAGTATGACCCCCTGTATGCTCCGCCTGAGGTCTGGAGAAGGTGACTGACTGCACCGCCGGTTTCCACCCCCTCCGCCGTGACGTCATTCAGCGGCGGCCGCCGGTTGCTAGGTAACAGGAACGCTGTGTGGGGGCAGAATGGGTTTCGGAGGATCTGGGGGCGGTGCGCTGCGGGGGAGTCAGTAGAGAGACCTGGGGGCTGCATCTAATGACGGGGGTCTAAGGGGGGCATACTGGAGAGACAGTCTGACACTGCCGAGGAGAGAGCCTAGGAACTAGAGACTGCCTGGTATTCCAGAAGAGATCTAAGGTACTGGTGGAAAGACTGCCTGGTTCTGGTGGAGAGCTCAGGTACTGGTGAAGAGAGACAACCTGGCACTTGTGGGGTGAGACAGCTTATACTGGTGGAGAGATCTCAGAAACTACTGGGTTGAGACAGCCCAGCGCTTGTGGAGAGATCTCAGGTACTGGAGGGATGAGACAGCTGGTACTGGTGGAGAGATATCAGGTACTGGTGGGATGAGACAGCTGGTACTGGTGGAGAGATCTCAGATACTACTGGGTTGAGACAGCCTGGCACTGGTGGGGCGAGATAGCCCAATATTGGTGTAGAGATCTCAGGTACTAGTGGGGTGAGACAGCATGGTATTAGTAGGGTGAGAGAGTCTGGCACTAGTGGGGAGATCTCAAGTACTGGTCGGATGACATAGCCTGGTACTGGTGGAGAGATCTCTGGTACTGGTAAGGTGAGACAGCACAGCACTGGTGGAGAGATCTCAGGTACTGGTAAGGTGAGACAGCCTGGCACTGGTGGGGTGAGACAGCTGGTACTGGTGGAGAGATCTCAGATACTATTGGGTTGAGACAGCCTGGCACTGGTGGGGTGAGACAGCTGGTACTGGTGGAGAGATCTCAGGTACTGGTAAGGTGAGACAGCCTGGCACTGGTGGGGTGAGACAGCTGGCACTGGTGGAGAGATCTCAGATACTATTGGGTTGAGACAGCCTGGCACTGGTGTAGAGAGCTCAAGTACTAGTGGGGTGAGACAACCTGCCACTGGTGGAGAGATCTCAGTATTAGTGAGGTGATACAGACCGGTACTGGTCGGGTGAGACACCTGGTACTGGTGTAGAGATCTCGATTATTAGTGGGGTGATACATCCCGGTACTGGTGGGGTGAGGCTGCCTGGCACTGGTGGAGATATCTCAGGTACTAGTCGGGTGAGACAGCTGGCACTGGTGGAGAGATCTCAGATATTAGTTGGGTGAGACAGCCCGGCACTGGTGGAGAGATCTCAGATATTAGTTGGGTGACACAGTCCGTCACTGGTGGGGTCACTGGGGTGAGACAGCCCGGCACTGGTGGAGAGATCTCAGATACTAGTGGGGTGAGACAGCCTGGCACTGGTACATTCTGGTCCTGGGCTCTGCTCCGTGTGTTGGTAACCCAGACCCTTCCATTACAGGTTGAGGCGATACAACTGGCACAATGGGGTCTCTGAACATGACGGGGCGGTACAGCAGCCGTGAGGGTAGGAGACGAGCGCACTACTAGACATTACCAAGGTTACTAGTCGTCCGGCAGACGAACCCCTCCACGGACCATGGCCTCGGAGTGTGTGAAGGTGGTGGTCCGATGCCGCCCTATGAACGAGAGAGAGCGAGAGCTGAAATGCCAGACGGTGGTGGCCATAGACAGCAACCGGGGCCAGTGCTTCATCAGGAAACCTGAGGGCGGGGAAGAGACCCCCAAACAGTTCACCTTTGATGGGGCGTACTACATTGACCACTGCACTGAGCAGATCTACAATGAGATCGCCTACCCGCTGGTTGAGGTAAGAGGCATTTAATATCGCCCCCCCTTCCCCTCCAACACAAGGTCTAGGAAAAATCTGCACAAGCAATAGAGCCATGATATATCCCACAGGGGGCGTCACCCAGCTTTCCTAATGTCCTGAGGGGCAAACCTGCTAAGTTATGTGACGTAACATCCCAAATCTGAAGTGATTATTTTACATAGGAGCTTACGATCGGATTTTAAGCGCACACTGGGAACATCATAATGAAGCCAGTGTGGGCTCAGATACATATATAGTATCCGTGTATACAGCTTCTATATTGTGACCTCATTGCAGGGCGTGACGGAGGGATACAATGGCACGATCTTCGCGTACGGTCAGACCGGCAGCGGGAAGTCGTTCAGCATGCAGGGGGTCCCGGCTCCACCTGCACAGCGAGGCATCATTCCTCGGGCCTTTGAGCACATCTTTGAAAGTATTCAGGTGAGGACGGATGATCGCATCGATGTCTCCTGTAAATTGTTCCACGTGTAAAACCTGGACTGGATCTCATCATGGGAATAAAGAAAAAAAAAATTTACAACCCCTCCCAAAAAAATCTTCTGCCTTCCTCCCATGATGCTTCAGTCCTGTTCGTGCCGCACATGGAGCCTGTGTGACTAAAGCCTGTGTCTCCGTCCTGCAGTGCGCAGAGAATACCAAGTTCTTGGTCCGAGCCTCGTATCTGGAGATCTACAATGAAGAGATCCGGGATCTGTTGGGAGAGGACACCAAGCAGAAACTGGAGGTATCTGGACAAGGACTTTTATTGGGGGGCCAAGGTTTGATCAGGGGGTGTTCTTTAGGGGGGATATGGTAATTTTTTCCATCAGTGTATAGGGTGGCACCTATAGAACTATCCTTAGGCTAGGTCATCAATATGAGATCTACAGGCAGTCTGACTCCTGGGACTCCCACCAATCAGCTGTATGAAGAGGCCACAGCCCTTTGGGAGCGCTCAGGCCTCTTCCTAGGCCATGTGATGTCACGTTCATTGGTTACATAGTCTAGGCACAGCATAGTCCCATTGAAGTGAATAGTGCCGAGCTGCAGTACCAGTTACAGCCACTATACAATGGATGGCGCTATGCTTGGTAAGCAGAGATGGGGCTGTGGTGCTCACAGCTGATCGGCGGGGTTCCCGGTAGTCAGACCCCTCATATTGATGTATGTATATAATAATCCCGGAAAACTCCCTTTAACAACAGCTGGAGTGCCGGAGGTTTTCCAGTATCTGTCCTCGTAGCATTTACGGCCATGGCAGGCAGCAGAAGGATGGGTCTAGAAATCAGGCCTCTCCTTGCACAATGCTGTTGGACAGGACTAGGTTAACCAGTCGTCTCAGATTAGGTTTCCTCCGGGCCTGAAATGGCAGCTTTGTTGTATTCTCAGTGACCCTTGTCTCCACAACAACCGCCGCCTCGGTCCCTGCTCCCCGGATAGGACAAATGTCCCTATAGCAACTGGAGGCCACCACCAAAAATGAGGCAGACCCCGCCACAGCCTACGTGCTCCACGTCCCAGGATCCCACCAACCGTAGTTTATACATTTATTCCACCAGGTCCTGGTGGTGGGATGATCGGCGCCATGATGATTTATATGTCAGGGTATACATAGCCATGCCCTTCTAACACAAATTAAGGGCTCATTCGGACGACCGTTCGCAAAAGATGCGAACAGCGCATGGTGTGGTCTGCATCCATTGTTCCGTGGCCCCGCCCCACTAAAGTGGCTCGAGTGCCATTTTTGCGTATTTGCGTACGCATTTTAAAATTAGTACGCTATTCATACGCATATTTTAATCTATACGCAAATGCGTACGAATAGCGTACGAATAGCGTACGAATAGCGTACAAATTCAATTTGTACACTATTCGTACGCATTTGCGTATGGATTAAAATATGCGTATGAATAGCGTACGAATTTTAAAATGCGTACGCAAATACGCAAAAATGGCATGCTCGCTCATCTGTAGTCCTTAGACATTATGATCTTGTGTATTACCTGGAGTTTCCATGCAGTGCTGGTTGTGGGCTAGGGTCCCATTCATACAGTGATATTCTCCTGTTTTCCCTTCGTGGGATACAGCGGGTGCAAACAATGAACGTGGCCTCAGTTTGCAGCTCTCAATGAGGCCCTGTCCCCTCTCCTGACATGTCTGGTTTAGTATCTACTTGGATTCCCCATGTAATAACAATTCTGGATCATCTATATTTATGACTCAGTGCTGTGCCATTCCTTTATTATTCCTGCTAGAAGTTATGAATGAATTGCTAGCAGTTTGCAGATGGGTGGTTACCAATTAGGGGGGTGTTACTGCACCGTCTAAAGCCTCATTCACACGTCCGTGCTCAAATCCATGAGCAGGTGGTCAGTGAGGCATCTGTGAAGGATCCATGTTAGGTCCGTGTTTTTCTGTCCGTGTTGCATCCGTGTTTCACCGACACTGAACAGCTGAAAAATAATTTTCAAAGCATCTCTTCTTAATGATCTGTAAAACACGGATGACATCCGTGTTGCATCCGTGGTTTTCACGGACCCATAAACTATAATGGGCGTGAGGGATCCGGGAACACGGATCAAGATAGGACACGCATCCGTGCAAAAAACACGGACCCACGGACCGGGATGAAACACTGATATCTGAACACACACATTAAAATGAATGGGGACGTGTGCTGTCCGTGGAGAACACGTACAGAACACGTCCATGAAACACTGACGTGTGAATGAGGCTTGACACTGGGAGCAGTACTGAATAATGTCAGACTGTGCAGGGACACACCCCAGCTGGACCTTCATTTCAAACTGCTTGCAATTCATCTGTAACTTCTATCAGGAATAATAGAGGAACAGCACATCATAGTGTCATATTACATGTGCAGTGCAAGTAGTTACTAAAACAGACATGTCCGGAGAGGCAGTAGCTCCCCTTTGAAGCCCCCATACATGTAATCGAAAGGTCAGCCTGAGCCCGTCAACTATCCTATGTGTTTGGGGCCTCCTGACTCCCCCCTGACAGATGATGTTGGGAGACAAAAGGATCGAGCATGTTGAACTTCAACACCAAATCCCTTTGTTCTTTGGGTAAGATAAGCCGCCTTCAGAGGTGTCTGGCAGCGGTTCATTACCTTCTCTCCACTGACAACACTTGTATGCTCGGCAGAACCTAGTGTGCATGTCTATGGTGGAGTTGGGAGGAATAGCTGAACCAACATCTGGCCTACAGCTATTGATGGTTTATGGGCACGATCTACCAGCAGTGCCAACATGACAGCTCCACAATCTATACATACCAAGAAACTTCCACACCTAGACAGTTTTCATACATAAGGCTCTAGGTGTTTTACATCAGAGGAAAAGCAAACTAAAACATAAAGCAGAGAGAACATGGACAAGTGATTTATGTACAGTTTATTGAAAGTTTAGATATACTAAGAAGTACTTGCCTTAAAGGGGTTTTCTCAGCAGGTTGATTCACTGGCTGACAGGCAGTTTGCACTCACTCTGTCTCCTCAGGCTGTGGGTGGGTCTCCAGAAGTTATTAGCATATATTAACTTACTCTGACAGAGCAGGAGATTGTGATCTCTAACACAATTACAGGTAAAGCTTCTCAGTCCTCACAACACTTGGACCTTTTGCTTACTGCAGGTAATCACTCAGAGCTCAGTCCCATCATTCTTCACTGCTCTCATCCAATCAGATAACAGTCTTTCTGGTCTGCAGGTTACCATAGAAACCTGTGTACAGTGAGAGACCTGCTGAACTGTCTATAGTTCATGATAAAGTAAAAATCTACTGACCAATGTATTTAGAAAATGTCCTCTTTTAACCGTCCCTTTATGTTGAAAGCTAATCTTTGTAACTAGTGAGAAACCCCCTTTAATCCTGTTTTCTCTAGCAGATCTGAGATGAGTGCAGCGATTCCTTCCCAGTGCCTTTTTCCTCTGATCTGTAGCAGAGGAGCTTCACTTCTGAGCATCTACATAAAGGGCAGCACACATTCATCTCAACTGAAAGCCTAGATCATTAGATCAGGAATAGAACAGACATTTATAGGACATTTCATAATTTTACCAAATTCTTATTAAAACATATTCAGCACATACTGCATTAAACTAAATGTACCAATTTATTGTATATTTTTGGCGTCGGAGTCGGTCCATTTTATACAGATTCCGAATCCACCAAAATGGACAATGACTCCACAGCCCTGATGTTCTGTCCTCTGGCCTCCATGTACATTATACCATCAGTGGGAACGTCCTCATCTTTGTGTCTGGGTTTGTAGAATTTGTTGGGACGTTATAAAATAAGTTCAATCCCTGAATGGTTGGGTTATGTCCTCAGCTGAAGGAGCACCCGGATAGAGGTGTGTATGTGAGAGCCCTGTCCCAACATACAGTGCACAGCGTGGCCGAGTGTGAGAAGATCATGGACACAGGCTGGAAAAATCGCTCTGTAGGATACACACTGATGAATAAAGACTCGTCTCGGTCACACTCCATATTCACCATCACCATCGAAATCTGTACCACAGGTAAGAATATCACATATGTGATGGGGCGGGGGTTAAACCCTCTAAAATTTTACATAAGCTTCTCTCTGTTGGCAGATGAGAACGGAGAAGATCACCTCCGAGCTGGGAAACTCAATCTGGTGGATCTTGCTGGGAGTGAGAGACAATCTAAGACCGGAGCCACGGGAGAGGCTAAAAGAAGCCACAAAAAA
>ONZH01027102.1:0-22705 GCA_900303285.1 Rhinella marina
TTTGATCCCCACTAAGTTTTAAACTAAAAAAATAATGAAACGTCTCATAATTTTATGCCAGCTTTATTTTAACAGTGCTACATAGAATATCAAAAGAAAAACGGAGAAAATTACATGAAATGAAAAATAAAAAAAATAATTTTCATTTCTTTGAGGGAAATAAGTATTTGATCCCCTAGGAAAACATCATTTAATACTTGGTGGCAAAACCCTTGTTGGCAAGCACAGCAGTCAGACGTTTCTTATAGTTTTTTATAAGGTTTGCACACACTTCAGGAGTAATTTTGGCCCACTCCTCTCTGCAAATCATCTCCATATCCTTAAGGTTTTTAGGCATGCATTTGGAAACGCGAAGCTTCAGCTCTCCATAGATTTTCAATGGGATTGAGGTCAGGAGACTGGCTAGGTCATTCCATGACCTTGATATGCTTCTTATGGAGCCACTCCTTTGTTTCCTTGGCTGTATGTTTTGGGTCGTTGTCGTGCTGAAAGACCCATCCACGACCCTGGCGGAGGCAAGGAGGTTGTCACCCAGGATTTCGCGATACATGGCCCTGTTCATCTTCCCGTCAATGCGGTGAAGTTGGCCTGTGCCCTTAGAAGAAAAACACCCCCAAAACACAATACTTCCACCACCATGCTTGATGGTGGGGATGGTATTCTTAGGGTCATATTCTGTATTTTTCTTCCTCCAAACACGTCGAGTTGAGTTGAGGCCAAAGAGCTCAATTTTGGTCTCATCTGACCATAGCACCTTCTCCCAGTCTCTCTCGGAGTCATTAATATGTTCATTGACAAACTTGAGGCGGGCCTGGACGTGAGCCTTCTTGAGCAGAGGAACCTTGCGTGCACTGCAGGATTTTAAACCATTACGTCTCAGTGTATCACCAATGGTTTTTTTGGAGACTGTGGTCCCAGCTGCCTTGAGATCATTACTCAGCTCCTCCCATGTAGTTCTTGGCTGATTTTTAGCCTTTCTCATGATCAATGAGACTCCACAAGGTGATATCTTGCATGGAGCTCCAGGCCTGGGTCGATTGACAGTAATGTTGTACTTCTTCCACTTCCGAATAATTGCACCAACAGTTGTCACCTTCTCATCCAGCTTCTTACTTATGGCTTTGTAGCCCATTCCAGCCTTGTGTAGGTCAACAATTTTGTCCCTGACATCTTTAGACAGCTCTTTAGTCTTGCCCATGGTGGAGATGTTGGAGTGTCACTGAGACTGTTGGCAGGTAGCCTTTTATATAGGTGACAATTTGGGACAGGTGTCTCTCATCCAGGTAACGACTTCACTGTGATTAGGATGTGTCAGTGGTCTGTGGGAGCCAACATTAGTCATGGTTTTACTGGGGGATCAAATATTTATTTCCCTCAAAGAAATGCAAATTATTTTTTATTTCTCATTTCATGTAATTTTCTCCGTTTTTCTTTTGATATTCTATGTGGCACTGTTAAAATAAAGCTGGCATAAAATTATGAGACGTTTCATTTATTTTTTAGTATTAAAACTTTTAAAGTCAGTGGGGGATCAAATACTTATTTCCTCCACTGTATATATATATGTATATATATATATATATATATATATATATATATATATATATATACATATATATAGATATATATATACAACACACAACTACCTCTAGCAAAAGATTTGTAACCCTAATATATATATATATATATATATATATATATATATATATATTATATATATATATATATATATATATATATATATATATATATACTCACAAAAAAATTAGTAAAAAGAATTACTTTATTGACCCCTGTGGTCGCAACTAGGGATGAGCTAACTTGTGTTTCAAGTTCGGTGTAAAAGGTTCAGGTTTGGGTAATATAAGAATTTTATTATGGATTACACTACCACGGACCATAAGTTATGGTCCGTGGTAGTGGAATCCATAATGGAATTCTTAGATAACCTGAACCTTGGACGCTGAACTTGAAACACTAGTCACAATGTTTCAGATCATAGGTTTAATAAAAGCTCTGTGAATGAGCTGAAAACCTTGTGACCACAGGGGTGAATCAAGTGTTTTAGAGTGCAGATATTTTTTTCTTAACATGACTATAGTCATTTTTCAGACTGATGTAAAGTAGAACTGACCCATAGCAACCAATCCGAATTCACCTTTCATTGGAATCTCCATTGGAAAATGAAAGGAGGAATCTTATTGGTTGCTATGGGAGTTATTTGATCATATGGCCGTAATTTGATCATATTTTATGTTTTGCTCAATTTTTTTCGCAATAAAATCAAACTTTTCACTGTTGGGGACACCCTGTGTATTTAAGTTTTATTTGGCCTCCATTTTTGAAATGTTTCTGGGGGATTCAAACTCCCAACTGTCTACATTAAAGTCAAGAACCTTAACCACTGACTCAATGTTAAAGGGATTGTCCAGGTTCAGAGCTGAACCCGGACATACCCCTAATTTCACCCAGGCAGCCTGCCTGATGTTAGCATTGGAGCATCTGATGCTCCGATGCCCTCCCTTGCCCTGCCCTGGATCGCGCAGGGCAAGGGCTTTTTTGTTTACATAATACACACTGCCCGGCGGAGGCTTCCGCCCAGCAGTGTGTTCGGTGACGTCACCGGCTCTAATGGGCCGGCTTTAGCGCTGCCCTAGCCGTTTCACTGGTGCTGGTGACGTCACCGAGCTCACTGCTGGGCGGAAGTCTCCGCCTGGCAGAGCTCGGTTTGTCACAGGAACCGGGCAAAATGCCTTTGCCCTGTGCTAATTAGCGCAGAGCAAAGGAGGGCATTGAAGCATGAGATGCTCCGATGCTCTAGTCAGGCAGGCTGCCTGGGTGAAATTAGGCTCTGAACCCGGACAACCCCTTTAAGTTATAGCTGAAAAACATCATGGAAGTTTCTATTGTATTATACAAGAGAAACTTCTATGAGGTTTTTCACCACTGACTCAGCACTGAGCTGTATAGCCCAGTGTTTAATATTCTTGCTTTTAACGTAGATGGTTGTGAGTTCGAATCCCCACAGAAACATTTCAAAAATAGAGCGTAAATTAGACTTATGTACATACATGAACCAAAGAAACAAGAAAATGATCGGGGAGAATTATGATTATAAGCAGAAATACTTTATTTATACAATAATCTAAACTTACATGATTAAAAACATACAATCAATGCATTGGTGTTAGCGTGGTCACACATCAGATATATAGCTAACCGGGGCGGCCAGGAAGAAAAAGTAAAGGAAAATGTATCTTATATCTATGAAAGGGTCAGTATGCTGACGAATTTATAATGCAACTGCATACCAGTAGATGAAATAGTATCCTAAGTAGCATAACACCCAGAATTACATAGTCATAAAACAAGTAACATAGTAACATAGTTTGTAAGGCCGAAAAAAAGACATCTGTCCATCCAGTTCAGCCTGTTTTCCTACAAGTTGATCCAGGGGAAGGCAAAAAAACCCCTGTGAGGTAGAAGCCAATTTTCCTCACTTTAGGGGGAAAAATTCCTTCCCGACTCCAGTCAGTCAATCAGAATAACTCCCTGGATCAACGACCCATCTCTAGTAACTATAACCTGTAATATTATTACCCTCCAGAAATACATCCAGGCCCTTCTTGAACTCTCTTAGTGAACTTACCATCACCACCTCCTCAGGCAGAGAGTTCCATAGTCTCACTGCTCTTACCGTAAAGAATCCTCTTCTATGTTTATGTACAAACCTTTTTTCCTCCAGACGCAGAGGATGTCCCCCTCGTCACAGTCACAGTCCTCGGGATAAATAGATGATGGGAGAGATCTCTGTACTGACCTCTGATATATTTATACATAGTTATTAGATCTCCCCTCAGTCGTCTTTTTTCTAAAGTGAATAACCCTAATTTTGATAATCTTTCTGGGTACTGTAGTCCACCCATTCCAGTTATTACTTTAGTTGCCCTCCTCTGAACCCTCTCCAGCTCTGCTATGTCTGCCTTGTTCACAGGAGCCCAGAACTGTACACAGTACTCCATGTGTGGTCTGACTAGTGATTTGTAAAGTGGCAGGACTATGTTCTCATCACGGGCATCTATGCCTCTTTTGATGCAGCCCATTATCTTATTGGCCTTGGCAGCAGCTGTCTGACACTGGTTTCTGCAGCTTAGCACTGACAAATGTAAAGTTATGCATATGGGAAGGAATAATGCAAGTCACCAGTACATACTAAATGGTAAAATATTGGGTAACTCTGACATAGAAAAGGACCTAGGAATTTTAGTGAACAGAAATCTAAGCTGCAGAAACCAGTGTCAGACAGCTGCTGCCAAGGCCAATAAGATAATGGGCTGCATCAAAAGAGGCATAGATGCCCGTGATGAGAACATAGTCCTGCCACTTTACAAATCACTAGTCAGACCACACATGGAGTACTGTGTACAGTTCTGGGCTCCTGTGAACAAGGCAGACATAGCAGAGCTGGAGAGGGTTCAGAGGAGGGCAACTAAAGTAATAACTGGAATGGGTGGACTACAGTACCCAGAAAGATTATCAAAATTAGGCTTATTCACTTTAGAAAAAAGACGACTGAGGGGAGATCTAATAACTATGTATAAATATATCAGAGGTCAGTACAGAGATCTCTCCCATGATCTATTTATCCCCAGGACTGTGACTGTGACGAGGGGACATCCTCTGCGCCTGGAGGAAAGAAGGTTTGTACACAAACATAGAAGAGGATTCTTTACGGTAAGAGCAGTGAGACTATGGAACTCTCTGCCTCAGGAGGTGGTGATGGTAAGTTCACTAAAAGAGTTCAAGAGGGGCCTGGATGTATTTTTGGAGGGTAATAATATTACAGGTTATAGTTACTAGAGAGGGGTTGTTGATCCAGGGAGTAATTCTGATTGCCTGATTGGAGTCGGGAAGGAATTTTTTTCCCTAAAGTGGGGAAAACTGGCTTCTACCTCACAGGGTTTTTTTGCCTTCCTCTGGATCAACTTGTAGGAAAACAGGCCGAACTGGATGGACAGATGTCTTTTTTTCGGCCTTATAAACTATGTTACTATGTTACTATGTTTGCTGTTCACTAAAATTCCTAGGTCCTTTTCCATGTCAGAGTTACCCAATGCTTTACCATTTAGTATGTACTGGTGACTTGCATTATTCCTTCCCATATGTATAACCTTACATTTGTCAGTGTTAAACCTCATCTGCCACTTTTCTGCCCAAGTCCCCAGTCTATCCAGATCCTGCTGTAGCAGTGCACTGTCCTCCTCTGTGTTAATTACTTTACACAGTTTAGTGTCATCTGCAAAAATTGATATTTTACTGTGCAAGCTTTCTACAAGATCATTAATAAATATATTGAAGAGAATAGGACCCAATACAGACCCCTGTGGTACCCCACTAGTGACAGTGACCCAATCTGAGTATGTACCGTTAATAACCACCCTCTGTTTTCTATCACTAAGCCAGTTACTTACCCACATACAGACATTTTCTCCCAGGCCAAGCATTCTCATTTTGTATACTAACCTTTTATGTGGCACCGTGTCAAACGCTTTGGAGAAGTCCAAATATACGACATCCATTGAGTCGCCGCGGTCAAGTCTAGAACTTACCTCCTCATAGAAACTGATTAAATTGGTTTGACATGACCGATCCCTCATGAAGCCATGCTGATATGGAGTTATTTGCTTATTTTCATTGAGGTACTCCAAGATAGTATACACATATCAAACTTTCCGTGCTGTCCCGTACCCCGATGCGCGTTTCGCTCAATGCTTCATCAGGAGGTAAGTATTATGTGCCAAGTAGTCCCTATTTATACCTATTTTAATGTCAAATTATATCTACCTGCTCCTTTCACCTGAATAATACGTCTACCTGCCCCTATTGTACAAACCGGATGTGACACACCAGAAGTACTATGGCCACATAAAATACATGAGTCAAAATATAGAAAGAAAAAGAACACAACACTAACACGAGATCACTTCTCTAGTGACGTAGACCATAACCATAAAAAAATTTGCGCCAACATCACGGAGCATAAGACCGGAAGTGACGTCCTGGATATGCCGTGTGCGTTTCACATCAGCAATTGCCTAAAATACACTGAAAAATATCAAAATGAAATCTACCACCAACCTAATAATATGTATTATCGAATAGTCATGCCAGCACACATAATAGTAATGTTTTAAGATGATTATGCCACTTCAATCATTATCAATAGAATCAATTGTGTGATTTTGTACTGTACTAATTATGAGTAAGGTTTGATTAAGATTGTGTTCAGATTGGGTATTATTCTTACTTATTTAGTTTTTTTATTTACACCTTGCCTTGTACGGTGGATCACATGAGCGTTCCATTGTGGAACGCATACCAGTGTGGATTGGTATAATCATCTTATAATCAGATTTATTTGTCCACTGTTTTATATTCACTATTATTTACTAATTGTGTGATTTTTTGAATTAATTATGTGTAACGCTTGATTTAAGATTATATATTATTATTTATCTATTTTGGTCCCCTATTTATACTTTGCTCTGTATGGTGAATCATATGTGTGTTCCACAGTGGCTTCTAGCTGTGCTATGTAACAGGATATGGGGTCGGGGAAGCAGAGCTTGTGCTGGTGCATATGAAATCAACAGGAATGCCCATAGAGCCTGACAGAAGAAGACAGCAGTGTGCAAAAATCATATCAGAGCATTTTTGAGTGCATGTGAAGCAAAGCTGATACCAGTAAACAAACAAGTACATTTTTATTAGGTGCTGAATTATGGTAAGATATGGGGTTATTGATTTTTAGTGCACAAAGGTGTTCATAGCCTTTAAGGACTCTGTATTGACAGTGAGTGTTCCACAGGATTAGTGCATAGCAAATGTGGTGCCAATATTCAAAAAGGTCCAAAAACAGAACCTGGAAACTATAGGACAGTAAGTTTAACATCTGTTGTGGGTAAACTGTTTGAAGGTTTTCTAAGAGATACTATCTTGGAGTACCTCAATGAAAATAAGCAAATAACGCCATATCAGCATGGTTTCATGAGGGATCAGTCATGTCAAACTAATTTAATCAGTTTCTATGATGAGATAAGTTCTAAATTTCAATGGATGTCATATCTCTGGACTTCTCCAAAGCATTTGACACTGTACCACATAAAATGTTAGTATTTAAAATGAGAATGTTTTGACTGGGAGAAAATGTCTGTATGTGGGTAAGTAACTGGCTCAGTGATAGAAAACAGAGGGTGGTTATTAACGGTACACACTAAGATTGGGTCACTGTCAATAGTGGGATACCACAGGGATCAGTATTGGATCCTATTCTCTTCAATATATTTATTAATGATCTTATAGAAGGCTTGCACAGTAAAATATCATTTTTTTGAAGATTACATTAAACTGTGTAAAGGAATTAACATGGAAGAGAACGGTAGACTTCTACCGAAGGATCTGGGTAGATTGGAGGCTTGGGCAGAGAAGTGGCAGATGAGGTTTAACACTGACAAATATAAGGTTATGCACATGGGAAGGAAAATACATGTCACCAGTACATGCTTAATGGTAAAACACTGGATAACACTGACATGGAAAGAACCTAGGAATTTTAGCGAACAGCAAACTAAGCTGTCAAAATCAGTGTCAGGCAGCTGCTGCCAAGGTCAATAAGATAATGGGTTGCATCAAAAGGGGCATAGAAGCCCATGATGAGAACATAGTCCTGCCGCTTTACAAATCAGACCACACATGAAGTACTGTGTACAGTTCTGGGCTCCTGGGAACAAGGCAGACATAGCAGAACTGGAAAGGGTTCAGAGAAGAGCAACTAAAGTAATAACTGGAATGGGTGGACTACAGTACCCAGAAAGATGATCAAAATTGGGGTTATTCACTTTAGAAAAAAGACGATTAAGGGCTGATCTAATAACCATGTATAAATATATTAGGGGTCAGTACAGAGATCTCTGGAGGAAAGAAGGTTTGTAATACAAACATAAAAGGGGATTTCTGAGAGCAACAAGACTATGGAACTCTCCACCTGAGGAGGTGGTGAATTCACAAAAAGAGTTCAAGAGGGGTCTGGATGTATTTCTGGAGTGTAATAATATTACATGTTATAGTTACTAGAGCTGGGTCGTTAATAATAATAATAATATTTATTTATATAGCGCCACCATATTCTGCAGCACTTTACACATTCATAGGGTTCATGTACAAGCAAAGGTAAGTGGCTAATATACAACTGAAATACAGGGAGTCAAGGTCCTACTCACAAGAGCTTACAATCTATGAGCAATTGGGGGTGGCACATAAGGTAGTTGATTGTGATAAGTAGGATTTGAGCCTCTAACAGTCCCAAACTCGAAGGAGATAGAAAGGAATGGTTCCAGCCGATCTCCTTCGAGTTTGGGACTGTTAGAGGATCTAGTTTAGGCTAGAGGAGTTGGTGGGGGAGAGGTTTAGTCAGGGAAAGGTCATTTTAGGAAGCTTGATAGGCCTGCCTGAAAAGGTGTGTTTTTAAGGCACGTTTGAAGGTAGGAAAGTTGTGAATTGACCTAATATTCCGGGGCAGAGTATTCCAGGAAGTAGGTGCAGCTCGCGAAAAGTTTTGAAGACGGGAGTGAGAGGTACGAATTATGGAGGATATTAATCTTAGGTTGCCAACAGAATGGAGAGCACGAGTAGGGTGGTAGACAGAGATGAGGGAGGATATATATGGAGATGCAGCACTTTGGAGAGCTTTGTGGGTGAGGGTGAGAAGTTTGAACTGTATTCTGTGGTGGATGGGCAACCAGTGAAGGGACTGGCATAGACTAGTAGCATCAGTGTAGCGGGAGAACAGATAGATGAGCCTGGCTGCAGCATTTAGGACAGACTGAAGGGGGGAGAGTTTAAAGAGAGGGAGACCGATTAATAGTGCGTTGCAGTAGTCAAGACGAGAATGAATCAACAAAACAACAAGAAATTTTTACCGTTTCCACCGTAAGAAAAGGACGGATTCTGGTGATATTCTTGAGGTGCAGACGACAAGAGCGTGTAAGTGATTGAATATGGGGAACAAAGGAAAGATCAGAGTCAAATGTAGCCCCAAGACAGTGGGCACGTTGCACAGGAGTTATGATAGTGCCGCAGTACAGTGTTCATTTTAGGACATGGTCAGATATCAGTGTCAAGTATCAAAATAATGCCAGTGTGATACCTGAACCTGACACCTGACCCTGACCCTGACACCTGACCCTGACACCTGACACCTGACCCCTGACACCTGACCCTGACCCCTGACCCTGGACTTCAGGTGTCAGGGTCACTATGACTTTTAGCTTCATTGTACTTTACATATGCTGAATCACATAGATAAAGAAAATCACTTCTTAATATGTCTGAACCTATAGCTCAGCAGTCACTATGACTTTTAGCTTCATTGTACTTTAGATATGCTGCATCACATAGTTTAAGAAAATCACTTCTTAATCTGTCTGAACCTATAGCTCAGCAGTTAGACATTTGCCTTCCATGAAGACTTCTGGGGTTCAAATCCCTTTTGGTCTTTAAAAAATAAATTGGTATTTTATTGAGCCCTAGAATAGAGGCAAATTCAAGTGATGTGTGACCCTTGACAACTGACTCGTCAGGCGTCAGGGCTCAGGGTCGCTATGAAATTCAAGTGATATGTGACCCTTGACAACTGACTCGTCAGGGCTCAGGGTCGCTATGACTTTTAGCCTTAGTGTGCTTTTCATATATTGAATGACATAGATGAAGAAATTCACTTCTTCATCCGTCTGAACGTATAGCTCAGCAGTTAGACACTAGCCTACCGTGTAGACTGCTGGGGTTCGAATCTCCTTTTGGTCTTTAAAAAATTAATTGGTATTTTATTGAGCCCTAGAAAAGAGGCAAATTCAAGTGATGTGTGACCCTTGACAACTGACTCGTCAGGCGTCAGGGCTCAGGGTCGCTATGACTTTTAGCTTCATTGTGCTTTTCATATACTGAATGACATAGATGAAGAAATTCACTTCTTAATCTGTCTAAACTTATAGCTCAGCAGTTAGACAATTGCTTCCCATGTAGAAGACTAGTGTCTAAGTGCTGAGCTATACGTTCAGACATATGAAGAAGTGAATTTCTTCATCTATGTCATTCAATATATGAAAAGCACAATGAAGCTAAAAGTCATAGCGACCCTGAGCCCTGACGCCTGACGAGTCAGTTGTCAAGGGTCACACATCACTTGAATTTGCCTCTTTTCTAGGGCTCAATAAAATACCAATTAATTTTTTAAAGACCAAAAGGAGATTCGAACCCCAGAAGTCTACTGTCTATCTGCTGAGCTATACGTTCAGACAGATGAAGAAGTGAATTTCTTCATCTATGTCATTCAATATATGAAACGCACAATGAAGCTAAAAGTCATAGCGACCCTGAGCCCTGACGCCTGACGAGTCAGTTGTCAAGGGTCACACATCACTTGAATTTGCCTCTTTTCTAGGGCTCAATAAAATACCAATTAATTTTTTAAAGACCAAAAGGAGATTCAAACCGCAGAAGTCTACACGGAAGGCTAGTGTCTAACTGCTAAGCTATACATTCAGATAGACGAAGAAGTGAATTTCTTCATCTATGTCATTCAATATATGAAAAGCACAATGAAGCTAAAAGTCATAGCGACCCTGAGCCATGACGAGTCAGTTGTCAAGGGTCACACATCACTTAAATTTCATAGCGACCCTGAGCCCTGACGCCTGACGAGTCAGTTGTCAAGGGTCACACATCACTTGAATTTGCCTCTGTTCTAGGGCTCAATAAAATACCAATTTATTTTTTAAAGACCAAAAGGGATTTGAACCCCAGAAGTCTACATGGAAGGCAAATGTCTAACTGCTGAGCTATAGGTTCAGACAGATTAAGAAGTGATTTTCTTAAACTATGTGATGCAGCATATCTAAAGTACAATGAAGCTAAAAGTCATAGTGACTGCTGAGCTATAGGTTCAGACATATTAAGAAGTGATTTTCTTTATCTATGTGATTCAGCATATGTAAAGTACAATGAAGCTAAAAGTCATAGTGACCCTGACACCTGAAGTCCAGGGTCAGGGGTCAGGGTCAGGTGTCAGGGTCAGGTGTCAGGGTCAGGTATCACACTGGCATTATTTTGATACTTGACACTGATATCTGACCATGTCCTAAAATGAACACTGTACCGCAGACCGAAATTGAAATATCAAGTTTAGGTGGGTTAGTAGATGGAGGAAAGACAAGAAGTTTAGTTTTAGAGAGGTTTAGTTTTAGATACAGAGAGGACATGATGTTAGAGACAGCTGCCATTTACTCGTGTTTTGGAGTAAATCAGGGGTGATTTCAGGGGATGAAGTGTATAGTTGGGTGTTGTCAGCATAGAGATGGTACCGGAAGCCAAATCTACTGATAGTCTGTCTGATGGGGGCTGTATAGAGGGAGAAGAATAGAGGACCTAGTACTGAGCCCTGAGGAATGCCAACATCAAGAGGGAGAGGAGAAGAAGAATAGCCAGAGAATGATACACAAAAGGAGCGTCCAGAGAGATAGGAAGAGAACCAAGAGAGAGCAGTGTCTTTGAGGCCATTTGAGTGGAGCATGGTGAGGAGGAGTTTATGGTCTACTGTATCAAACGCTGCAGAGAGATCCAGAAGAATCAGTAGAGAATAATCACTATTTCTTTTTGCTGTTAGGAGATCATTAGACACGTTAGTAAGGGCAGTTTCTGTAGAGTGAAGAGGGTGAAAGGAAGATTGTAAGGGGTCAAGAAGAGAGTTTGCAGAGAGATAGCTTATTAACCCCTTAGTGACCAATGTACTTGTGTGAGGTCTTATTTTTTGCAGGACAAGTTCTAGTTTTTAATTCACCATTTTGGGTACATGTAATAATTGATTAAAGCCAGCTGTTTAGCAAAAAAAAACCCTTTGCTTACGTCAGTAAAAAGGCATGTTAGTGGTCACTAAGGGGTTAAGCAAGAGTAGGGGACTGGGGATATTAAAATCACCCATAATAAGAGTTGGTGATTCAGAAGATAGGAAGTGAGGAAGCCAAACTGCAAAAGTGATCCAGGAATTGGTGAGGGGAGCCTGGGGGGCGATAGACTACTGCCTGTTGATCCAGGGAGTTATTCTGATTGCCTGATTGGAGTTGGGAAGGAATTTTTTCTCTGGATGAACATGCAGGATAACAGGCTGAACTGGATGGACAGATGTCTTTTTTCAGCCTTATGAACTATGTTACCCTCACAAATGTGGATCAAAGTATGTGCCTCGCGCAGGTCAAAATTAATAAAGACTTTAGCTCCCCAGATTCTGTCAAAAAATTCAGAAATCAGCGGTAGAGAGTAATGGTTCTTGATTGTGACTTTATTCGTCCTTTTATAATTGATATAGGGCCATAAGGCACCATCCTTTTTCTGAACAAAGAAAAACCAGGCACCAGCTGCTGATATGGATTTCCAGATGAACCCCTTCTCGAGTTCTCCTTAATATAGTCCGACATTGCTTGGGTCTCTAGAAGTGAGAGTGGGTAGACTCGACCACAAGGGGGAGTGAGACTGGGAAAAAAATCTATTGGATATTCATAAGATTGGTGAGGAGGAAGAATCTCAGCCGCTTTCTTGATGAATACATCTGCAAAGCTGGCAGGGGAAGCCAAGATAGATCTTACTAGAGGTGAGAAAATAGGTCAGACTTCAGATAAGCAGACAGACTGACAGGAGAATGTTATGGAAGTTTTTCTTTTATCAAGTCAGGATAAGAGACATCTGTATTTGAGGACGTTTTTACTTGCCAGCAAGGAGATATCATAGATGAAGGTGTCATCAAAGTGAAGTCAAACATGTGGACAGAATGCATACTTCTTATTCCTACTAGCTGGCATTGACAGTTCTTATCACATTGCTATATTTGGGCATAAAGCAGCATCTATGGGACATCATCACCATAATCTTCTTCTTTCACCTCATTGATACATGGTATGAGAAACAGACATGTCTATAAGTCTCTGGATAAGTCCTCTTATACATGGTATGCAACAACATCCACAAACTGTGAGTACGCTGGTGACAATGGCAACAGATAGTAATGCTGATGTCACCAATTCAGACCATAGTAACATAGTAACATAGTTTGTAAGGCCGAAAAAAGACATCTGTCCATCCAGTTCAGCCTGTTTTCCTACAAGTTGATCCAGGGGAAGGCATCTCCCGAACCATCCTTTAAGCCACAAAGAAAAGGGATCATCATATCCTGCATTCTCAGCCAATTCTTGGGATAGCGCTGTCAATCCTTCCAAGGCCTTGGTATTGTTGCCGACCGGTGCTGTATTATTTGGGATAAAGGTACAACAGTATCCTCCTATCATTTTGCAGACCCCTCTCTTCTCAGCCAATAACATGTCAAGGGCCATTCTGTTTTACCATGCCATAAGAGAGGTGGGGCCTAGCTGTTCCACTATTCCTTTTATTGCGTCTCTGGCATAATTAACAAACTTCTGCTGATTGCAATAGATGTAATTAATCCAATCTACTTTCTTGTTAATTGCTACCCACCATATAATAGACTCTCACCCTGCTGTGAGCTGATTTCTTGCTTTGAAATCATTGGGCACTCCACCAAGAATTTCTATCTCATCTTTATGAATATTAGGGTCAAAGGCTCCCTAGGGGGCTTCTCTCTTACCCCTATGGTATTTATAAGTCGTCTCTAGCAAGTGAAGAGGTATCACTAACTGAATCAAGGCACACTCTCCTCGGGAATTGTGGCTCAACTGGTCTCTTATTTTCCCGTCACCACATAGCACTATAAATTAGTTTGGTCTTGTGTTTGGCATAATCTTGCTAAATCCCAGCCTAAACATTTATGATTGTCTGGGATGGTAGTAGGTATAAAACATATATATTTATCAGACCATGCTAATCTAGCTGTGTGGTCCCTATTCTGACACTTGACTTAAAGGGAACCTGTCATCAACTTTATGCTGACCTCACTGAGGGCATCATAAATTAGTGACAGAAATGCTGTATTCAGCGGTGTGTCACTTAGGAGCTAAAAGTAAGTGGTTGCCAAGAACCAACATCATAATCATTGCAGCACAGGCCTTGAAAAGAGTCATATCTACCTGAGAAGAGTCATGGTTATTCATAATCTCCTGCTCTCCCACCCTTCTTCTGATGATTGGCAGTTCTCTCCTAGAGAGAAAGGGAGAAAACTTGGTCAGTCATCATCAGCAGGTGGACAGGGAGAGCAGGAATTCATGAATAACCAGGACTCTTCTCAGGCGGCCATGACTCTTTTCCAGGCCCAGTCTGCAAGGATTGAGATGTTAGTTCTTGGCAACCACTTACTTTTAACTTATAAATTAAAGACCACTGAAATCAACTCACCTGTCTCTACTTTATTCTGCTGTTAGTATTGGCAACATAAAGGTGATGACAGGTTCCCTTTAAGGAACAGAAGTCTATCTCTGTTTCTCCTACCTAGAAAGTTATATTAATCGGGTTATAGTCAAGGCCAGTGTTATACCAATCTGTGGGTTCCGCAAGGTAGCCCGTTGTTAGTCCACCTGTCCTACTTGCAGTTCCTCCAAAGAATTCTATTAAAACCAATCCCACAAGTACTGTCACTAATGAAGGCATCCTAGATCTGATCCCTTTGCCCGGGATAGGGGTAGGGAGTCTTCACCAGGTTAGAGACAAGCCTTCCCTAATGGAAGACCTCCCTTTGTAGTTGGACTGGATGCCAGTGTTTCTTTTTTATGACCTTAACCAGGACCCAGTCACCAGGCTTTACTGACACAGGTTTGTCTACAGGATGGCCTGGAATAAGATTGGGAACAGAAACTTAGCATTTTTACTATGTAACAATTAGTAAAACCATAGGCTGTAAAGACTCTTGATATTATCTCTACCATCCCTCCTGTCGAGACATGATTTGTTCCATGGCTCAATATAGCTGCATAGCTGAAAAGATTTCTGTGAAGTATGCATTTCTCTCAGGGACATATATCTCCTTATATTATAAAAATGAGTTTCTGTCTGTCTGTCTGTCCTTTATGCACGACCAAACTACTAAACTGATTTTCACCAAATTCGGCACACAGGTACATCAGGTATCCAGAAAGGTTTTAGACCGTGTCTCAGCTCTCTAGGACATACCGTTCCTGAGATATTCCCAAAATATGACTTGCATTAGCCAATATTAACCTGGGAACCTTTCTCTTCAAATCCCAACTGCCATACTCTCCACATACACATACAGGATTAGTGCAGGTTTCCATAATAACACAGCCATTTCTCCTCACTGCTTTAAAGGGGCAGAGCGCTGTGGATGACACTGTTAAAGGGGTATTCCGGTTACCATAAATATAACTTATGTTTTAATCTAATTTTAGACTAAGACCGTTCAGTAGTAATAAAAGATGTTTTCTTCCACTGCTACCCATTGCGTGTCCTCATAAATTACCATGGCATCGACCTATAATTCAGGTCACCCTCAAAAGAAGGACTTAAAACCCCTGCCCCAGGTCTTGCTAAGCCATGCGCCCGACTCGGTCAGGCCACACCCCCTCCCACTCCGCAGTCAATGGAGATTGAAAAAATGAAGGCAAAAATCAATTTATGTCAGCTGCATTGACTTTCTCTCTGCAATGACACACAGAAACATAAAATGAAATAGATGAAATATACTCATGCGAAGCCGGGTCCTTCTGCTAGTCTCCTTATATTATTAAAATGATTTTCTGTCTGTCCGCCTGTTCTCTATGCGCGACCAAACTACTGGACCGATGTTCACCAAATTCGGCACACAGGTACATCAGGTGTCTGGGAAGGTTTTAGACTGGGTTTCAGCTCCCTAGGACATACCGTTCCTGAGATATTTCCAACATATGACCTGCATTAGCCAATATTAGCCTGGGAGCCTTTCTCTTCAAATCCCAACTGCCATACTCTCCACATACACACACAGGATTAGTTCAGGTTTCCATAACAACGCAGCCATTTCTCTTCACTTCTTTAAAGGGGCAGAGCGCTGTGGATGACACTGTTAAAGGGGTATTCCGGTTACCATAAATATAACTTATGTTTAGACTAATTTTAGACTAAGACTGTTCAGTAGTAATAAAAGATGTATTCTTCCACTGCTACCCATTGCATTTCCTTATAAATTACCATGGCATCGACCTGTAATTCAGGCCACCCTCAAAAGAAAGACTTAAAACCCCCGCCCCGTCCCAATTAGCCACGCCCCCTCCCACTCCGCAGTCAACAATTATTGAAAAATTGAAGGTAAAAATCAACTTCTGTCAGCTGCAGGGGTGGGAGGGAGGATGACTTTCTCTCTGCAATGACACACAAAAACATTAAATTAAATAGATTAAATATACCTGTGCGAAGCAATGTTTTCTTCCACTGCTACCCACTGTGTTTCCTCATAAATTACCATGATATCAACTAGAGATGAGCGAGCACTAAAATGCTCGGGTGCTCGTTATTCGAGTCGAACTTTTCCCGATGCTCGGGTGCTCGTTTCGAATAACGAACCCTATTGAAGTCAATGGGAGACTCAAGCATTTTTGCGGGGGACCAAGGCTCTGCCTAGGGAAGGCTGGGTGAAAACCTGGAAACCTCAGAAAATGATGGAAACACCACGGAAATGGACAGGAAACAGCAGGGGCAGCATGGATGGATGCCTCTGAGGCTGCCTAATCCCACCATTACCCCAAATTCTCAGGCAACAGCCTGGTGGTTACCCTCATGGCAATTGTGCTCACCCAGACCAAGAAAGGCGAGGCAAATACCCATCACATGTTAGGGAAGCACCCAACTAGGTGCAACGAAGGTCCATCATCGCCTGCAGGTGACACCACTGCTCATGCTGGCACTGCAGCTGAAATCAAGTTTAGTATCTGTTGTTATCAGTTGCTGTGCCTGCTGGTGGTATAGTGGTGAGCATAGCTACTTCCCAAGCAGTTGATCTGGGTTTGATTCCCGTCTATTGCAGGAGGCAATTCAGAATCAGTACAATATCTAATATGTCCCCCTACCTGGGAAAATTGTTTGGAGAGAGGGTGTGTAGGTGGGGGGGAAGGAGGTTTCGCTGGAAAAGCCAGAGGAGTGTGTGGTGGTGACAACAGCTGGATGGATTTGGGAAAACTGTTGCTTTAACCCGTATGGTATCAATTCTTCTCAGTTTAATACCATATACGTCCCCCATATTTAATGGATTTTTCGAACACGGAAAAGGGAAAAAGAGCTTGCTCTGGCCAGGGGAGTGTCTTTCCCACTGCAGCTAAGGGGACGTGTCCATGCTCTGCCTATCACAGGTCAGGAGGCAGATAAAAGAAGAACAAAAACAAACATGAGTACAACTTCGGATACGTCCCCTATCCGGCTAAATTGTTTGTAGAGTGGGCCTGTAGGTGGGGGGGGGGCAAGGAGGTTTCGCTGGAAGAGCCAGAGGAGTGCCCCCTGGGCTAGCGTGTGTGGTGGTGACAACAGCCGGATGTATTTAGAATGAAGACGCAGGACCCCAACTTAAAAATTTAGCATCAACCGGTACAGTCGTAAATTATGAGCTAGATCAAGTGTGGCATGACTTTTAAATGGATATTGCATGTGGTCACGTACTCCCTGGAACCCCATAGTCACCCCTTCCCTGATGTGCTAGCCCAGAACATTCTCTGCCCCAATTCGCAAGACCTGTTGCTGTTTCCGTGTGCTGACAGTGTGGATTTACCAGTGTTGTCTGAGGAGGTGGTGGACAATGGCGAGACACAGGTGCTACCGTATCCAATGTTTGGCAATATAGATTCGCAAGTAATATTATTTTTCACACCTATCCCAAAAATAAAAATACGTATGCAGTATGCGCAAATAAAACTTGGAACTGGAATTGGAGAGAGGGCCTGTAGGTGGACCTCCGGAAAAATTGTTTGAATAGAGGGCCTGTAGGGGGCCCTCCGGAAAAATTGTTTGAAGAGAGGGCCTGTAGGTGGACCTCTGGAAAAATTGTTTGAATAGAGGGCCTGTAGGTGGACCTCTGGAAAAATTGTTTGAATAGAGGGCCTGTAGGGGGCCCTCCTGAAAAATTGTTTGAATAGAGGGCCTGTAGGGGGCCCTCCTGAAAAAAAATTTTTGAAGAGAGGGCCTGTAGGTGGACCTCTGGAAAAATTGTTTGAATAGAGGGCCTGTAGTGGACCTCTGGAAAATTTGTTAATAGAGGTCGTAGGTGACCTCTGGAAAATTGTGGGAAAAATTGTTTGAATAGAAGGCTGTAGAAAAAAAATGTTTGACAGAGGCCTGTAGGTGGACCTCTGGAAAAATTGTTTGAATAGAGGCCTGTAGGTGGACCTGAAAAATTGTTTGAATAGAGGCCTGTAGGGGGCCTCCTGAAAAATTGAGAGAGCCTGTAGGTGGACCTCTGGAAAAATTGTTTGAATAGAGGGCCTGTAGGGGGCCCTCCTGAAAATTTGCTAAAAGAGTGCCAGTTGACCTCTAAAAATGGCGTTTTTTGGTCAGCATTAGGCAAAGACGATATGGAGGAGGAGGAGGAGTAGGAGGAGGAGTGAGAGGAGGAATCGGATACATAAGTTATTTAAATCTTTTAGCTGCTTTCCCCTGGAGAGATTTTAATTCCGGTGAAATCCAGGCTTTGTTCATTTAATAAGCGTCAGCCTGTCAGCGCTGTCAGTTGACAGGTGTGTACGCTTATCTGTGATGACGCCACCATCTGCACTGAATACCCGCTCTGACAGAACGCTAGCGGCAGGGCAGGCCAGCACCTCCAAGGCGTACAGCGCCAGTTCAGGCCATGTGTCCAGCTGAGAAAACCCAGTAGTTGTATGGAGCAGAGTGATCGCTACAGACGTTGGTATGGTCAGCTAGGTACTCCCTCACCATCTTTCTGTACAGCTCCCCCCTACTCTGCCTAGACTGGGGACAGGTGACAGTGTCTTGCTGGGGTGACATAAAACTGGCAAAGGCCTTGGAGAGCGTTCCCCTGCCAGTGCTGGACAAGCTGCCTGCTCGCCTCCTCTCCCCCGCTACTTGGCCCACAGAACCATGCCCTCTGCCGCTAGCGGCATCAGATGAGAAGAATTGTTTCAGCTTGTGCACCAGGGCCTGTTGATACCTATTCACTCTCATACTCCGTTCCTATGCAGGGATGAGAGTAGAAAGGTTCTGCTTGTACCGTGGGTCCAGGAGAGTGAACACCCAGTAATCGGTGTTTGAAAAAATTCTTCTAACGCGAGGGTCACGGGATAGGCAGCCTAACATGAAGTCTGCCATGTGCGCCAGAGTCCCAACACGCAAGAATTCCCTCTCCTCACTGACCTGACTCTCCATTTCCTCCTCCTCCTCCTCCTCCAAGTCCTCCTCTTCAGCCCATACACGCTCAAGAGTTAAGGACTGAGCACTGGTACCCTCTACTGTCTCGCCGACATTCTTCTCCTCTTCCTCCTCATCCTCATCCCCCTCCTCCGATACGCGCTGAGAAACAGACCGAAGGGTGCTCTGGCTATCAAGCGACGTATCTTCCTCCACCGTCTCTGGTGACAAGCGCAAAGCATCCGACTTGATGCTGAGCAGTGAGTTTTTCAACAGGCAAAGCAGCGGGATGGTGAGGCTGATAATGGCGGCATCGCCGCTGACCATCTGTGTTGACTCCTCAAAGTTGCTCAACACCTGGCAGATATCAGACATCCACGTCCACTCCTCATTGTAGACTTGAGGAATCTGAGAGACCTGACTACCAGTTCTGGTGGAAGATGATATCTGGCAGTCTACAATCGCTCTGCCGCTGCTGGTAAACTCTGGATAACATGTTTAATGTGGAATTCCATCTCGTGGGCACGTCGCACAACAGTCGGTGAGCGGGCAGTTGTAGGTGGCGCTGGCGCTGCCCTGAGAGTGGCAGCATCTGTGCTCGACTTGCGGAAATGCGCACAGATGCGGTGCACCTTGGTGAGCAAATCAGACAGATTGGGGTATGTCTTGAGGAACCGCTGGAACTATTAGATTGAACATGTGGGCCAGGCATGGCACATGTGTCAGTCTGCCGAGTTGCAGAGCCGCCACCAGGTTACGCCGTTGTCACACACAACCATGCCTGGCTTGAGGTTCAGCGGTGCCAGCCACACATCGGTCTGCGCCGTGATGCCCTGTAACAGCTCTTGGGCGGTTGTACCTTTTGTCAACCTAAACTCAGCAGTTTGAGCACCGCCTGCTGGCGCTTACCCACGCACTGCTGCTGCGCCTAGAGCTACCGACTGAAGGCGCCGTGCCACGGATGGTAATTCGGTGGAGGAGGAGGGTCGGAGGAGGAGGAGGCATAGTATGTCTGAGAGACGTGACCGAGGTAGGCCCCGCAATCCTCGGTGTGGGCAGTAACATGACGCGGCCCCAGGGTCATTCTCGGTTCCCCAGCCTCCACCAAGTAACCCAATGTGCCGTCAGTGAGATATAGTGTCCCTGCCCGGCAGCACTTGTCCACGTGTCGTGGTTAGGTGGACCTTCTCAGAAACAGCGTTTGGTCAGGGCACGGATGATGTTCTGTGACACGTGCTCGGTGTAGGGCTGGACGGCACATCGGGAAAAATAGTGGCGGCGGGGACGGAATACCGAGGGGCAGCCACCGCCATGAGATTTCGAAAGGCCTCGGTTTCTACCAGCCTATAG
This sequence comes from Rhinella marina, assembly GCA_900303285.1. Classification (NCBI taxonomy): domain Eukaryota; kingdom Metazoa; phylum Chordata; class Amphibia; order Anura; family Bufonidae; genus Rhinella; species Rhinella marina. The sequence goes on from ONZH01027102.1 coordinate 20,707, forward strand.
AGGCAGCATCTCCAGGCTAATCAATTTGGAGATGTGGACGTTGAGGGCTTGGGCCATGTGGGTGGGTGGAACTGTATTTCCTCTGCGCTCCAGCGTCTGCTGTAAAGACAGCTGAACGCTGCGCTGGACACGTTGGTGGACGCTGTGAGGGATCGTGGAGGGCGAAGGTGTGGTTTTCCGGCGGGAGGCGCTCATGCCGGGGTCCTGGGAAGGGGGTTGACTAGCAGAGGCAGCGAGTGACGCGGGGGGTTGACTAGCAGAGGCAGCGAGTGCACACAGGGAAGGAGCAGGTGGTGGTGACCCGCAGGAGGTGGTGAACGGCCTTGGTTCCATTGAGTGGGGTGTTTAGCACTCATAATGCCTGCGCATGCTGGTGGTGGTTAGGCTAGTAGTGGTGGCACCCCTGCTGATCCTGGTGCTGGCACAGGTTGCACACCACAGTCCGTCGGTCATCCTCACTTTCTTTAAAAACCTCCAGACTTGCGAACATCTAGCCTCGCCACGGAGCTTCACTACGTGGAAACAGTTGCTGCTGATGCACCAGCTCTGGCCCTGCTTCTGCCCTCTGGCCACACCACTGCCTCTTCAACCTGTTCTGGTGCAGCACTCGCCTCCGCCTCAGAAGCACTGTCTTCACTCGGCATATTCACCCAGCTTGGGTCAGTCACCTCGTCATCCTCCGATTCCTCAGTCTGCTCCCCTCCTCGGAATTCCTCCCCTAACAACAACTTCACACTGTCTGACAAACCGTGTCTCCTCATCGTCCGACACCTCTTTACAAACTTCTTCCACTAAGTCAACATTGTCATCGATCATCATCATACCCACAGACTGCGACAGTTGGAAACTTGGGTATCGGGAACGAGGTCAGCAGCAACCTGAGAAGTGGTTGACTCTGGGAAGGGTCCAGAAAACAGTTCCTGAGAGTATGCCAGATCGCATTCCAAATTTTCCTGGGTGGGGGCAGACTGGGGGAAGGAGGTTGAGGTGGAGGAGCCATAGGAGTGCTTCTTGGGTAACGTGGGTGGACTGCGGTGGAAGACTGACTGGTGACAAATTACTTGAAGCATTGTCCGCAATCCACGAGATCAGCCTGTTCGCACTGTTGTGTTTCAACAGTCCTCTAACCACGTGTCCCTGTAAGTTGAGACATGAAGCTAGGGAGTGTAGCTTCTGCGGAATTCCCCTGCTCCCTCATCAGCGGGTACTGTCTCACCCTGCCCAGGACCACGGCCTCTGCCCCTGCAGTAATGAATGCCCACGCCCTCCCTCGCCCTTAGACCTGGGTTCACATTTTCTGATATAGGTATTATAAAAAAAATAAAAAATGGGCCGGTAATTGTTCAAAGTGACGTACAGAAAGTGTCGCTGACATTATACGTTTGGATTGAGTGTGCTGATGTGACACACAGAAAGGTTACACCAGCTGAGTAAAATGGATTTGTATCACTGAGCTAAAACAACTGAAAAAAATTTTTTTTTTATTTATATTTTTTTTTTTTGTGTTTTGAACTGACGTGCAGAAACTATGGTAGAACTGACTGACCCTGTTAACGGTGGCTATTAGACTGCGACCCAGACAAATGTCGCACAGAGATTTTAGAATCAAGCGTATATACAGGTAGCAAATGACTTGTGTATTCTGTGACGTACAGAAAGTGCACCTGCAGTATATACGGATTGAGAGATGCTGAACTGTGACACACAGAAGGTTACACAGCTGTGTGAAATGGATTTGTATCACTGAGCTAAACAACAAAAAAATTTTTTTTTTTTTTTTTTTATTTTTGTTTTTGGAACGTACGTGCAAAACTATGGTAGACTGACTGACACCCTTTACGGTGGCTATTAGACTGCCCCCAGACAAATGTCGCACAGAGATTTTTGGATCAAGCTATATATATTGTAGCAAATGACTTGGTTGTATTTGTGACTACAGAAAGTGTCACCTGGACAGTTATACGGATTGGAGCGATGTGCTGAACTGTGACACACAGAA